>CM050206.1:15574077-15584077 GCA_027475355.1 Coilia nasus | reverse complement strand
TGTGTGTGTGTGTGTGTGTGTGTGTGTGTGTGAGAGAGAGAGAGAGAGAGAGAGTGGGTGCGGACTGAGGCCTGAGCCAGGCTGCCATTCAGAACTGCACTGAGGCGTATCTGGCCTCCCTGCTAGCCAAGGCTCCTGACAGGCACTGGGCCAGCACAGCAGCGATAAGAGGGGATTAGCCAGTGACAGCTAAAATGCTGATGAAAGTTATGATAAGATGTTAAAAAATATATGCTTAAAAATAACATATAGGTAATTAATATATTAATATATTTAACAACAACAACAAAATAATAATAACTTTTTAAATGTGTTATTATTAAAATATGTATTAAATTTAAATTTTAGTCTATGTTTTAGATGTTACAGTTATTAAAACATAAGGACTGTAAATAATAGTGATATTACTTGCACCACTAGTAGTAATAGCATTGGTAGCAGTTGTGGCAGTGACGATTCACATTAGCTGCTCAGAGATTATTGGATGGCAGCAGCTACACACGAGTGAATGGGAGCTCAGTCTATTGGTCTGTGGAGACCATCTCCTCTGGTGCAGCCCTGTCATTGGTGGTTCATATTACCTGCTCAGCGATGATTGGATGGCAGCAGCTACACACGAGTGAATGGGAGCGCAGTCTGTTGGTCTGTGGAGACTATCTATCTTCTATCCTCTGGCGCAGCCCCATCCTCGCCTCGGCTTCCAGGGCCCCTGCGTGGGAGACCAGCCACTAATCCTCCCAGCAGAGCAGAGCACTCACACACTCACACACACACACACTCACACACATACACACACACTCGCTTACTCACACACACATACACACACACACAGTCACACACACTCACACATACACACATAGTCACACACACACACACACACACAGAGTCACAAACACTCACACACACACACACACACACATTCACACACTCACTGCATTACTGAGCTGGCGAGCAAAAGCGAATGCACTGCAGATATGATCCGTGGGATTAGATTGTAATCTTTCCACAACAGGAAATGAAATCAGATGCACAAACATAAAAAAGAACTGTGCTGCAATTCGAGGTGTTTAATGGCTCAGAATGTTCTGTGGCCGAGAAGGAGGAGGCTTTGCCAAGTGCATTCTGTTTCTCTCTGTGGTGTAGCATGAGGGGGGAATGGACAGAATCTGTTGACCTGTTGACCGTTTTTGTTTCCCTCACAATTCTTTACCATGTCATAAACTAAATAATATGTTACTAACTAACCACTGTGTATGACACAGTCCATCCATTGTGGTAATGAAACCAAATGAACAATCACAAATAAGAAAATCAAATGAACTGGGCTGTGGAAAGCCTGTGCTGACTCTGAGTGGAATACTCTGTGGCTTGTTTGTAATGAAATTACACTCCGATCATTGGTTTTAGGTAAGGGCCATGTCTCTGAAATCGGATCCGAAAGGCTGAATTAAATGATTTCACTCTCGCGGTCGTGGGGAAAATGAACAGAAGTTTCTGCGGTGGCTTGCTAGACCACACAGTACATGATGCCAAATTGCAAGATTAGGATTAAGGAAGCCACCTCCGGGAGTGGTTGCCAAGCCTAGGCCAAGCACGGTTGTTAAAGGCAGGGGAAAACATTTCACTTGAGATGTGAATAATTTAGACTCAATTACTTCCATACACACAACACACACACACACACACACACACACACACACACACACACACACACACACACACACACACACACACACACACACACGCACATACGCACACACACACAGAGGGGTAAAAAAAAATGACTCCAAACATCTGGTGTACCTACATGAGACAACCACTGTTGGTGTTGGAGACGGCAAGTCTGTCTGCACAGATTAAATTATACCCTGAATGTCATCATCATCTCTCACAGTGCGAATGTGAGCCGCCGCAGTGAATGCTGGTTGAGAGAGGGTTCAAGGCCCTTCCAACCGAACACTGGTTGAGAGAGGGCTCGCAGTCCCTCCAGAACAACGCTGGTTGAGAGAGGGCTCGCTGCCCCTCCAGAACAACGCTGGTTGAGAGAGGGCTCGCAGCCCCTCGAAGCGAACTTCGGTTGAGAGAGGGTTTGCGTCCCCTCCAGACGAACGCCGATTGATAGAGGGCTCGAGGCCCTTCCAACCGAACGCCGGTTGAGAGAGGGCTCGCGGCCCCTCCAGGCGAATGCCGGTTGAGAGGGGGCTTGGGGCCCCTCCAGACAAACGTTGGTTGAGAGAGGGCTCGCGGCCCCTCCAGACCAACGCCGGTTGAGAGAGGGCTCGAGGCCCTTCCAACCGAACGCCGGTTGAGAAAGGGCTCGTGGCCCCTCCAGACGAGAAGGTGCTTGTGTCGCAACCACGCCTCAGACTCTAGGTCAGGCGCAGCTGTGAAGTTGCCTAATTGTAATGCAATGTTCTCAGTGTGAATGACAGAGGATGAGCTTTTTTTCCCACTCCACCAGATGTGCAAATGCTGTAAAAGCAGGACTGTTGGGATGGTGTTGTTCTTCCTCTGCCCTCGCACTGCACCCCCCCCCCCCACACACACACACACACCCCATCCCTCTACCACCCCCCTTTGCTTTTTTTCACTTCTTGTCTTTTTTTTAATAGCGGCCCGTCCGCCCCCGCGCTGTTCCGGTGAGAGCAGATGAAGAGTGGAAGCGGTCTTCTCTTTCCTCTTTAGCAGATGCGTACACACACATCACACGCCCGCACACACACACACACACACACACACACACACACAGACACGCGTGCGCACACACAGACACACACGCACACACACACACACCACGCAGTTTCACAAGGCCGTGTATGATTTCCCTTACTGGAAGAGGGGTGACTGAGTTTCTTGCTTACAGTTATTCAGCCCCACGTTCGTATCGATCTCCATCTCATATGATTGTACTCATATCAACCCCAGATAGCTGATGCAAGACACCGGATGCCAGTTACGCCACGTCTACATCGGCCCTCATTTCATCATTACACATACACATCCAGTATGAGTCCCGCTTGTAAACTACTCTGATCCCACATTAGTCAGTACTGTATTTGACATTTAAATTATCTTCTATCTGCTCCCTTGTGATTGTGATTTTGAATATTTTAGTTACATTTTCGACTTGTTTTGTTGCGCTTATTTCTGTTTAGCATTTTGTGTTGCCTACATGTATGAAATGGACTTTGTGCAGTAACTAAACTTGTGCCTTTAGTCCACATTGCATTAGTGTTCCCTTTGAAAAATTGAAAGCTATAGCAAGCAGAGACTCTTTTCTCTGAAATATTAATAGACAGTGGTAATCACTTCTGTGAGTTCTTGACATGTGGTGTATTTCTGTCCTCCTTCCATTCTAATTATTTTTTCATTTCAACTGAGGAGGGGTTGAAGGGTGGAATCAATATCGATCTGTGATCTGTGTTATCACCTCCTCAGATGCCCTTCAGAGCGACATGAAGTCATGGTCATGACCGTGTCCTTGTGTTGGCCTGGGACCCCTTGCAGTAATGACGGACAGACAGACAGACACACAACCCCCCCCCCCCCCCCCCCCCCCCCCCACACACACACACACACACACAGCTCAGGCCATAGTCAGGAATGCAGTTTCTCTGCTGCGCTCTGCGTGGCACACACAAGGTGATATCTGCTCTTCTGGTGTATCGTGTGGAAAAACCTGTCGGCAGAAAACAGGCCCTGTGTCAGCTCAGCTGTCACTGTTTAGGAAACTCCGATCAAAAAGGAGACAGGAGTGCATGCTTTTCTTTGGTTATTTTTCAAATGAGCTTCATCTGAAATTTGACTAGGACGTCCTTTTTTTCAACTATTTGACTTTGATGAAAAAAATGAACAAATATATAATCTCATTAACATTAGTTTAGTTAGTTTCCTAGTTGTTAACTTTATACAAGAGACCTATTTTTCCTGTTTTCACTGCAATTCTTAATATAAGATGAAGACGGAAGAAAGAAAAACATATTTTTTTGAGTTGTTGTTTTTGCTGAAGTGGGGGATGGAGCCGTGAAGAGGCGGTGGTGGCGCAACAGGACATGAGGAGTCCCTGGCCTGCTTGATATACTGCTGAAAATATCTGGTTTCCGCGTGTCAGTTTTTGTGAGCGAAAGGGAAGTGGTGGTGTTGTGGTTTTAGCGAGATCACGCTGGGCTGGGCCACAGGCCCGCCTCGCCGACTGACAGGGCCCAGAGGAACAGGAAGTCGGGGCTGTGCTTCTGACAGAACGAGGAAATCCAACCACACCTAAGGCTGGGGGCCGCAGACCCAGGCACAGGCGCTTCACATCCTCCCGCTCCCCTCCCCTCCCTCCCCTCCCCCCTCGCCCTCCCCTCGCGAACGCAAACACAGCCAATTTCCAGTCAACGGTGCACACCGTCAACAACAAAGCCTCGGTCAACTCAGACGGAACTTTTTTGACATTTGACCCGTTTAATAATAAGTTGCAGCACGTCAAAACCTATGCTTATTTCAGTTAACCCTTATTTATGTACACTTATTTAAGTTAATACTTTTTTCGAACAAAAAAAATGACACCTTGTTTATTTGTTTGTATAAACATATATTTCACTGATCATGAAATACATCAGTAGAATTAAAACCTTCATGAATAGGACAACAAACCCCTCGTGTAGCAAATACAGTATACATAATATATTACTGCGGCTTGCTTTTTAAACAAATGCACATCCATACAACAGCACTTTGACAATTCTTAGAGGCTGACATGACTGGTGAGCACATTTGAAAATCCCTGAAACACAGCCCACAAAGACATGCAAATCACTCTCTCATTTGTTTGTGCTGGCAAGCTGGCTTTCATTGGCATTGGTTCACTGATTCTTTCTCACAACATCACACAAAGCGTGCCCATCAGTGCAGACAAACATCAGAAATCACCTGGCAATCAATTGGACAAAAGAAAAGAACAAAATGAAGAGCGGGGAGGAAAAATACCCAGTAACAACCTGTAAACCCAAAGCCTATGACTGTGTTCAAACCTTGTTGTCATAAGAACCTTCCTCATAACAGGTGGTACTATAGGATTAGGGGTTTCCAACTCTAGTGGTTGAATAACACTGGAAATTCATTCTAGACAAAAGGCAACAGGATTCAGATGTCCAAGGCCCAAAAACAAGTTTAACTGGTGGCCTTTTTCTGGCTTTTTAGACATGAGCCTCCAACTTCCCCATCAAAACAAGTCCACCAGATAGCTGTGTGTGGAAAGGTGCCACATGCAAAAACCATTATTTTTGATATATCTCTGCAAGTGTTTTTCCAGAAAAAGGACAAATGAAACTCATTTGGTCGTATGATTAATAGTACATAATATTTCACATCCTTCTGGCGGTTTGTGGAGAAAATATACATTTTTATAACAGTCATTAAAAAATGCTCTGGTTATTTAAGGCCGGCTTAAAGACATCTATTGCCCTCTGTGGGGTACCGTATAAAGAAACACCTATGTAGAAGCTTTGGTCCCAGTAGGATCTGCTCTGCTCTGCTATGCACTCTTCTGTACTTGTTCTTCAAATGTAAATTGTAAATATGTTTTTCAAAAAGCACCTCCATTCCCACAGCTGCATTTTCCTCTCCCTTATAGTCAACCTGGGCCCTTCACTGTCCCCCTCTCCACACACACACACACACACACACACACACACACACACACACATACGCACACGCACACTTATGCACACATACACACACGCACACAGACGCTAATAACAGTCATTATTTCACAAAAAAAAAAAGTTCAGTTATACATTATGGAGTACATACAATACAACATGGTACGGATGGATGCTGGTAATGCAAGGCTTGCAGGTGGTGTAAATTATCCCCGAGTAAATGCAGTCATTTGGTTGGAGTCTCAGACCCCCCCTATCAGGATCCCCTCAGATGGACCAGCAATGCTCTGACACTCCCACAACATCACAGGACAGGAGACAATGGCAGACTAGCTGTAATGAGGAATACTGATAGTGAAGGGCTACTATCAGATGATAATTGGTTGTTTACTATACATTCTATATATATAAGACATTAAAAAAGTTACTGTATTATATAATCTGTTGTCAGGGCTATGGCTTCAGCCTCTATTGCTTGTTATTTACTACCAAAATGAGCCCTTCAAAATATGCCTTTTTTATGTCTTATGTTAGCAATAAGCATTATGATTAGCATAGTATTTGGTTTTCAGAAGACATTATTCTGTCTTATGTTCTAATTCTAAAGTGACCCACTCTAGTAAAAATACCATTTATATAATTACATCATTAGGAAATTAAACATTCATGCATATGAGTGTGTTTCCACAAGAGCTTTTAAAGTTTACACAGAAATACATTTTCCTAGAAAAGGAATGAATGTCTTCCACCGTACTGTGGTTCAAAAGAGAGTTTCAGCACACGTGTTCTTCCAAAAACATAAGTGTCTCCTCGATCTCGTCCTCTCCGTCTCCAGTAAAGCCGTTGCATCATATGTGCATTATTTCCGAGTACTGAGTTCCTGGAACCAGACAGCCATGTTCTTTGTTAAACTCCTGTAAAGTTCCCATTGAAAAGTATACGATCGATCTTCAAGTGATAGTTCTCTCCAGAAAAGTTTGAATAGTCTCCAAGTGACAGTTTTCTTCAATAAGGTTCCCCTTACTATAGGACATCCTACAGGTGGTCAAGAGACACTTCTGACCAAAACGGTTCCCCTTTTTAGTGCGACCATCACAAGTAAGTAAGGAAAAAAAAAAAACTCGCCTCACGTCGTCTCCAGAGTGTCCAGCTGGAACACGTTGTGATTGGTCGGCGTGGAGAAGTAGAGCTGCCCGTTGCTGTCGGGGCAGTTGTCACAGGGGCTGCTGAGGCCCAGCGTCCGCTCGAAGTCCAGCAGCTGCCCCATGAAGTTGAAGTTGGGCGAGATGTTGGACTTCTTGCGCTTGACGAAGTCGTAGGCGTCGTTGAGGGACAGGCTGAGGTGCTGCATCAGGTAGGCCACCGTGACCGTCACCGACCTGCTGATGCCAGCCAGGCAGTGAACCAGCACGCCACACCTCTTGGAACGCGCCTCATCTGTGGAGCAATGAAATAATAATAATGTAATAATGATAATGTAATAATGATAATGTATTAACAATAATGTAATGACCATAATAATGTCATAGGCTAGTGTGTTAATTCCAGCATTTAACTCCTCTAAGAACGCGCTTCATCTGTAAAGCAATGTAATAATGATAATTTGATGACAACAATAATAAGGTGATGATGTGCTAACTCCAACACTCTAAGAGCACGCTATCCAGGAGCGAGCTTTATCTGTGGAGTGATGTAATATTGATAATGTAATAATGATGATAATGTCATCACAATAATCATAATGTGATACTCTGTTAACCCTTAGTAATGCACCAGTGCCCCACACCTCTTAAAGTAATGTGGAGCAACGTGACAACAACAACAACAATGATAATAATAATACTTTGTTAATTCTAGACAGTGCACCAGCATCCCATAGCTCTTCATCAAACTTCATCAGAACAGTACCATGTTTTGGCCAGTCAATCACCAATGGCCTCAGCCTTCACTCTGTGGCTACACAAGGTGCTGAACCCAAACTGAATCGGTTCCAAGGTGGAATTTCTGTTCAGAATATTGGTCTATTTTTTTTTATGTGCTCAGGGGCTTTCGTGTCTGGTGTAGCCATGTCTATTGATTACAGCGTAAGCTAGTGTTTAGCTGTATGCTCTACACCGTTTCTGATTCGGTTTCATGCCCAGTGTATGTATAGATTTATGAATAAAATCGTTTAATCTGCTACTACTAATACCTCCTGCTTATCCTGCGTCATCATCACCATTATTCTCATCACAAGAACCTCCCCTATCACCATATTTCATCTCTTCTATCCTACATCTCCCCCATTACCATCTTTCATCTGTTATATCATACATAGTCACTTTCACCGTCACCGATGTAAATGTAATCATTAAATGTAATCATCACCACCATCTTTCTCTTGCACCTCATCACCATCATAAATGCACTCATCATCACTTTTCTGTCCTCCATATAAAATCCTCAGGATAAAGCCACTCCTACACCATCTTCAGCTTCATCATCATTACAAGAAATTGTTACGTTCTAGATTTACTTTTAAATAATAATAATCAGCATCATCATCAGCAGCAGCAGTAAGAGCAGAAGCACGAATGCAGCCTTTATCATTGCCTTTCCTGTGCATTTGTTTTTCACAATTCAGCACTCCACGGGAAAAATGGGCATGGTCACAAAATGCAGAAACTGACAAAATGTAATTTGTAAGTGTGATTTTTAAAATGCTATTTTAAAATGCTTCTAGCTCGAGACTATTCCCTTTTTTTACAGGATTACTAGATCAGTTTTTCCCGTAGACTTCTCGGCTACATTCAGCCTAATCATCAACATCTAATTTTAACCCAAGGCTTACTTTGTCTGGGTAGCCCCTCTGCGCAACTTTTCACCCACTGATTGGACAGCCAGCTCATGTTTATGTATGCATTATTGATGTCCTGGCCTCCCCATATTAATTTTGAATATGTTAGTCCCACTCGTTATAATGCCGCGGGCTATACTGCAGGCAATGAGCCCCTCGCCCCCACACCCCACCCCCCCACAGCCTAATGTGCATGGCACCATTACACCCACTACACTACATGATTAGGTGCTCCCACGGATATATGTGTGTATATATTCACAGTGGTGTACCCCGGATATATATATATATATATACAGTGGTGTACAGTATTAGGGCTACCTCTTACATCCATTCATCTCAGCCTGATTAGCATTTTGTGCAAATGGCTCTATACAACAGGACTATATCTGTCAGTGTCATGAAATCAGACCAGCTAGCTGGAACTAGAACTAACTGGAGCTAACTAAAAACACAGACTAGAACTAACTAGAGCTAAGTAAAACACAGACTAGAACTAGAACTAACTGGAGCTAACTAAAAACACAGACTAGAATGAGAACTAACTAGAGCTAACTAAAAACACAGACTAGAACTAAAACTAACTAGAGCTAACTAAAAACACAGACTGGAACTAGGACTAACTAGAGCTAACTAAAAACACAGACTGGAACTAGAACTAGAGCTAACTAAAAACACAGACTAGAACTAACTAGAGCTAAGTAAAACACAGACTAGAACTAGGACTAACTAGAGCTAACAAAAAAAAGACTAGAACTAGGACTAACTAGAGCTAACTAAAAACACAGACTACAACTAAAACTAACTAGAGCTAACTAAAAACACAGACTACAACTAAAACTAACTAGAAACACAGAGAAGGTCTATGTGGTCTCTGTGGTTATTTTAGATTCAAACCAGACTTGCGTAAGAATATAAGGAAATGCGTGACATGAGGTGCAAGTGTGGAGAATGTGTGCACTGAAGATCGGGACGAAAGTGCATTCACTCACAAGCCCCGCGAGAAAAGGAATACCAACCACCCTTATGAAACTTTTTCACTTTAAAAACAACTCATCAGCTGGAATGCAGTGGGTGCTAACATATTCAACATATGTGCAGCTGTGGTCTAATGGGTAAGAAGGTGATCTTGTGATGTGAGGGTATGCTGGTTCGATTCCTGTACAAATAGGAAAAATGTAGGCGGGCGACTGAATAACCAGCACTCTACTGCACACTCATCTATGACTGAAGTGTCCTTGAGCAAGGCATCTAACCCCACACTGCTCCACGGGAACTACTCCTGTGCCTATTACACTGTAATTGTCTCTGGATAAGAGCGTCAGCTGAATGCAATGTAAAAAAAAAAAAAAAAAAAAAAACAATAAATGAAAAATATTCATGCAAAGCCCGAACACTGATTTCGTGCAGATGCAATCCGCTCCCACTCACCGATGAAGGAGATGGCGTCTGGAAAGAACTGGGACAGGTTCTGGCTCCAGTGATCCGAGATGGGAATCTGCTTGTACCTGAAGCGGCC
>CM050206.1:15424077-15569077 GCA_027475355.1 Coilia nasus | reverse complement strand
AATACATATCAAAAACGTAGCTGTAACCTCATACCATGAACACGGAACATGGAAATGTCACTGTTGTCTCTGGACAACACACCAACCACCCACACAACACATAAACACAGAGAGAAAGAAGAGAAGAACACAGAGAGATAAGGGGGGAGGCGAGAGAGAGAGAGAGAGAGAGAGATTAGCCAAGTGGCACATATTCTGGAGAGTGGGCAGTAATGGCCATGCCAGGTGGCCAGTGATGTCTCTCTGCAGACAGGGGTCAAGATGCGCAGGCATAACTGAAAGCAGTGGCATGGGTGCAACGAGAGAGATCCTGGATGCGTAGGACGGAGGGATGGAAGCAGGGAGAGATAATAGGCCGGTCCTTGACTGCATACAGCACTGAATTGTGGTTTTCCCTCAGTTACTTTCCCAGAGAATACACTCATTATTATATGATATTATTACATTATAATATTACATTATAATATATTACTACTTTATACTATTACATTATAATATATTATTACATTGTAATATATAACATTATAATTCTATATTATATTTAGTTTTATTGCCCCCATCAATTGTGGTTGTCCCTCAGTTACTTTCCCAGACAATGCACTCATTATATTATGTTATTACATTGTAACATTATATATTACATTTAGTTTTCTTATCCCCATGTAGGGTTTTTTTTTTCCAGTTTTTCAGTTTGTTTGTTTCTCTTTCTGTGTGTGTACGTCAATCTCTGTTAGATTAACTGCACATAGGGAAAGGAGTAACACTTTATTTTAAGGTCCCTTTTTTATTGTATATTCATGCAACAACAGTAGTATTATTAGGTACTTACACTGTACATGCCTAACACTTACCCTAACCCTATAGTACAGTGTAAGTACATAATGTTACATACTGTTACACACTTTGTTATACTGTACCTAATTGATGTAACAGGGACAGTAAAATTAAGGGGTAATCTTCATGAGACATAAATGCCTGGGTAATGGGTAATGAAGACCGGAGCTGTTTTACTTCTATTTTAAAACGAGGACCATCTGCTTATTTTTTTCCTCTATGACAGCAATCAATCCTGCAATCCTCTCGCTCAACTGTTGTGCATGTTTTTACCACAAGTGGGCGCATTCTGACCATATATTACAAAGGGACAACGCCTTCTTTCATGATTGAATCACAGGTGTAGTTGGTATTTTAAGCATATACTCTTTGGGCTCATATTTATATTTATGGCATGTTTATTTTACTGTATTTATTATTAAAAATACATGACATATTGCCTGATAATTTGTGTTATCTGCAATGCACCCACACCTAGACAAATTCCCCGTCTGTTGTACAGACTGCACAATAAACATGATTCTAAATGTTGACACAAAAGGAACTGGGTCATTTTTTTCCAACATTTTTATTGCATTTTGTGTTCACAACATTCAACAAGAATTACATAGTTCCTTTTTGTTCCAATAATCTTTTCTAAAATGAGTTGCCCTTTTCTCTTTTTGTCTGCAACATGGATATATCCAGAATCCAGCCCAAACCCCGTCTATTTCCACCAGTTATAACCAGGTGAGAAAATACATATACAATTACACTTCCTCCAAGCAAACACCATATTATACACCTGGAAGTCTTCAATATATACCCTTTTATGTGGTCTGGATTTGTTCACTGCAGTGCATGTTAATGGTAAGTGCCACAGCTAATTAGCGTGACACCAGATAGTCTTTCCTTAAAGTATGGGGGTAGAACCTTTACAACAGCATTCCAATGTTCTCTCTTTTACAGAAGTGATGAGATGAGCCACACAAACACATCAAAACCCTACGAGGCAACTACAATTACACACACACACACGCACACACACAACAACAATCACGAAACACAAGTCCAGGATGTACACTCGTTAAATAAATGTCCAACTCAAATACAGCAATATATTCATCTCTTCATATTTACATTATTTCAAAACTCTTTGCATGTCCAAAGCACTGTTCACTGTACAGCAAGTTTAGTAAAGCATACCACCAAAAAGCAAACCCATCTGCAAATACGCTGGCAAAAGCATGATGGTCCTCTGTGAATCCCTGTAGCAGATTCCCCTTAAAATTTGAGACTGCAGCTCGGCCTGAATTGTCTGACGCGGATATATAAACGGAATTGAAATACATTGCCTTAGCAATGTCTTCCTGTGTTGGGTAATACTGATAACTGCTTATGGATAATTCAAAGCCAGATAGTGGCAAGACTACTGTATGTTTCTACAAAGTTTTTGCTGCAAAATGGTCTCTCCAATCTTGCTTGCAACACTATGGACAGAACACAATGATCTTCACAAACACCGCTCACAGCTGCACTTAAGGGGGTTTTCAGGTATGTGTTTTAGATAACTGAACTCAGTGTAAAGAGTACCACACACCAACTAATAGCGGAGCCCCATGGCTTTAGTCTACCAGCAAAACAAAGCCACAGTGCTCTTCCTTTAGGAGGTTTATTGGTCACTCATAACTAACTCAGCTAGCTGGGACCCTCTGCACTGACTCAGAGACTTAGTGCACCATATCTACTCATGCTTTCACCGGACTTGCATGGAGGTGCAGTGGTTCAATGGGTTTCAACACTACAGCACCCTGGAAAACAAACAAACAAACGTATCCATGCTGGAGACGACTGTACAGGACCCACTGAGTGACCTTAATGTAACTCACACACACACACACACACACACACACACACTCTTCATTTGCAGATGTGTGGTAAAAAAGGCTAATTAAGATAAAATAAGAAAAAATAAATAAAATAATTCAATGACATTGTCCCTTCTTGTGTATTGCTTGTATGACTGCTAATAATGTTTGACGTGATTGTTTTATTTTTGCCCTTCTTGCTAACAGATTAAGTGCAAAAGAAGGATGTGAATCTGTCCTGCCATTTACTCAATATTACTGAGTCACTGCTCATATTAATGTGTAGCATTTACACAAGGAGGCTGAAAAAGACAGTTGCAAATCCAGTACTTCTCTTTCCTTTCATTTCATTTTCCCTGGCAAAGCCAAAAAAAAAACAAACAAACAAACAACACTGCTACAGTGAAATATTACACAGCAAAATTAACTTCCTTTCTCTGATGTATACCTCTCAGAAGCTAAAGATTTGGGCCTTAACAGCGAGGATGTAAACAAGCCCCTGCTAATCAATTTAATACTCCAAAGAGCATTACATGGTGTAAATTAGTGAAATGTCTTAACCCAATTAATTAAGCAGAAACAAAAACAAACAAACAAACAAGCAAGCAAACAAAAAGAATGTTGAGGCTTAATGGAATGTGGAGGATGAGTGTGGAGGGGCCTTACACAGAATGAGAAGGAGACAGGGTTGAGTTAAGAAGGCAAAAACACACACACACACACACACACACACACACACACACACACACACAGGGGAATGTCAGGGAATGGGGTTGGTTGGGGTGTCTGTGGGTGGATGGTACTAAAGGGTAGGGAATAGGGTGGGGTGGGGGGTGTGGTGGTATTAGCGAGGGGGTGGGGTAATTAGGGACGGGGGTGCCACCTGGGGGGTGTGCTGTGTCTACTCGGTCAGGGGCACGGAGGTGACGGGTGGGGTGGGTTGCATTAAAGAAGGGTAGGGAGTAGGGTGGGGGTCGGGGTAATTAGGGAGGTGGGGGTGTGTGGTGTCTACTCGGTCTGGGGCACGGAGATGGCGGGGCCCTTGGGGTCGTCGAAGCGGTCCATGGTGCGCAGCTGCATGATCATGTGCAGGCCATAGGTCAGGATGAGCACCATCAGCAGCGACGTCAGCAGGCCCATCCAGATGCCCGGCGTGAAGAAGCCCGCACAGTCGCTCGCATACGAGAACTCCGTCCGCGTCACGTTGAAGCCCTGGATCTGTCATGGGCAGAACGAGAGAGGGAGAGATAGAGAGAGAAAGACAGAGAAAGGGAACGAGAGAGAGGTTAATGACTGAGATCATGTTGACAATATTGAGGTCTCACGGTATGATCACAATTTCAGATATTTCAGAATTTCTTTTCAGAATTATTTTCTTTTTTCTATATACATTCTCAGAAATACATTCTCCCTTTTTCAAAATTACTTGAAAATTAACTACACTTTTACCTCTACTTGGTTGTATCTGTTCCACTTGTATATATGCCAGTAAAACCCACTGAATTTCTTATATGTGCTACATAAGTATATGCTACATACCGGTATGCCTAATATTCCTTGTGCCTAATTCTATTAGTAATAAATAATTGTAAATCATTTATCAAACTACTCTGACTATAAATCATTTTCTTTTTCTTTACTACACTGCCTTGATTAAACTCTGTTGTGTTTTTGAGGGATACCGACATTTTTATGTAATTAATGTAAAATACATAAATACATAAATACATAAATTACGGTAGTACCCCCCGTAAAAGGTACCACCCCTCAATTATAGGAAATTCACACTGCTCTACAGGCCTTAATCAGTAATTAATTTTGTCTCTTTACCCCCCCCCCAGTACCCCCTGTAATTCGGACTACGCTTGAGAGTCTGGGCTACCTGGAAGTCCTCGAAAGAGAGCTTCCACTGGTTGGCCGCGTCCTTGGAGGTCCTGGGCACCAGCTGGGCGTAGCGGAAGCTGGTGACGGACTCGCAGCGGTACGAGTACTCGGCGGGGGCGTAGATGGCGCGGCTGCCGTTGAAGGTGGCCCTCTTGCCCTCATACTCCAGGATGACCTCGTCCATGGTGAACCAGCGGCGGGCGGACACCGAGTAGAGACGCTGGCTCATCACGAAGCTGTACAGAGACCACAGAGCCAAAGAAGTCAGGCATTTCATTCAACTAAGTCACATGACTTAGTATTTCTGCTCATCTCTCTTCTTTTTTCTGATTGGCTGATGAGGTGGGCATTAACTTTCTAAAACTGGCTTGGAAGTAGTTTTTAAAAATATGAATCACTGTTTTATACTGATGCACTTATGAATGGTAACCATGACAACTTTAGTAGCCAACCAGTTACTAGAAAGTAGCAAATCAACCAGTTATTACGATAGTTTATGCATATGGATTAAAAATGTGGATTAAAGTTTTTTTTCTAAATGCAAGCGGGAAAACGGCCTTGGAGGCAAGCGGTTCCAGGGAAATAATGACTCGCCAGAGGAAACTCCACTATGCTTTTTCTTGTTCTTTGCATCTACCTTGCCATTATTTCCACGGAAACCGGTGACAGCGGCCATTATCCCTTACTTGATGAACATCGGGGCTGTTTTAGACTGTGAAGATTAATGCGCATTTTCAGGCATTTCCAAGTGAACATATCGAACATTTCGAATTACTGAAATGAGCATTAACAAGTTGGATGGGAATCCAGTTACTGACAGCTCATGAGCATGGGTCCATGAGTAACAAGTGACTCAAGTGAAAAAGTGAATCAACAGACAGGGAGCTATTTTTCCGGCTTCTACTCACATGACTTTGAACGGGCGGAATCCAAAAACGTTCTCATAGTTCAATACCAGTCTGAAAACAAACATAATGTAATAATATTATATTTTGTGTGTTCAACATTTAAGGTATATAATATCATATGCAATCAAATACACCACAATCATTTCATTTAATGTCATTATCATTTGCAATTAATTTACTTATATTAGAATGCTAAACAAATCATTTAAATATTTTTTTTTCTAGCTGAGGACAACTGGCAAAAATATTGGTCACATCTTGCAATTTATGCTATACACGCTCATGCAGAGCCTACACACACCTTCTTAACTTATTATTTTAGCCCCTATTATTTTGTTTAGTTATTTTGTTTTCCCTCATCCTAACCTATGCCTTTTGTAATTGCTCGCCCTATTCCCCCCGGTCCCCCATTATGTAAAATGGGTCAACTCCTGTTGTTCATTTAAATTTAGCTTAGTGTACAGTATGTAGACACTATGATGTATAGGTCTTGTCCATGCTGTGTTTTAACAGCTGAGTGTATCACAAGTTGTTCCCGGTGAAACGTTGTACTGTGTCTATGGCTGAAAGGACAACAAAAACCTACTTCACCTTTACCTTGACATAAATGTGCTTAACAAATAAAATGACTTTCTACTTCTACTTCTTCGATTTCTACTTCTGCCAATTTGATCTCAGCCATTTCACTGCATCTCCTACTCTACCCAGAATGCCTAAGCATATGGCAATAAAACATCCTTGTATCCTTGTGTCTCCCCACAATAAAAACCTACTTGACCTTGACCTAAATGTGCTCCACAAATAAAATTTAAACACTTTCTACTTTAGCCAATTTGATCTCAGCATGTCCTACTCTACCCAGAATGCCTAAGCATATGACAATAAAACATCCTTGTATCCTTGTGTCTCCCCACAATAAAAACCTACTTGACCTTGACCTAAATGTGCTCCACAAATAAAATGTAAACACTTTCTACTTTAGCCAATTTGATCTCAGCATGTCCTACTCTACCCAGAATGCCTATGCGTGTGCCAATAAAATGTCCCTGTATCCTTGTATGTCCCCATAATAAAAACCTACTTGACCTTGACCTAAATGTGCTCCACAAATAAAATGACTTAGAGCATGTCCTACTCTACCCAGAATGCCTATGCGTGTGACAATAAAACGTCCCTGTATACTCGTGTGTCCCCACCTGGAGTTGTTCTCGTTGCAGGCGGAGCCTTCGAGCTTGACGGTGGCGGACTCGCCGAAGGTCTGTGAGGACAGGTCTTGCCTCTCCCACTTGTTCTCGCGCAGGATGCTGACGGTCAGGTTCTCGGCCCAGAGCAGGATGCAGGGGGAGCCCCTCTCCTTGAACTCCACAGGGGGGTAGGGCACCTTGTCCCCTCCCTTGGAGTTACGGGACTGCAGCAGGGAGCGTCCCCCGACCGACTGCATGGCCAGGGGGGCGTCCTCGATCACCTTAGAGAGAAGTGGGGGGGAGGGGAGGAAAGGAAAGCTAAGGAACTGTCGAGACCTCCACACCTCAGGTCACAGGTCTTTTGACATACAGAGTACACTGTCAAGCACAAAATATAAGACTTCTCTTACTCAACGCTAACAACTGCAAACGCCTTAGCGGACTATTGAGTTTAGAGTGGTTAGGGTTTGGGTTATGCTAACCCTAGTTGGCGTTAGGCCATATCTAAAAGATTTAAGGGCCCCGATATTGCAACACTTCCCATCAGTGATTTAAGAGTTCTGCTTCTTCACTAGTCTTGTTATTCAACTACAATGAGTCAAAAAAGTAACTGTTTGTGTGTTAAAATTTAAAGATGGAGGATTTGGGTTTTGCCATCAATCCCCCCTGTATAAGTAAAAATAACAAACTAATCAGCTATTTGCTTTTAGCTACATTAATGTATAATTCTTAAATTTTGCACTGTGATGCAACATAAAAATACATATTTGCCACTGCTCTTCTAATTAAAATGTCCTAATAAATAAATGACATTTTCACTACACTGTAGGGGCACACTGATCCCAAGACATCCAGTGCCTACAGTTTGTGTTAGGATTAGCAGATGTTAACACATTAACATCTGCTAGGGCAATGTAAATCCATCTTCTTAAGTGCTGTAAAGGTACAGTGACTAGCATTGGGGACCTGGTGGGACACAGAAAGCCACTCACTCTAGATGGCTGCAGTGCCGTGTAAACCGCAGTGTAGGGCACAGCCTGGTTGTGCATGATGTTCAACACCTGTCCAATCACCTCGTCTACACATCGGGAAAAACACAAAAACAGTTAACACAAGTCGATATCAGCAGCTGTTTAGCTCTTTTATAACAATGTACGGCTATTGAATAAAAAGAAGTCTGCAATTCCGACATCATACACTTTCAATTTTAAGCAAACAATTTAGTAATAAAATTAAAAAAAAAAAAAAAAAAAAGACTTGTGCTCACCATTTCCGCTAAGGACTTCTTTCGCAGACATCATATCAGCACTGTTATCAATGAAAGACACACCAATAACAAAACAGTCTTGAGTAGTGTTTCAAAGCACTACACAGAGTTGAATCTTTGAAATGAAGCTCATGTTGTGCTGTGACCAATCTGTCAATTCCCACTACATACACAACCAAACCTACAGCTGCAACAGCCCTCTGCACTGGGCAAACACCCCTCATTTAGTTAAATGTAAGCACAGGTTTAACATTAAGCTTTATGACACTTATAGACCGTTTTAAGAGAGTTTGGTTATGTTCTTCATAACTGTCCACACAGGGTTTTTTCTGTCCGAATTGAAAAATGTTTGTTTGCAAACAAAATAGAAATGTTCAGGCATTGTTTTTACCATTGAAAGGGTCTATTTGATTAGTGTCATGCTTGACCTGAGAGCTTCAGTGCAGGGTCACCCAAGAAACAAAGATTCCGGTTCTAATAGTTAAGGCATGGGAAATTACCTTGTGGCGTAGGGAAGGCGGAACACCAACAGGGCGGCGACAGAGGCGTTCAGCCGGAGCTGGGCGAGTGTCTCGGGGTCCATGTAGAGAGGGGACGTGTCCAGCTGTTCCTGCAGGATCCCAGTCACAGCACCGGCTGCAGAGTGCGCCACTGCCGGGAGCAGGAGAGGGGTGGAGGACTGCAGCGCCACCTAGTGGTCCCAAAGTGGACAGGGTTTGAGAGGCTGTGGTCTTACTGTACAGCTACACAGACTTCTACATGGGTTCATAGTTCAAATTAGAAGGGCCACTGGGCGGTTCGGTACCCCCCAATCAACACCCAGTACCCCCCAAAGAAATAAATATAGCAGGGTTGAGGGGTACCATATTATTGTAATTAATGTAAAACCTAAAGGTAGCACCCCCAAAATATGAAGGGCTAACTCACAATCTGCATGGGTTGCATGTGAATTTTCACTTTCAGTGAACTAAAAACCAGTTATGTCTGATATGTCAAATATACCCTAGTCTAGAAAATGTCTGGTTGACAATGTGTGTTTCATGCTTATCCCTAATCATAACGTTGCCCTCTGCTCACTGGACCAGTAAAGGAATCAAAACGTACTCTTACACAAACACATTAACAGCAGATAGACACTAGAAGAAATGGGGCACAGTACATTGAATATCTTTTGATTCCCACATTAATGTGAAGCTTTTAGAGCACAGGGACACACATTTATGATATTTGTACTACTCTGAAGCAACAAGTGTTGCATTTTCATCTGGAATAATAACAATCATAATCATCATTATTGTCCAGTTCAGTCATGCGCAAAGACAAAAAAAACTCCCAGGTTGTGACATACGAACCCAAGGCTAAATGTACCTCGAGATTTGAGAAGGCGCTTTCTTGCTTGTTCCCAAAGACTCCCCCATACATGGTAAAGTCATCCACACTCAACTGGAACAGAAAGCAGAACAGGGAAGTTCCAATGCTGTAGCACACAGGGCTGACACACTTGTCACGAGACAGATCGTATCTTTCCACAATTTCCATGCTCCAGAAATAAAAACCATTAGTCTACCAACCATTAGTTAAATTTTACAAAAATGTTAAAGAAAAACATATAAAATACACTATATAAAATAGATATGCTATAATAGTTAGACATAAATAGACTATGAAAATACATAAACCATGTGCAGTAGGACACCACAAGAAGCCTGAGTTATTCGTAACCACATTAAAGTTACACCCAAAGATTTGACACCCCCTGTGTAATTTAGTAGACTTCATGTTGACAAGGAGGCAAAGCTAGTGGCAGGGGACAGAGAGTAGTATCTACGTGGATGCCACTGCCACCACTGTGGCAAATTTTGTTCGTAGGTGCAAAATATCCAGGTTATCCATGTTTAAATTAGTCCACTGGGCCTGAGTCATTCTCCTCTGCCCTATCACATGTGTTAAATGAATGACACATTGGGGTCTGACTGTGGATTGTGAGGAAAAGACAGTGTGGTGTTTATTCTTATTGGTATAACACACGAATATAAAGGCTACCTTGTCCTGCAGGAAGAGTAGCACGTTGTGTGGGCTGTTGCTGAGCGCAGTCTGTAAGTAGGATTCCAACTGAGCGGTAGATACGATGTGTCCCGCAGCCGGTGGGGCCTGGGACGGCAGAGGGGAGCTGAGAGCAAAACAAAGGTCATTCGCTGATTAAGTCGGAACAGTCAGCCTTTTAAGTCAAACACCATCAGGAACAAAACAGCCCAAACGCGACATGAGTTTTCCGACGAGGTAGAAGCTAGCCTGAAAGCTGCTAACATGATTGCCGATGAGGCTGCTTAAAAGGTTAGCTGGCTTCCTACATATTTCTGTACTATTGGTATCGTGTCCAGATCTGGATCACTTCAGCAATAAGTTTACCTGTTATTAATAGCTTTGATGTGACAACGGGTATAAGGACAAATAAATACAGATAAACACCACCGCAGTGGACTGTGATGAATGACAAAATGTCATCCCTGCAGGTGGCTAGCATAAGCTAAGCTTAGCATGTTGCAGCACTGGACAGCTACTGTCAGTTCAGCGAAATAACTTACACATTGATAGTGCTCAAAACAAACGTTTTCCTTACCCTGCGCTTGACCACATTATCAAAGGTACTTGTTCGTTGCATTTCCCCAAAGATGTAACACAAAATAAAACCACAAAAAAGACACTACAGCTGAGCATCTTCAGGTCCGCCATCTTCGGGATCCTCAACGAATGACGTTGTTGACGTTGCTGAGCATGATCTCTCAAGGACCAAGTCACGTGATAACGAGTCCATCACGCGTGCCCAATCTGCATGATACAAGATACCATACAGTGTCAGAGACTTTCTTACAGAAGAGTCTGGAAGGACTTCAGTATGGTTTACAACGCCTTTCACTAGCACCACTGGTTTGTGTGTGTCATGAATTTAAAGTAACAAGATGCACTCTTGTTAAAGTAAAAAAATGTACTCTGATATGCTGTTAGCACTCGAAGAAGGGTACTCAACCCAACAAATGGTATTGGCTGCAGAGATCTCCAAGACAAGGATTATGAAATCAATACTTTATTGTAAATACTGTGTAATAATTAGACTTGAGGCAAATTTGTTTCTCATCTGCTGACAGTAGGCACGCTAAATTCATTTGATGACATCTGTCAGGTTGTATAACAAAAACAAACAAACATAAGGGCACAAAATCACAACTGAGACACAACTGGGATTACTGATCACACAGTTCAACCATACAAAGCTGCCACATTACAAACTTAGTTGAGAAAGGACACAGAGGAGAGCCATGGCACCAACATAAATACTCCATAAACACAACATTATTTCAAACCTAAACAGCACAATTTTGAAAACCTTAACTGTCATCAAAGGAAATACCTAATACAATACCTTATGACTCGAGTCTTTGTGTCATAACTATATTTCTGATAGAATATTATAATGCCAGATCATTCAAGACAGGAAATAACAGTTTCAGCCCTAATTCTGCACACACTTAAGAACAGCAAATTGTACATTAACCGTTACAAGTGACTGGTGCATAGCAGAATATTTAGTCTATTTTCGCTCAACCTGACATATTCGGTACTTTCAAATTTTGAACCTAATCAACACATACTGTACAAGTGAGTCAGCCTCAAAATCTAAATATTGCAACTAGCTTTACCAACTTTGTACAAGTACCTGATTTAAAAACTGGCAAAAATTGGCATAAACATTATGGAAACACCACTGTAAAATAGTGAGTCATAAAAAAACCTCTCATTTCATTCAACCAAGTTCATCCACAAGTCCATTACTTGATAGAGTCAGTCAGTAACCCAAGGCTACAATCAAAATCGATTACCCATAAACTGAACATGGTGCTTCTTCATTAGCCTGCTCAGGTCTGCTCATGCGTAGTACACCTTCCAGCCCGAGCACTTTGGCACATGCACTTTAACAGGCACAGTTCCTCGCAGTTGTTTTGTCCAGCTAAGATTAACCGTTTCAAGTGGAACAGGGTATTTAGGAAACTGTGTAAAAAAGGAATTCTGCTATCTGATGACTCATCAGATATATGTATGGTCCAACCACTGTGGAGATTGTTTGTGTGTTTGTTTGTGTGTGTGTGTGTGTGTTTGTGTGATGTCTTTATTTTTCAGGAGGCTGATCTGGCCATGTGTGCCATGTGCCCGGTCCTCTCGAGCATTCTCTCCCTGAGGGTATTCGGTAGCCCTGGACAAGGACTCATGCTTGATTCTGTATCCGCTGATGCAAGGCCTCGGCCTGGATCTTTAAGCTGCAAAACTCCCCCTGGATGAAGTCAGTGAGGGCCTTCCTCATCTCCATCTGCGTCAAGGCAAACAAATTATTTTTTATTTTGTCAATAGCATGGACAAAGGTATGGTGGAAAAAAAAACGTATTACTTAGTCGATGTTTTGATCCTACCTGGCTTTTGTTTTCCGCTCTTAGCGATTCCACAAGGTGTTTCATCGTAAAAGGTTTCCCAACTAAAACTGTAATTTTCTACATAAAAACAAACAAATCATGTAAGGTTGGCAATGTTGGATTGATAATCTGAGGGAATCGTATAATTTAACTCTTAATGCTCCAGTATTCTTCTCACCTTTCCAATTCGGGGTATATAGGGGCGGTTATTGGGAAGGACATCATTCATACCTGTAACAGGTGACAACACAAGACTAGGTTTGAAACATCGGTCTCAACCTATCTCACGGTCCTACAGAAATACTGACCTCACATTTTAAGAATGGATAGTAAAAAAGCAATAATGGGACCATGGTGAATTTGTTAGATGAGATCATCTAAAGATACCATGGTAAATTTGTGGTGGAGTCGAACATTTTTAACTCACCCAAATGCCACATTGGCAATATTATTGGGTCAAGGGTACATTCGGCTATCAACCTTCCCACACCTACAATTATACAAGAAAACTATGATTACAAAACTGTTAGTAAATTCAGCGAAAAGAAAAAGAGCTTTCAGGCAAGCCTATCAAACTTACCCCATTTTAAACGTATCCATTCTTGGGTCATGTTGACTTTTCCTGTAAATGAAGGGTCCAGTCAATACCCATGTCTAAATGAAGCATTTGATAGCAATACAACTACCATACTACAAGACACAAAGCAGTCTAATTCACTTATAGCCTGGTAAACCAGCCCCTTGTATTTCATTTTTTTCGCAGAGGGTCTGGCAGTGCTTCCACTGACATTGTTGTCTTAGGCAGATTTTTGCCTAGCCAATCAGTGAACAGAGGGAGTGTTCGTGAGCGATGAGGTCGACTTTGTGTGCTATATTTGAATTGCAGGCAGGCTAGCATATGTCACGACCAGACTTTAATGATTGGGTCAAGGTAGAGCCTTCTTTTAAACTTTAGCAGAGTCCACATCTCCAGAAAGAAAACATTCCTCATTACAGCACTGCCAGACCCTCTGTAAAAAATGAAATGAAATACGAGGGGCTGGTTTATCAATCTAATGCACTTCCCTTACCCTCTGGGAATATATGGACCCATTCCCCGCTGTTTAGCTTGTCCAAAAGGAAGTCCATGCCTCTCTGATAAACCCCATCACCTGTGACACATAGGAAACTCCACACTGTATTTCCTTTTACTGTACACTGCAGTTACACAGCAAAGCAAAATACAGCAACACACATTGGAAATAGTCACAGACTAAATCAAACAATGATGAGCTAATTGATTAATTATTGACTTAATACAAATAATAATTGTGTGAAATGTTCTATGTGACACTTAACTTTTGAAAGGAAGTATACATCGCTGTCAGCAAATCATATTTTGTTAATTTAACAAATAACTATAGAAAGATGTATGCATATGATAATGTATGAATTCTGGTGAGAGACACTCTAACTACATATGCAGAGACTAATAAGGGGGCTACATAGCATTTGTATAGCATCTCACATTGATAATGGGCCACTTAACTCCATTGGAGATAAGGTTTTACTTGGCCTAAGTTAGCTACCCTATGTTGTACAGTAAACACCAACCATACACCAACTCCACAAACAAAAGGGATAGAGGGATTTAGGGAGCTGCTCACCGCGACACACAGGGACACATTTCCCTCTGCTGAAGAAGCGCGAGTGGAACTCCCGAGTGAAGCAGATATCGGAGGCTGCAGGGGTCCTATGCACAGAGTACATTTGCAGACACACAAGTGAGCCAAGTCAGACATCTATGCAAGCACTAATTCGATTGGACTAGAGGGTAACCAGTGGCTGAATTGGCTTTTGTAAGGAAGGGGAGCCCTTCTTTACTCACAGTGGTCAATATCTCACACTAGTGTATTACGATAAATACTGTAGCAGAGGGAGCTTAGTTGCGGCTGGCTGTACTGCTGAGGTGAGGACCTGAGCTTCATAGGGCTTCGGCCCAATTTAAACTCTGAGGCTAACACCACTCTACTACTTACTTCTTACACTACAAGGTCCTCTCTCACGCAAACTCACCATCTCATTTTCCTGAAGTTCCACAACTGTCCAAATCGCAGCACCCCTACGTAAAACACAAGACTTAATCATATTAACAAATGGTCTCACACAGCATTACTAAATGCTACGTAGCACAACTAAATGCTGTGTTTTATGGTTGATTTGTAAAACACTGTGATTTACCAGTGTGTTTGCGTGTATAAACGGTACTTTGTTGGCTAAACATGCTTGTTGTGCCTTAAGTTTCTTCTTTAGGCAGATGCAACTTGTCACAGTTATTTATTGATTCAGCAAGTATCATAGCGCATACATGAAGTAAGAGTTTTAAACAAGGGTACAGAGTTTATGTCCTACCCCATATGTGTGGGTCGTCCATGCAGGACTCGTGATTGGAGAGAGTGATTAGAGGCCTGTCCTTTGGGCGTTGATCAACTAAGTCCAGGAGGACATTCTGGTTGTGTACCGTCAGGTAGTTCATGTATCCTGCAATCAGGGGCCATGAGTAAAACACATGAAAAAGACATCTGCGAGCTGAATGCAGATTCTTGTTTTATTCAATTAAGTATCAGCTCCTGTGTATGTGTATAAACATGAGCATTATATGACATGTCTGAGTCTGGCACTCTTATCCAGAGAGACTTACAGTGAATTAAGGACAGAGACAGTCCCCCTAGCAATGTGGGGTTAGATGTGTCAAGGGCACCTCAGGCCATGCGGCAGGGATTTCACCTACAACCCTCTGAACCCAAGACCAGCTCCTTGCATATTAGGCCACAGTTGTAAGAATTTCTACTCCTGTGTATGTGTGTAAATAAAGAGCAAGACTCACTGGTCCATAAGAAGCTGTAGGATCCAACCATGCCCATTATCAAGGAGCTGGATATCCTCCATCCCAGGCGGGGGCATTGTGGGAACGGCCAACACACCTCCAAGGGCATTGCGAGTGCACCAGAGCCTTCATTCACACTACAACGGAGTTTGACAAGCAGGGGGGTAGATTCAGCCACCTGTGCTGTTACTTTCAACCGTACCACTCCCTTCTAGAATCGTCTGGTGTAGTTTAGGACTACCACAACTAATAGGACGATGCATAACATACCACAGGAAGAATATGAGTCGTTTCAAAATATGCAGCGAAACATAGCACAGCGTAGTACCTTGGAGAGTCAGAACTATCTACTAACTCATTAAAACACAATATGCAAGACATGCAATGACAATATTACTCTTGAAACGCATCAATAAACGTAGATTCCTTGCCATCTTTTTGAAGTTTGTATTTCGCTAAAAGGTACACTTAAGACCATAAGTCAGGAGGTTAGCAGCTGTATGGTGCTGAAGCTACCGGTGTCAATCTTTGATATGGGTTGATGTCAATTTAACTATTTTTAACATTTTGTGTACATTCTGATGTAAACAGTATTGGTTGATGTTTCATTTAAAAAATAACTGAAGACAAAAACGTAATGAATATACTGATCAGTTAACAGTTACCGTTACATGCAACTAGCCTACAAAGACCAGAAGTGCATGCCCACCCAGATGGGAGAGCTAGCTAGCTTGTCATCTTACACATCTTAACATCAAAAGTCAAAAATTATGTCAATGGACCCAAACGTAAGTCTGTCCAAAATATTGAAATAAAATGTTTTAACCTATAATATTAACTGTGGTGATTTTATTTACAAAGACACTTAAAGTCAGTGAACAAGTATGAAGTAACACCCTCACCTTCTCTCCCGTCAGCTGATAGGTAGAAACCCTGACACCGGAAGTGATTTGATGGACTCAACCTGAAGTGAAGCATGGGTGTTGTAGTTTCATAAATGTAAATACAAAACACGTCAGCGTGAAAAATCCATACAGTCTAAGAACAAATCCAATGGTTTTTCAATGACAAGGCGTCCTCTCTTGCACCGCACACAATGTTTTCCATGATCATTGCGAATTGTATGATATCACTGCAATAAATAGATTTGGAAGTACACAAAGAAATCCACACGAGACTCATCTCACCGAAGGCCAATGGAAACAAACCTCATGCCTTATTGACTGAGTGATGAAAGCAGGTGAAAGGTCGTTTAAAGCATTTAGTTTACATTGACCGTGCACTCAATCACCTATTCTAAAATAAAATACAGACAATAAATAATTCACAAATTATTTATTTTAAAAAATGAACAAAAAACAAAAACATTATTGCAGTAGTAGGTTGAAAAAATGCAGTAACAACAGCAATAAACTGCAATATCTCTCATTAAACATTGAGTTATTAATTGCATGACAAAAAATATTCAGTTTAAACTATTTGTGTGCGTTTGTTTTTATGAGGGGATTTTACACATGTAACTGGCTAGTGTGATTGTTTAGTTTAAAGTAGCTTTTCATATCTGTGCGTATGCAAGTTATAAATATAAAGTATTACATCTCAAATCATGAAATAAGAACATTTTTCAAACTGTACAATCAAAATGTAATTACATTTAAAACAAGTGTAATTACATTTAAAACAAGTTTCTGTTATGAAAACTGTCGGAGTTTTTTTTTTCCAGTTCATCTGTGGATTCCACAAAATCATTTCTTAAATTTCAATAATCTTTGTACACACTTACTTATATTTTGGCCCAAAAATATATATGTGCAAACAACTGGTTGCAATAATAAAAAATAAACAAGTTCCACAGAACGTGAAAGAACCACCAGTCTGTGGAGTAGTTAGCATTGTTGTAATCCTACAACCACTTTGTTTTTCATTAAGGAAAAAAAAACCTACATAACACCCTTCAAATAAAAGAACATTCTGGACAGAGAGGAACCGGGAGAAGAGTGTAGACATATCCATGGTGTGCCGAGGGGGGTGGACACTATAATAAGGTCTCCGTAGAATCACCAAGGTCACCAGGTAGGAGCCAGCCAGTCCAAGCACTTCAGAGCTACTTCAAAACCCAGGAAACAAGCCTGGGAATGGGGAACGCATTACATTTAAGTCTGCTCTCTGTATGTGTGAGTGTGTGTATGTGTGTGTGTGTATGTGTGTGTGTGTGTGTGTGTGTGTGTGTGTGTGTGTGTGTGTGTGTGTGTGTGTGTGTGCGTGCTTTCAAACATTTTCAGAATTTAATGTAATAATAAAATAATAATCTAATAATACACCAACTAATAAATGCCAATACATTACTGAATACTAGAATACTATATAAAAAAATAATACTTACCGCGTTGGCAGGGAAAGCCCTCAGCATGACCGCACTGAAGCCTTTGTAAAGAGCACGGGCCCCTTCCTCTCGTAGTAATACCCTGAGAACATCCACTAGTCCCCTGTAGCGCCCATCAGCAGCTGTGAAACACAGAGAGATAACTTCACTTTATTAACATCCATCCACTCACTCAACCTAGTGCAGTGGGTAGCTCCACTTGCCATCCAAGGTGATATTAACCACCAGGGGGCAGTGTTGTGTTACAGATGCTACAACATCCTCCCACTTTATTTTTACTGTGTAAAAAACACCCCTGAGATCATCACGGGATCGGGTGTTACTGCAGTACACATCTTGAAATGAGCTGATCAAAGGTTCTGGGCGAGCAGGTTTACAAGTATACCAGTCTGGAAGTTGGACTTCAGTACGTCCGGAGGCAGGGCAATCACCCAGTTCAAGATCCCCGCTGTTCCACCAGCAAGGATGATTTTTGGAGTGCTGAGGTGGTGGACACTGAGGAAAGCCAAAGAGTTAAAAATATGATGAGATTACAATCACAATAGTAATAAAAAATGGTACTAGCTATCATTATTTAAGTGATAACGTAATCAGGATCCTCCTGTAAAATAACACATTGCATGGGTCACACTTGAACCACATCATAATGGCTTATTTATAAACTAATAAAAAAACATTTTACAGACATGACATGTAATAACACAGACAGTAAGAACCATACTGACCTTTCACCCTCTGGTGTTAGTAGGCACTTCACATACTCGTAGGTCAAAAAATATAAACCATTAGAAGGCACATCTATCGGGGTGGTAAAAGACAGAGATTAAAGGCATTGGGGTAAAATAAATTAGTAGTGCACTCACTGATTGTTACATGTATCCATGTGTTTGTGTAACATAAGTAATGTTTATTGCTGTCTGAGGTTATCTGTGTCTGGTTTATGTTAATGTCCTGTGTAAGTGCCCCTGTCTTTGTTATGACTGCTATATATTTTGTGTTCTGAAGAACAGAAACCTGCTGTAAACTGTAATCTGCCCACACATGAACTGAGACAAGCTAAATATTGTGCAACATATGATTGTTTGCTAATCAGGAACCTTACAAAACTCAGACCTGTTATTTTGTAATATTTGTAACAGATCATTGATACAGACAAAAATATGTCATTTATATAAACATTTCTGACACACAAGCAAAAACACAAACATGTCCACTGTCCTCTGCTGGTACCTCTGATAAGAGTCAGTACGGTTCCTTTGTAAACACTGCGAATCCCTTGCTCCTTGTAGAGCCTGATGGCACAGTCCACAGGCCCCGCATACTTTAACTGACCTGAGGTAGACTGAACCTAAACCACAACAGAAATAAAAATAAGATACAGGTATGTAATTATATTACATTGCATTACACTTAGCAGACGCTTTTATCCAAAGCGGCTTACAAAAGGAGGACATAATAAGCTAACAGATGTGTAGAAAAGCACAAAGTAAACAGACTACACACATACACACGGGGAAATACATATGCCTTAGTTAAGTAAACACATAAACACAAGTACTGCAGTAAAAAGAGACGTGTGCACACACATTGGTCTCTGGGATATCGCCCGGCTCACATTATTTCCGTTGACTTGTTGACTAATGCACTAGGCTATATTTATGCATAGTGTATTAAGTGTGACCGTGTAAGAGTATCTCTTGCCTGAAGCAAACACTTTATTCTTTCTCCAGGTGCTACGATGACCGTGGTGAAGACTCCTCCTAACATACCAGACATAAAGATCTGAGCATACCTGCAGACAGACACAGCACAGACACGCGGAGCTGGACAAGGAGGGATGGCATTGTGTTGATGATGCAGAGGGGGGTGGGGGTAGAATGGGAGAGGATGATAGGCAGACATGGTGGGCACACACACTGTTATTTTTAGACCTGCTGCTACAGGACAGCATATACTCTGGCTCTTCCTCTAACCCGTACTCCACACGCACTCATACACCACAAACACACACACACACGGCATGCACTGAGGCAACAACTCTGTCACCTGTTGTGCTATACAGCACTGCTGACTTGGGAATGGCCTGGCCCCGCCCCTGAGCCCCACCCCCCTCCCACTCTGCCACTCACGTGTGAGGGATGTTGGGGTTGGACTGAAGCAGCTGCTTCCCCAGCCCAAAGCCAAAGAAGCTGATGGCCATCATGGGTGCCACGCCAGCCAGAGGGGCCCCCATGCCCTTGTAGAGACCCAGAACCCCCTGAGAGTGTAGACAGACAGACAGACAGACAGACAGACAGACAGACAGACAGACAGACAGACAGACAGATAGATAGATAGATAGATAGATAGATAGATAGATAGATAGATAGATAGATAGATAGATAGATAGATAGATAGATAGACAGATAGACAGATAGACAGACAGATGTGAACCAATTCACTGAGTTTATCTTCAAATTAACGATTTAAAAAGGGGCAGAACAGACCATGGTTCATGCCATCTCTCACCTCTTTGGACACTGTCTTTCTGAAACAGTCATATGTTCCTGTGTAAAGCACATATTGCGTGGGAGAGGCTTTGGGCTGTGTTTGAAGGCGAACCTGTTCAGAGAAGATTGCAATTATGACAGGTAGCCTACCGAACATTATAGAGTCATTGAATTTTATTCATTTACAACCGAATTACAAAAAAAACCTTCAAGAGGGAGTCAAAATAACAGAGCATTCTTTCATCAAAAAAGATAGGGTTACACTGCTAAGAAAACAGAAAACATGTTTCAGTTGATAAGGACAGTCTTCTGGGATGGGGGTTTAAGCCTGGGGTTTTATCTATTGTCTGCAATTCTTCAGATAAACTTCAGAACCGTTGTTACACACACCGACTGGGCGATATTTCCAGTTCCATTTTACATAGAAATGCTGGTTTCAGATTTAGCCTACAACAGAATCTGAGATGCTTTATTTGTTAACAGAAACCTAAACAAAAGTAAAGTTTTAACTTAAAGTGGTATGGCATGCCGAATTATTTAAGCCTAACCTCCCCAACGGCAATGCCACCTTGAACTTGTCACTGAACAGCAAGCAGTGGTGCCATTAAGCACTAGGGGTCCACATAGGACTATGATATGGTGGGGCCCAAAATTATTTTCTTTCGGGAGGCCACAATTTCTAACAACGCCCCTGACCACAAGGCTATTGGCTCAATTGTGTTGAATTTAAACCCCTCTTATTAGTATAAAAATTAGACAAAGTAAATGTACTCTTTGATATCCTGCAATAAGCCTCAGTGCCCAGTACTAGCAGCTGTCACTGGACAAGGGGAGTCAACTGACCACTCGACACCTCGCTGCCCTCACTAGTCACCAGTCAATCTATTTCTTTCTAGTAAACTTGTGAAGAAAATACTTTCATTTTCTCACTTACACTTAAGTGTTTTCCAAAAGAGATGATCAAAATCTCAAACATTTCTGTCGATACATCTGTTAATTATTTATACACACTTTTATAAAAGGATTATACGTCATACTTGTAGTGACTGCTACTGTGAGTTAGTGCTTTGATGTGTGCTCAATTTAGCCAAAATAAGGTTATACATTAGCCAGACAAGATAAAAACACGGAACATCACGTTCTAACGTCTCGAGTGATTTGATTCACCAGGGATTAAAGACTCGTTCGCAGGTGGATTTCTGAGTGCACCTCAGGTGTCACCAACTCCTCGGCCTGTAGCTTTACGCACAGTGCCACGGGTGGTGATAAAGATATGGGTTTTGGCAAAAGTTGCCTAAGAGCAAACAACCTACATCTGTAGCCTGAAAGCCCAATATGATCCACGGGACAACTAATAAGAAAGTAAGCGAGTAAGCAAGTCTGACAGAATCAACAAGCCTCCTTACAACACAAGTTCTTCTGCATTTGCCGGTCAAATAATAAGGCCTTCTGTTAGCTTAAGTTCAGGATGCTATGATAATACCTTGATCGTATCAAGAGGGTGTCCAGCAAATAAAAGGCACGCTCCACCAACTCCTCCTGCGACGAAGTTCTTCACCGGGGAGATCCGTCTCCCCGGCTCCGCTTCTCCCATCCTGCTCTTCCAACGGGGAGGGTGTCCCAGGCTCGAAACTAGCGGCTGTATCGCCTTGGCCAAGAAAAGAGAAAGTTTTCTGCCCGCCCTCTCAGACCTACTCCCTGAACACTCCCAGTACAAGTCGTCAACCTTGTAAATCTACCGGACTTTTGACTCTTCTTTGCCTAAGCGTATGATTTGCAAGTTAATGCTTTACTTCCTGCCAAACAGCACAGTAGCATCCTCTGTTGGTTATGGATATTTACTGCACATGTACATCAGCTAAACAACACACAACAGCTTTGTAGGCTAAGAAGCAGCAAAAAGTCGTTTCCTGAAAATGGTCTGAACTGCAGAAAAAAGTCTCGTAAAACTGAGTAGGATGACGAGAAGCATTCCTCAAACGTAGCATGCAATCATTAACCCGTTTATTGCTGGTGTGAGTGCGTATGCGTCTAAAGATTCTGCAACAGAGTATACACGCTGAAAAGTTACTTTGTTTACTTTTAGTGAGACCTAACCTCAATTACAGTCCACACATTATATGATTTTCACATTGCCTGTGTCTTACGGTTTTAATGAGGCCTAGGAGTCTCTATTTCTTTTGTATTCTCAGATTTTTTGTTCTGCACATGGTGGCAAAAGATCACCGAGTAGCTCTATACACAGTGGCTTTCATTTACAGTTTTTCTCAATTGTTTAAACACAATTCCTTGTACTTCAGACACAATGACCACAACATGTAACTCATGCACCAACCCCATGAACCAATTATGCTAAACTATAAACACAATTCCTGCTTTACACTCAAATTGCAGTTCTAAAACACACTTTTTTCAAAACACTATAGACAATTCTCTGCGTTTGGCACAATTTTCATGACAAAAATCTCTTGTTTTCACAAGGAACACACAGTGATTCAAAATTCTAAAGTCAATTGCCCTACTATGCACACTGACTCATCACATTGGCAGACACTTGTCACACAGCTTTACAATTAGCTATCAGAGCTTTGGAAGAGGCAGAGCCACAGCTAGAGGAGTGAGAGTAAGAGGAGGAGGAAGGGGAGGACACGGACGAGGACGAGAAAGGACTGTAATCTCTGATGAGATCAAAGCCATTTTGGTTGACCATTTGGTCAACGAAATTATTTTACAGTAGTTGTTTAGTTGTTTAGTTGTTTACGTGTCTCTCTCCATATTCTACAATCCTCAACACAATTGAGGATTTTTTTTTGACTGGAGATGAAAGTGTATGACCAAAATTCACAAATGCGTGTACCCTTTCTCTAAGCTATGGAAGACGCATGTGGAAATATAGCAATTGATGCTTTTCATGGATGGATTCGCTGCTAGGCCAGGAAAAACATTGCATGTGATGTGGATGAGGTGCTGTGGCCACACAAAAACAGAAGAAAGGATGCAGCGTAATTTGTTTTTGTAACTGTATAGGCTACAGTAAATTCTTCTGTTCTATTGTATGTAGACCACTGTAGGTGCAGCTTTGTGTTGATTGGGATGCACAGTGTGTACACTGTTTTTGTGGGAAAAATAAAAAATATTTGTAACAATGTATATGTGCGTTCTGAGTATAAAAACAATATTCTAAAATATAGCACACTTATGCATGTACTGTCTGTAGCAAGTGTAACACTGAACAAAAAAAGGCCTAAATCATTATGATGAATGGAGAAGAAGTGTTTTCCATTTATCATAGTGTTTTACATTAAGCACATCAGGGTTCAACTGGTTGTTATAAATGTCTATTCATATGATGGTTTGTGTTTGTCATTTGACAACAAAATAGCATTTTGAGAAGAAATAACATTGTTTTGAATGCAAAGTTTCCTTTTGCAGGAGAAATGAGTGGTTTTGCCCATTGTGTGTGTGTTTTTTTGACTTGTGTGTAGAGTTCTGAGAGTATGAGGCATGCTTTCAGGAAATGTGTTTAAACAATTGAGAAAAACTGTAATTCACAATGTCAATATATGCACAGATGTAACACAATTAACACAGTTTAGCTTTTGATGCCGTAGTAATTCCACCCATACTAAAAATATATTGTGACCCGCCAGAACAGCTGAACAGTTCGAGGCTAAGCTATTTTAAAATAATTACAACCATACGGGTTTAGTAATATATTACAGTTTTTGCCCATTGCTTGAACGCAATAGACATATGCTTAAACAAAAGTAACATAACTTGAAGTTGTGTTACCATGCCTTAAGCACAATGTAACCACACCTTAAACACAAACGCTGCTTTACACTTTAGTTGCAATTCTGCAACACACTTGCTCCTTTTTGTGACACACTTGCTCCTGCACACTACACACTATTTCATACATAAGACACTTCGCTCAAAAATGAAATACCAATGTATCATTGGCAAAACACATCTATTCAAAATACAAAAAACAGTGTTTATTATAAAGTAGACTAGTGTGTTGCTGCTGATGTGACAGTGTTTTTATAAGATGCAAGTGTGTGCAATTTTCTCATCAGAGTGACATTTTGACAAAGGATTGTTAGGTTTTGATTGCAGAGTTTCAATTTGACATAGATGTGAAAGGTTTATTTCCAAGTGTTGTGTCCTATGTGCTTGGGTGTAGAGTTTTGGCACAGCGAGCCAAATTTAGCAAAATGTGTTTACAGTTTTTCTCAATTGTTTAAACACAATTCCTTGTACTTCAGACACAATGACCACAACATGTAACTCATGCACCAACCCCATGAACCAATTCTGCTAAACTATAAACACAATTCCTGCTTTACACTCAAATTGCAGTTCTAAAACACACTTTTTTCAAAACACCATAGACAATTCTCTGCATTTGGCACAATTTTCATGACAGAAATCTCTTGTTTTAACAAGGAACACACAGTGATTCAAAATCCTAAAGTCAATTGCCCTATTATGTACACTGACTCATCACATCAGCAAACACCTGTCACACAGCTTTACAATTAGCTATCAGAGCTTTGGAAGAGGCAGAGCCACAGCTAGAGGAGTGAGAGTAAGAGGACGGGGAGGACCGAACGAGGACGAGAAAGGACCGTAATCTCTGATGAGATCAGAGCCATTTTGGTTGACCATTTGGTCAACGAAATTATTTTACAGTAGTTGTTTAGTTGTTTACGTATCTCTCTCCATATTCTACAATCCTCACAATTGAGTTTTTTTTTTTTGACTGGAGATGAAAGTGTATGACCAAAATCCACAAATGCGTGTACCCTTCTGAAAGATGCATGTGGAAATATAACAATTGATGCTTTTCATGGATGGATTCGCTGCTAGGCCAGGAAAAACATTGCATGTGATGTGGATGAGGTGCTGTGGCCACACAAAAACAGAAGAAAGGATGCAGCGTAATTTGTTTTTGTAACTGTATAGGCTACAGTAAATTCTTCTGTTCTATTGTATGTAGACCACTGTAGGTGCAGCTTTGTGTTGATTGGGATGCACAGTGTGTACACTGTTTTTGTGGGAAAAATAACAAATGTATATGTGCGTTCTGAGTATAAAAACAATATTCTAAAATATAGCACACTTATGTATTTACTGTCTATAGCAAGTGTAACACAAAGGGCTAAATCATTATGATGAATAGAGAAGAAGTGTTTTCCATTTATCATAGTGTTTTACATTAAGCACATCAGGGTTCAACTGGTTGTTATAAATGTCTATTCATATGATGGTTTGTGTTTGTCATTTGACAACAAAATAGCATTTTGAGAAGAAATAACATTGTTTTGAATGCAAAGTTTCATTTTGCAGGAGAAGTGAGTGGTTTTGCCCATTGTGTGTGTGTTTTTTTGACTTGTGTGTAGAGTTCTGAGTATGAGGCATGCTTTCAGGAAATGTGTTTAAACAATTGAGAAAAACTGTAAGCAATGGGCAAAAACTGTAAGACGTCAGGTCACAGACTAAATTTCGCTGTCCGTGGTCCTGAAATTTTAACCTGCTCGAGCGCCATGTGTGGTACCACAGGTAAGTCGAGGCAGTGTGTGCTGAATCAGAGTTGCCTAACGTTTAATGAATCTATCTTTGCAGTGGTAGAATAAAATAATAGGTGAGTGGGGCCCCATGAAATAAAATGAATGCACTACTCTAAAGCTTATATTTAGTACCAGGTGAGCAGGGCCAACATTCCCTAATACAGTTCGGAGAGAGAAAGAGAGAGAGAGAGAGAGAGAGAGAGAGAGAGAGAGAGAGAGAGAGAGAGAGAGAGAGAGAGAGAGAGAGAGAGAGAGATTTTTACAAACGTCTACTGTCGGACTAAAAAAACTGAGAAGCTTTCAAAAAATGTGCAGTCGGTGTGGCACCTTGTGCACAGAAACGTTGGCGTTTACTTGCAGGCGGAGGAACACGAAATTTGCAACAAGGTCACTCCTTCCCTTCCTTCAACAAACGTGAGAAGTGCGTGACTGATTTTGAAGGCTACTGTGTGTATGTTTACAGTGGAAACTTTAAATCTGTTGCTATAATTGGGCTGTTTGCCATGCAAAGAGAATAAAAGTAACATAATTAAAATCAGCTTATAATTGTATATTTTTTAATTTAATGGGAAGCTTGGGTGTGAATCGGCCACAATAGAGGAAGTGGTGCCACAAACGACGCCCTATTTTCAGACGCGAAAGGATCTCTGTTGAGAGTAGTTCCCTGCCCTGGGTCACATCCTCGTCGCTTTCGCCGGGTTCAGCGCATCCTATTTCATTCTAATACAGAGGTTGAGTACATCAGCCATATAAAGACCCCCTGTCTGCCATAATCATTTTTGGCTTTACTTTGCCTTTCCGAAGAGCATTTTAGTGACTCTAAGGAAGTCCGAGGAGACCAGGACAAAAAGGACGCCATGGATGAGGAATATGATGTGATCGTTTTGGGCACTGGTCTTACGGTAAGGCACGGTCAACCACCGGGAACCAATAGCCTAACTGACACTCGAAGGCTGATTCAAGACGCAGGTTTAACCGGCTACACCAGCACGTCATGATTGGGTCCAGTTTGTATTTGACACTGCATGGTTGTAAATGCCAGTTATAACGGAGCAGTTGTTGTGTATGCTTTGTTACACAACTACAACAGTTTTGTTATCAAACAATATATGTGTGTGAAGACAAATGCAAATATTTTCTCATTTTTCTGAATCTTTACAGAGACAATGGCTTGATGACTTCATTGCTTTCAGTCACAGACGGAGGCATGTAGTTGCACTGTAACCACAGCTAACAATGATAACACGACGGTCTGCTAGGCCATATCATGTAAATAAGCCTTGGCAGCAGCCTATGCCAGTTTAACGCATGATATCCCATGAAAAACGCAGGAGGTTAACCGAAAGAACATCTTTTTAAAGCACCCCTTTCCTCACACAATAAAGATGCTACGTGGAGCGGCCTGGTAACACGCCCAGTACTTTCTACGTGGTCTGTCGTACGAGTAACCCAAGGAGACAGGACCACCATTGATAGCGAGCTGTTGGCAAATCAAGCATGTTCCGATTATCTTCCATTAGTGAGTAGTATAGCGTAATAACACTGCAGTGACCGAGGTAGTGTCATCTACATCGATGACAACTGACTTAATGAAAAGCCACACATTTTCACAGCCGAAGATAACTAAGATTAAAATGTTTGAATCGAATGCTCATGTGATGCGCAATGAAAGGCCGACATTAATGTTGCCAAGTTTTCCAGTGTCATCGACAAAAGCAATCGAGCTGCATTAACTCAGCAGCGAAATTACATAATAGCGACATCTTCCACCGGTCCCAGCTGTAGCAGACTAAACAATGTCGGACATATTAGAATGTAAAGTAGTGGATAAAATTGCAAGACATGTTCTAGGCATAAACCCTGCGATATCTTTAAAACGAAGTGTATAGCGTTGTTAATACTCTGATTTTTGAGCTTCCGCGAGGGTGCTAGATTATTTTCATTTGCATGGGTGGGGTTCTGGCTGACCGAATGTATCCCAAGATGCACTGCTCTTTCACACTCTGGATGCGATAGATTGCAGTTGTGGGTGCGGGAGGTCATATGTGTCCGTGTCATAAATTGCCAGTGTTAAATTAATTTCGATTGATTCCTGCGTTTTGATTTAGAGCAGTTATCACATGCAACAACGGTAGCGAAGGCTTGGAAAATCACGCAGTTGCAATGGGCAGGACAGGTGCTGTTCGCCCTTAGGTTCTGAAATAAAATTCTGTTATGTCTGCGCCTTAACTGTCCTGTCGATTGTTACGACTCCAGGATTAACCCAGACGTCGCAATCATATTTAACTTATATGTTTTAGCACACTGATGATAACATGTTGTGTTATTTTGCCAACTGTTTGGAGGCTCAAGCTGAGACATAATCATGCCATGTTTTGCCCAATCAGGAGTGCATCCTGTCCGGGATCATGTCTGTGAATGGCAAGAAGGTTCTTCACATGGACAGGAATCCTTATTATGGGGGCGAGAGTTCCTCTATCACCCCTTTAGAGGAGGTAAGCAAGACCCCCATCATACATATAGGGAGATCTTTCTTTAACAAATGTAGCCTATTTTATTTGTAATTATGGTGGCTTCTTGTTGGAAAACATTCTGTGCTGTTGGTTTGGCGACTGAAGTAAGTGATGTTTATGCCATAACCGTTCCCCAGGGGTTGTCACTCAGAGTGAACATGAAGTTTGTTGTTAAAAAGTGACTGTAAGAAAGATTGTGTGTCTCTGTAGCTGTACAAACGCTTTGGCCTGAGTGACAGCCCCCCTGAAGCAATGGGCAGAGGCAGAGACTGGAATGTGGACCTCATTCCCAAGTTCCTCATGGCCAACGGTGAGCCATTTACACACTCTGTGCGTGTGTTTGTGTGTGTATGTGTGTGTGTGTGTGTGTGGCAATGACATGTTACTGGTTAGTTGTTGGTTCTGTTTTTTGCCTAACTAACACCTGGTACAACTCATATTGTTTGTGTGTGTCTTCTAAACCAACCAATCTAAAGATATTTAATAAAATGTACTAATGCCGCAGCAATATTAGCAATAGTGTTGACAGCAACCCTCTGTGTGTGTCTGTGAGAAGCAGTTTTACATGTGTAATTTGTGTCAGCCTCTGTGTGTGTTCCTGTTCTCACATGTGTGTATCTCCTCTCCCTTCAGGTCAGCTGGTGAAGATGCTTCTGTACACGGAGGTGACCCGCTACCTGGACTTCAAGGTAGTGGAGGGCAGCTTTGTCTACAAGGGAGGGAAGATCTACAAGGTCCCTTCCACCGAGACCGAGGCCCTGGCCTCCAGTAAGTGTCACTCTAACGCTCTAAAAGCATTATGTTTAACCTTATAGTAATGACAATTTTGATGGTGCATTTCAGAACATCTAAGGACACCTTAGAACAACATAAATAGAGCAAAATGATAAGATAAAAGTAAACAGGTGAGGCAGTGCATGAACAGTCGGTTTTGACCGGTAAATTTATCTACACAGATGTGTTTTAAGTTGAGATTTAAGCATTACAATAAATTCTAGAGCATAGATGTAAGATGACGGAGAGTTTCAGTGTTATGGTGCAGAGCAGGTGAATATAGATAATGATATGATGCAGAAGATGTTAAAATTCAGACGAAAAGAGGTGTAGGTTGTTTCATTAACGTAATTTTGTTTGGTGCAAAGATTGTACCATTTAGACAATTTAGTTGGCTAACAATACACAAATCAGAAGAGAGGATTTCTGCAATCTCTGTCTGTGACAGGGTTACTAGGGAACTAAGATATGCTATGCTAACCCTGCATATAGGATGAATTTCTCTGTGCTGTTATTGACTGTTTTCCTGTCAATCCTAGACCTCATGGGCATGTTTGAGAAGAGGCGGTTCCGGAAATTCCTGGTGTTTGTGGCTAACTTCGACGAAAATGACCCAAAGACCTTTGAGGGAGTCGACCCCAAGACGACGTCCATGAGAGACGTCTACAAGAAGTTTGACCTGGGCCAGGATGTGATTGACTTCACAGGCCATGCTCTCGCCCTCTACAGGACGGATGAGTAAGTGCGACAAGAGAGAGAGCCAGGGGCAACAACACATCAGATACCTTCTCCTTAAACTGAGCACTTCAATGAAACCGCTTCAGAGATTTTGACACTTCCTGTGGTGTTTTGACTGCAGCTAAGGACTCTGTGTTCATGTTGTGTTTTTTTTTCCGTCAGCTACATGGACCAGCCATGCCTGGAGACCGTTAACCGCATTAAGCTGTACAGCGAGTCCCTGGCGCGCTATGGCAAGAGCCCCTACCTGTACCCCCTCTACGGCCTTGGGGAACTGCCTCAGGGATTCGCCCGGTATGGGATTTTCCACTACCTTTTATGCCAAAGCAGTAATAGTAGTACTAAATAGTAATAATCACTAAGTACTAAAGAAATAGGAATAGTAGTAGTAGTAACAGTAGTAGTAACAGTAATAGTAGGGATAGTAGTAATAGTGTAGTGGTAATGACAATACTACTGCTGCTGCTACTACTACTACTAATAATAATTCCTATGGTTGTTGGTGGTGTGATTAGTAGTAGTAATAATAATTTTAGTTGTATAACACACTTAATGGCACCCAGAGATGCATGAGGCACAGGCAGACAAAACCAGTATTTATATGCCATTGTTACAGTTTTTCTCAATTGCTTCAACACATTTTCTGAAAACATGCCTCATATTCTCAGAACTCTACACACAAGTCAAAAAAACACACACACAATGGGCAAAACCTCTAACTTCTCCTGCAAAATGAAACTTTGCATTCAAAACAGTATTATTTCCTCTCAAAATGCTATTTTGTTGTCAAATGACACACACAAACCATCATATGAATAGACATTTGTAACAACCAGTTGAACCCTGATGTGCTTAATGTAAAACACTATGATAAATGGAAAACACTTCTTCTCCATTCATCATAATGATTTAGGCCTTTTTCGTTCAGTGTTACACTTGCTACAGACAGTACACACATACGTGTGCTATATTTTAGAATATTGTTTTCATACTCAGAACGCACATATACATTGTTACAAATATATTTTATTTTTCCCACAAAAACAGTGTACACACTGTGCATCCCAATCAACACAAAGCTGCACCTACAGTGGTCTACATACAATAGAACAGAAGAATTTACTGTAGCCTATACAGTTACAAAAACAAATTACGCTGCATCCTTTCTTCTGTTTTTGTGTGGCCACAGCACCTCATCCACATCACATGCAATGTTTTTCCTGGCCTAGCAGCGAATCCATCCATGAAAAGCATCAATTGCTATATTTCCACATGCGTCTTCTATAGCTTAGAGAAAAGGTACACGCATTTGTGGATTTTGGTCATACACTTTCATCTCCAGTCAAAAAAAAAATCCTCAATTGTGTTGAGGATTGTAGAATATGGAGAGAGATACGTAAACAACTACTGTAAAATAATTTCGTTGACCAAATGGTCAACCAAAATGGCTCTGATCTCATCAAAGATTACGGTCCTTTCTCGTCCTCGTCTGTGTCCTCCCCGTCCTCCTCCTCTTACTCTCACTCCTCTAGTTGTGGCTCTGCCTCTTCCAAAGCTCTGATAGCTAATTGTAAAGCTGTGTGACAGGTGTTTGCCGATGTGATGAGTCAGTGTACATAATAGGGCAATTGACTTTAGAACTTTGAATCACTGTGTGTTCCTTGTGAAAACAAGAGATTTCTGTCATGAAAATTGTGCCAAACGCAGAGAATTGTCTATGGTGTTTTGAAAAAAGTGTGTTTTAGAACTGCAATTTCAGTGCAAAGCAGGAATTGTGTTCGTAGTTTAGCAGAATCGGTTAATGTGGTTGGTGCATGAGTTACATGTTGTGGTCATTGTGTCTGAAGTACAAGGAATTGTGTGTAAACAATTGAGAAAAACTGTAATAACTTTTTAAGGGGTTTAAATGGCTAAATAATGTTTATTGCAGTTTGCCTTATATTTTTAAAAATGTCTTATATGATACTCAATGTGTGTGATTTTTGTCACAGGCTAAGTGCGATCTACGGGGGAACCTACATGCTGAACAAGCCAGTGGATGAGATTGTGATGGAGAATGGCTGTGTGGTTGGAGTAAAGTCAGAGGGAGAGGTATACACCATCTTCCACCATCTGTTTTTTTCTCTCTATTGATTTAAGATGGGTGTCATTTTACCAATCAATCCTATTGATTTCATGGGCAGATTGCACGCTGCAAGCAGCTGATCTGTGACCCCAGCTATGTGCCCGACCGTGTGAGGAAAGCCGGCCAGGTCATCAGAGTGATCTGCATCCTGAGTCACCCCATCAAGAACACCAACGATGCCAACTCCTGCCAGATCATCATCCCCCAGAACCAGGTCAACCGCAACTCTGGTGAGTAGCCAGGGGTTTCACCACGCCAACACAGGGGCGCCGCTAGGTGGGGGTAGGTCAGGATGAATTAGGGGGCCCAGAGCTTCACAGGGGCCCACAGAGGACTATGATATGTTTAGGGTGGGGGCACAAAGTTATTTTCTCTCAGGGGGCCCACAATTTCTAGCGGCACCCCTGCACCGACATATCATTTGGAGTTTAATGCTCCTACTAATCCACTTTGAAAATGCTGCTTATCAGCCTGTTCATTATTAATGAAAACGAGGAAACACTATAAAGACAAAGAAGCCAAGTGCTCTGTTTTGTCCAGTGCTAGACTCCAGACTAAAACTGAGGTGCTCTAGGGGTATATCTGTGAAGAATCACAAATTTATGTGCCGTACCACCTAGCCATGTGACCTCAGCTTTTATATGCCTGTGTGACAAGTACGTGATCACAGACCACGCCCTGACAAAGGCCTAGTATGAAACCAGCCGGCGTTTGATACTTTACCCCATGTAACTAATAAAGGGTTTTTAACCTTTTTTGCTTGACTTGCGTGAGAGTGCTTGGAGCTGGCTAGTCCAGTGTACTTATAAGAAAAGGCTGTATTCAGAGCCTTGTGTCACTCATAAAAGAAGAATTACATTGACATGCGCCAGAACTGTTGTAGAGCTTAGTAAATATATTCACAGCCTTACTTTATAAAACATGTCCTTTCTGCACAAAATGTCCTGGTGTCCTTTTGAAGACAAAGATTGCAGATTGTGGATTTAGAGTCATGGTGTGTTAAACTGGGTGGATCACATGTTTCTCTAACCCCTCTGGGTGCATATGTGTTTGTCTGGGTGTGTGCGCGCATCTGTGTGTGCTTGTGTGTGTGTGTGTTTGTCTGTGTGTGCGTGCATGCCTGTGTTTATGTGTGTGTTTCTGTGTGTGTATGTGTATGTATCTTTTAATGTGTGTGTGTGTCCTTGCCTGCAGACATTTATGTGTGTATGATCTCATACGCACACAACGTGGCTGCCCAGGGGAAGTACATCGCCATCGTCAGCACCACCGTGGAGACGGCCGAACCCGAAGCAGAGATCGAGCCGGCCCTAGAGCTCCTGGAGCCCATAGACCAGAAGTCAGTGCTGTCACATAGTCTTTATAAATCAGTGTGTGTGTGCGTGTCCATGTGTGTGCGTGTGTGTGTGTGCGAGTGAGTGTGTGTCTGTGAAGACGGCCGAGATCGAGCCCATCCTGGAGCTGCTGGAGCCCATAGACCAGACGTCAGTGCTTACACAGTCATTATAAACTCAGTGTGTGTGTGTGCGTGTGTGTATGTGTGTGTGTGTGAGTGTATGTCTGTCTGTCTGTCAAGACGGGCGACCCTGAGGCTGAGATCGAGCCCATCCTGTAGCTGCCGGAGTCCATAGACCAGACGTCAGTGCTCTTATCTAGACTAGACTCACATCTCTCTCCCCATACAGTACACTTACTCATGGTCATTATGAAGTCAGTGTTCCACACTTAAATCTCTCTCTCTATACAGTACACCCACTTTTAGTCATAATGACCAAATTTGTGTCTCTGAAAAAAGAGTTGTATGCACACAATTAGCCTTAATGCTTAACAAAGAAAATGAAAGGGATAATGTACAACAAGAAAGTCAACTTTGCAGAATGAAAGCAATGGCTTGTTACATGAAGCAGTGGTTTGTTACATAAAGCAATAGTTTGTTACATGAATGGCAAGCAATGGTTTGTTACATGAAGCAATGGTTTGTTACATGAAGCAATGGTTTGTTACATGAAGCAGTGGTTTGTTACATGAAGCAATGGTTTGTTACATGAAGCAATGGTTTGTTACATGAAGTGGTGGTTTGTTACATGAAGCAATGGTTTGTTACATGAAGCGGTGGTTTGTTACATGAAGCGGTGGTTTGTTACATGAAGCAATGGTTTGTTACATGAAGCAGTGGTTTGTTACATGAAGCGGTGGTTTGTTACATGAAGCAATGGTTTGTTACATGAAGCAATGGTTTGTTACATGAATGGCAAGAAATGGTTTGTTATACAGAAATGTCAGATCTCTGAATGTCAAGCTAGCCCACTCAGTTCAATTTAACTTTCTTCAATACTTTGACAAGTCATGTGTGTGTGTGTAAGTGTGTGTGTGAGTAAGTGTGTGTGTGTAAGTCATGTGTGTGCATGTGCGTATGTGTGTGCAAGTTGTGTGTGTGTGTGTGTTTGTGTGTGTGAGTGTGTGTCTGTGGAGAGTCCCATGTTATGTAATTGAAGCATAAACTAGGCCAGCGAGCAGTCAAGTGACACCCAGCAGGAACTGATTTGACATGCGGTGTCCTCTAATTGGTTGCGCAGGTTTGTGGCCATCAGCGATCTGTACGAGCCCTCCGACGACGGATCCGAGAGCCAGGTTAGTGCTCACAGCGACCCCACACATTCATACATATGTGTACACACACACACATACACACACACACACACACACACACACAGACACTCACACACACACACACACACACACACACACACACACACAGACAGACCCACTCACACACACACATACACAGACACACACACACACACACACACACACATAGACCCACACACACACACACACACACATAGACCCACACACACACACACACACACACACACACACACACACACACACACACACATACACATCATTGCAGAGCTAATTATGACACAATCACAGAGTTTGGGATACATATAAGGAACATTACAGACCAGCCAGACCTTAAAGGAGAACTTCGGTGTAAAATGAAAATTGGCATGTTAAAACATCATGCCGAGTTGGTATGTGTACTGAGGAGCAAAATTGATTTAGCCTGTTGCATTCAGAGTTTAACTATTTTTTATCGTTTGTCCCAGAAGGCTAACAATGGAAGTGGTAGGTGCCCTCAGACGAAGCATGACGACTACGCTACTTTTAAACCATTAAAACAGCTCGAAGAAACTCCACACTCCATCGGTAGTACAACAAAGGCCCTGACATTAAAAACGAGGCACTGAAAACTTTGTAAGTGTACACAACATTTATTAATAAAACAGTTTTGACAAGCAGTACCTTGCTGTAGTTTCTCGTCGCCGCCATGATGAAAGTCCGCACCAGTCGATTGACGAACCCGAACCAGCAGGAAGAATAGGAGGAGAGGTGGTACAATTGACTTGTTTGGACTTTCATCATGGCGGCGACGAGAAACTACAGCAAGGTACTGCTTGTCAAAACTGTTTTATTAATAAATGTTGCGTACACTTACAAAGTTCTCAGTGCCTCGTTTTTAATGTCAGGGCCTTTGTTGTACTACTGATGGAGTGTGGAATTTCTTCGAGCTGTTTTAATGGTTTAAAAATAGCGTAGTCGTCATGCTTCATATGAGGGCACCTACCACTTCCATTGTTAGCCTTCTGGGACAAACGATAAAAAATAGTTAAACTCCGAATGCAACAGGCTAAATCAATTTTGCTCCACAGTACACATACCAACTCGGTATGATGTTTTAACATGCCAATTTTCATTTTACACCGAAGTTCTCCTTTAAGGCAGTGATGGTGTTACACGTTTTAAAGGCTTGCATTACTCCAAAGGAAAATTGTGCATGGGAATACCCACACACACTCAGACACACACAAACACACACACATACATACTCACGCACGCAGGCACACACACACACACACACATAGATATTAACCTGACAGTGGAGTAGGACCATGGTTTTAACTCAGAGCCCTGCATGCGTGGTTCTTTCCTGTGACAGATTTTCGCCTCCAGAGCATACGACGCCACCACCCACTTTGAAACCACCTGCAACGACATCAAAGACATCTACAAGCGCATGACGGGCACTGACTTTGACTTTGAGAACATGAAGCGCAAACAGAACGACGTGTTTGGGGAGGACGAGCAGTGAGCGATGCAGGAGTGTGTGTGTGTTTCAGTGTGTGTGTGTGTGTGTCAGTGTAGGATGGGGTGGGGGGAGTGGTGGGTTTGGGGCGGAGGGAGGCGCGGGAGGTCACAGAACAGCTTTGTCGTAGTAGTACACCCCTAAACCTTAACGTGCACCCCAGGACTCACACCTCACGCACACACACCTCACTCACACGTCTCACTTCCTCGCTCACACCCCTCTTGTCTCTGCACACACACACTCTCACACACTCTCAGCCACAGACACGTGTGTGTAGCCTTCTTTGACCCCCTACCCCAACTTCCACCCCCTGACTCCCCACGTTTTTGTTTCTGTCTTTCTTTTTTTTCTCCGATGCCCCTTCACCCCACACCTCCCCCCGGTTCTGCTGCACCCCTCTATATGCTGTATCAGTTGATTCCTAATGCCGTGTTTGGTTCCGTGTGGTTCTTTAGACATTCCTTGCTTTGTCCGGGCTCTGCTGCCTGCGACGCTCTGTGTTATTTCTGTGTTGTGGCTCCAGGCTTTTGGGGGAGAAGTGGAGAGCACCCTCCCTCCCCCCGCTTCACGGTTTCCGTTTACGATTGTGTAGTCTTTTTTTCTCTTCCTCCTTCCTCCATGTTCAGCCGAGTGTTTGTGTGTGAGGCCAAGGCCGTGACTCTGAGGCCTGTGTCATGGTAGCTTTGCGTTGCTGCATTCTTGTTCTTACAACTTTTGTTTTGTCTTACATACATACTGTACATATACACAAAAAATAAACACATACCACAAGCACACACATACATGTTTGGTGACCGCACCTTCAAATCAGACCACATCTCATCTCATCTCATCACAGTTCAGATATATGGGCCAGTCAGATTGTCAGACTGTCAACAATCAAAACTATGGAAAAAAAAATCCTTCATTTAGGCTCTTTACACAACCAAAACACATCACCTTTCATATCACTCGTAGACCGTTGGTTAATACAAAAATGACAAGGCAGACAGATGGACATAAAGCCACATGAAGTGGAGGCAAAGAACAGAAGATGATACTGCTACTGTTCCTACAGCTCATTCGTATGCATGCTTATTTCCTGCTTCAGACGCACCCGTAGTTTTGCGTGGGCCCCCAAGCAGGGACGAGACTGCGGTGGCTAGGACACGACACGAGCTTATGCACCCCGCATTCGTTCGTTCGTTCATTCTATCTGCTTTCTATTCGTGCATTCAGATACCACCCATTATCTTTCGCCACAGCTGTCACCCATCACATTATGTAGAGAGAGGGAGAGAGGTTGCATTTGGGCGACTGCAGCACAACACATGACGTAGTGCACATGATTGTATGAGACTGTGAAGTTATTGGTTTGGGACTGTAGATAACCTGGGGCTTCATTTTATGAGGCACTGATTTTGTTTTTTTTTGTTTTTAATTTGTTTTGTTTTTTTGAGAAATAGGCTGTGATTTTGTGCGCAGGAGTGGTTGCTGAGCATCTCTTAGCAACAAGAGTGTGTGTGAATTTTTTTTTTTTTTTTTTTTTTTACCACACATGTTGATGAAGAACGAGAGCCTAATAGTGGAAAGGAACAGCAGTATGTTGCCAAGGAAACTGAAAAGGGGAGAGAGTCAGAGGAACAAGAAAATGTGGCTGGGAGTGTTGAAAAAGGAGACAGAGAGAAAGAAAGAACCAGAAAGGGCCAGTGTGTGTCAAGGAAAATTGTTGCATTTCTGGGGCGATACGATGCACCAGACAAGCATGTTGTATGAACTGTTGTATGAACTGTAACTTAGTTTAGAGATAGTTTAGGCTGAGCAAAAACTGTACTTCAGTTGAACCCAGCACATGCAGATGGAAGCTATCCTATAATGTTTACTGACTTGTGTTTACTGAGATGACATTGCAAGTTTGAGTGTCTGCTGAGATGCCTCTTTGGATGTGTGCTGTGATTGGCTAAGGCCTTTTAATGACATCAGTGGATTGAGTGTGATGTTACACAAGCCACTTTTCCCATCATCCCTTTCACCGCATCTCCAACCCTAACCTGCCCACCCCGCCCAAAGTCTAGGCTGTGAAACTCCCCCCACCAATACAAACAAACAAACAAACAACAATGCGTAATGCGCAATGAACTACAGATGGTACCTGTGCAATAATGGAAGTTGCCTGTGGCGTGGTTGTTTGGCCTGGCGCACACAGGGCAGTGCTTTAGGAAATCTGAATCTTTTAGAGATTCCCAAAGATCTCGCTATTCGTCATAATCCCATAGCGGGGTTGGCCGAGATGCCCCATGTTCCTAGTTCCAGACACCACTCCTGCCACAGTAGGCCAGCCTAAGGACTTACACCAGACGCGTGTGTGTTAGGAAGCTGCGTTATGTGCTGATTTTGATGTGGGTGTCCACGGTCATGTCCATGTCCACAATAAGAGCACCCTTGTTGCTCAAGTAAGATGCACGTCTCAGTGCTGTCTTGCCTGCGTGTTATCTAATGTGTCGTGGAGCCTATTTTATCACACATACCACACACACCAAGTTTAATGCAAAAAGACAGAGGGCCAATGGTAGCAATGGGTCAATAACACTTTAGAATTAACACTTGTAGAGTAAATGACTGACACTATCATCGCACAAGAGAAACAGAACGCAGTTGCCATCCACACGCTATGCTGGTAGTGTGCCCCTGGCCTAACATGAGCGCAATGTGTCACTCACCTGCGCTCCTCAAACACACACCCTACAATACCACGACGCCCCACAACTACCACAAACACAGCCTACTCCCCTTCCCCTCACTCCGCCCCTCCTTTCTCTGCTGGGTTGGACCTGTGATTTGTGATATGTGTTTATCTCGTTCCTGTGCTTCATCAAGTCATCTCGTTTTTCCTTTTTTTGTTTCTCTTCCTGTCGTCTGAGAGCCCCAGAGTCGACCGCAGAGTCAGCTGAGGATTTCCATTGTATGTCTTAAAAACAGCAATGCTCTTATTTGAGTTTGTGCTATGTTAAAAAGAAAACATTGCTCTTATTTGACTTTGTGCTACGTTGCTACTTGAATTATTATGATTTTTGTGACTGAAGGGAGACGTGAGACCAGTAGGTCAAAGCTAGTGCATCAAAATTAAGTCATTCCCTACCTACTAACCATTAGCATTGACTACATCTCCATGCCTAAAGGAACGATAACCATAAGTAGCATTTAGAGATTATCGCATCTTCAGAGAAGTCGTCTTTGGTTTGAATGACTGTAATGATTTACTAACATGCCTAATGCACAGTAGAGTCTAGGATAAAGCCTTTGCTTCATGAAATCCTCTCGGACATGTTGCATAGATTTTCCATAGAGTGCACCCAAGGGGTGTTTAAAAGGTGGGGTAGTCTACAAGCCCCCCGCCGACTACCTCTAGTAACACTAGCATTAACTCAGTGTCAGGCAGAACATTCATTTGCACTCCACTAAAACAAAGCTAAACACTTCCCAAAATACTGGGCATGAATATATGACAGCATTGAGTTGCAGAGGGACCACATCTAAGCATAGGTAGGGTAGCACATCTCATGGACGTATCTATGTGATATCAGTGATTTGTGAGACTGGAATTTATTTAAGGTTTTGATTAACACTTTGGATTGCGAGCATCCATCCTTACTTTCTTCTTTGCTATTGTTTACCCTATGCTTTTTTTATTTATTTAATTTAAAAATGAAAATGTTTTATATTTGAATTTTGTTTGTGCCATGTCATTTGGTTGAGACGTAATTTGCGGATACAACACAAACCTATCCTTTAAACTCCCAGCCATTTTGGACTGATGACTAGTTGGCCTGTGGTTCTCATTTGAACACTAGTATGTGAACAGTACCTAATGTCCTGTACAACAAAGTAAATCCAACAGAAGTATGACAATAAAAATATTAAAAATAAAAAAGGCACATGACAGACTTATATGGTTGTTTCTTTATTATTTAAAAATATTTGTGCTTTATTTTGATAATGGTTGCTAACTGAAATGTTTAATCTATTTCTAACCTACACTATCAATTATTACTGAAATCGATCTCTTACCTAGTTTAAACAAAGCTTTCGTTTACAATAACAACTTGTAGTTTTGACCCCATAAAGCAATGTCAGGACAATAAAGTCCAAACCTACAGCATGTGATAATGAAATGTAGTGATTGTTATAAAGGTTGTATATGTTAGACATTTACTGCAAGTAATCATAAAATGGTCCTCATACATCACCAGAAATTAAGAAAACGTGTTAAATTGAAAAACTGATTTCGGTGACAACAGTAGGACAATTCTAATATACAGACTGCAGTGCTAATTTGGCCACACTCCTACCTGAAGCACCTTTAAATGGCAGTCCATGAAAATTTGGGTCAGCATATATAGTTCTCTTTTTGGATCACGGGCCCACAGTCCATTTGAACAGTTGCAGGCACTTAGTGTAAGTGTGCAAGCGTGTTATGCATTCTGCATCTTTTAAGTCCAGTGTCCGTCACGTGCCCTATATTCTACCCACATCTCTTCCTCGGACCGCACAAAACTGGCATCATGTCAACCGCATGACTATGACCAACGAACGATGTAACCTCATTTCAAAGGAAAAGAAAAAGCTGTGTCATCAAAGTGACTCAGCACTGTCCACACCAGCATGCTCAGTGCATGAACTTAGGAGAGAGGCGGTCACTGTGTTGTATGTAAGCCTCGTAGGGCTGGGCGAGGATCTTGGCCACGTCTGCTTTCTGCACCTCCCAGCAGAGGCCGGCGTGGGGCTTCCGCACCGTGTCCTTCAGCTTCTTCCTCTTGAGGGTGACGGGGACGCGTGCCGTACCCCTGCGCAGCGTCCCCAGGCCCAGCACGCTGCCGTCTCTGGCCTGAGCCCTGCGCAGACCCTCTGGCATCTCCCTCTCCTCAATCTTTATATGAGCATGCTGGAACTGACCTGGAAGAGGACAGCAAACTGCCTCACTGCAGGTACTTGGTGCATGACGGCAGGGTACAATAATAGTTTATACTATTAGTGTAACAGCAATTATCTGTGATCTATCAATATCAATCATCTATCGATTATCTATCAATACCCACCAATTATCGGTCAATATCTTTAGCAATATTGTTCCAATTTCATGAAATACTTTAATCACATTTTAATCATGAAATGCTTTAATGTAATATTTTATACAAAAGTCTGCTAACTTTAAAAAACTACTCCAGAATGACGTGTGTTATTAATTTTCAGACATATTTAATTTTTCTCCTGTGGTGGGGATGTTTTACAGTATATGAGCAGATAGCTCATTACCAGAGTAAATATCTCCTTACCCAGTAAACCTTGAGTGCCCACAGAGAGGCCGTCAGCCCTGGCGAGGTAGAAGCCCAGGTGGTTCAGCTGTAGGTAATCTGGGTGTTTATAGTGGTGCAGGAGCACCAGGAAGCTGATGCCTTGGCCCAGGTCCACCCAGCACCGCAGGTGCTCGTCAATGTGGACCCAAAGGTCTGGGCCGCGGATTGAGCCCACAGCTCCCGTTTTGAGGGTTCTGTCCGGACCCCCCTGCCGGGAAACGTTTACCGCGTCCAACGTCACCGTGACAACCACAGGCTCGGCTCCGCTCCTGGACACGACGATCTGGTCAAAGTAAGTGCGCTCAGCGTCCTCGTGCCCCACCTGAGGGGGAGCCCACATCAGACGGCCGTCCACGGTAATGCCTGAGCAAAATTCACAGACAGAGAGAGGCCAAGGACCAGTTAGGCAGAGAGGAGGATCATGTTCTGTGGATCTCTAACATCAGGGCTAAATGTGGGAGTTGGACAGGGTCTCAGATACATGCACACACACACACACACACACACACACACACACACACACCTACCGTAACACAATGACTACTCCCCTTTTCTGTTTTCTGTTTAAATGCATTTTACTACTTGAAGAACATTTTTACAAGGTTGTTATTGAAGAATCACTCAAAAATCCACAACTTGCAATTCAAAATCCAATGATAATGACATCTAAATATTTTTTCTTTCAAATAATATTTTATGTTCCACCCATCATAATTTTATATTTTGGAAATATCAAATCTGCCTTGTTTATTGTGACAACAAAACATAAAAATGTTATACATCTGCTGAACACACCAGGGCATTTAGACCAATTATTTCCACACCTGCATTAAGTGGCCTTATGTTTGTGGCCTGATGTAATTTGCATCATTTGTCAGACTACGTGCACAAAAACAAAGCTGTACCGTTTTCCGCGTCCTCCAACAACCTTATGACATCGCTTGCATGGCCGTCGATGGTGAAACACAGATTCGTCTCCAGCTTTGGCAGGTGAACCACGTAATGAGGGTCTCCATCACCTGAACACATGACCCAGCAATTGAAAGAAATTGAAAACAATATGTTAAATGAACATTCTAGTAATTTAATGAAAGTAGTGCAGAGCCGGTTCAGAATTAATCAGTTTGTTTTGTGTATTTTGTGCACATTTCTTCACACAGGCAGGGGGCAGTATACAGCTGGCAAGAAGTCTTTTTAACATGGTTTAAAGGAGAGATGTGAAAGCCTGAGATTCCTCCTAAGCAGCTCTGGTATACAGTGTTCCGCCACTCATTTATGGAGGTGTGACACACACACACACACGCACACACACACACACACACACACACACACACACACACACACACACACACACACACACACACAGACTTGCTTTATACATAGATTTAGGTAGATTTATATTACATGACCACAATAAAACCTAAATTTAAGTCAAACAAACTGAACCACATCAAATAGGTTATGGCCATACTGCCTGCATACCTGACGAGGCAAAACTCCGCCCAGAGTGTGTTCTGGTAGATTTTACAGGTGATGCAAGCTCTGTGATGGGGAAAAAATAAACCTTTAAATTGGTTAAAGATAACCACTCTTCGGATGAATTTACTGTAGGTCTTGCTTCAATAAGAAAAAAATGAACTGCAATCGATATTCCTATTCCTGAATCACATTTTTAACTTGTGCGTCCCTGGTAATGTCAGTCAAACTGCTGTTACATTGTTTTGATTAAGCACAACACAGTACACACACACATAGGCATATGTATACAGTTTCTATATACATACACATACTGTACATACATACATACACACATACATACTTACAGACAGACAAACAGACATACAGATACACATACATACACTCCAACTAGACAGACAGACAGAAAGAGAGTATAGGTCCAGTATTTATATATATATATATATATATATATATATATATATATATGTATGAGTATATAGGTAATGTAGATTCTTCTGGTCTCTATAGAGATACACTTACATAGAGAAAAGAGAGAGAGAGAGAGAGAGAGAGAGAGAGAATGAGAAAGAGATTGCACTTACTGAGTTTAGCGTTCTTTCTAAAGGAGCCCGGAGACGAGGCTTCATCTAAATCTTCCTCTTCCTCTGAGGCTTTCTCCTTCTCCTTCTCCTTCTCCTCTTCCTGGGCCTCAGGCTTGACCACAACCATTGAGGTGACCGGCGTGACAAAGTTGTACTTCAGGGACAGGCTGGTGGCGTTTTGCTTCAGCTCAGCAAGTGCTGCAGGGTCGCTGGTGTTCTCTGCGGTCAGGAGCAGCTCCTTGATGGTCATGTATGCCCACAGACGTCGCACAAACCCAGAGATCTCCTCCTGGTCGAGGGTGCTCTCGCTGGCTGAGGGGTCTTCGGAGGGCTGTGGATCGGAGATGAGAATGCTGTTTTCCGCCGTGAGGTGCTTCTTTGTGTCGAAAGCGTCCAAGGTCACGTCGAGGTTGCGAGCCCCCGGATGAATCCTGCCTGCCACCACCAGTTCAGAGCCTTGGAAGTAGTTGGGGAAGAGTGAGCGGGTCACGTCGAAGGCCTGGTCGTCATTGTAGCTCAGCTGGATGTCGGACAGAAGCGGGCTGGCGACCTCATCGTAGAAGTCTTTTAGCTGGAGCACCACTTTGGAGTCTGAGTACACTCTCCGGGCCACTCCCCTGTGTACGCATACGTTTGCTTTCAGTCACTCACTGCACAATGTATCTCTGTGTATCTTCATCGACTGACTGACTGATTAACTAATTAACTGGATGGATGGCTGTGTGATGTTGCATGTGTCTATAGGGTTGCTTGTGTGTGTGTGTGTGTGTGTGTGCATTTTCATTGTGAGGATATTGGTATATTTTGGTGTATATTGGAGGTTTATACACGTTTACGGTCATCGTCCTCAACGATGACCCTAATAGTCAAGTCATAACACTGATGCCCCCCCCTGCTCTGCCTCTCTCCCCAAACCCCAAAAGGTTGTGTAAAGCAGGGAAATATACTGGTCAGAGAGCAGGAACAAGAACATCAGTGCTAATAAACACACACACACGCCCTTCTAGGGACAAGCATTTGCTGGGATCACTATGGTCCTTGCATCATATCAGAGCCTCTTTACAATGAATGTTTATGTATATCCTACCTGTGCCCATCAAATAAACAATAAATAAACTAGAAAAGCACTCAGAGAGCACAGACTCCCGCCAAGGCAGCTCAGATCACTACCAAAATCTAATCACTTTTAAGATAGCCACAAGAGGGCGAAAGTTCTGTGGGGAACAATTTGGCCCTATATCGCAATGGTGAAGAATCCTTTAAAAAAAATCCTGGATCCAGATGGTGATCCGGATCACCACCAAAAAGTTCTAAGTTTAGCCAACTGTAAATGTTGTCGAAATCTGTCCAGAACTGCTGGAAATGCTATTAACAAACGGACAAACAAACCAACGCCGGCAAAAACATAACCTCCTTGGCGGAGGTAATAACAATAAACAATTCATACCTATTGTCCAGGGACAGCTGGCGGACCAGGTCGTAGTCGGCGCCTCGGCCAAAGGCCAGGCCGAAAAGTGCGGCAGGTCCGAGCGCCTCCCTCACGTTGTGCCGCATGGTGGGCTTGTCGGTGACCCCGTGGTTGGCCTCTCCGTCGGTCAGGAAGATCACCAGGGGGACCACGCGACTGCCCTCCCGAGACGAGGCGGAGCTTCTCAGGAGGTGGCCTGCTTTCACCAGGGCGGCGTTGATGTTGGTGGCTGAATGAAGTTCACCGTGAGGAAGGAGAGGGACACAGGCATAGTATAGTTATAAGATACGAAATACAAGATACAAGATACAAGATCAATTTACTGCCACACAACAAAGTTGATGGTAATGTATTGTCGCAATTGTCAAAATAACAACAACAACATCAACAACAACAATAATAATAATAATAATAATAATAAATACTTAATAAATACTTACTTAACCTTTTATACCTTTACCTTCTTGGTTTTACATACACATGTGTCTGTAGCATAATATTATATGTATAAACTATTTGTACATTCCTAGACATATGCTGACAAATGTATAACTTGTATACATCGACAGTTTGTAGTGCATCGTATTTATACATCCTGAATGTGCATATGCACACAACCCATTACCCCCCAACACAGAACGCATCATCGTCCACTACATCCAGTCCTCCCTCCCAACCCCCAACTGCACTTTATCCCAACCCCCATCACCTATTCTACCTCTGCCCTTCCTCTGGTAATCATCCCCCAAACTGCATTCTACGCACTTTACTACCCCCTCCCCATGCACAGTTAAGATTAAAAACCAGAAGTTTCACTGCATGTCCTACTCTACCCAGTATGTCTATGCATGTGACAAATAATTATCCTTGTATCCTTGCAGAGTTAGTATAATAATGAAGGTACTAAGCTTATTGTTGGGTAATGGTGTGACTTACAATCTCTGACTTTAAGCTTCTTCATGAAGTCTTTGGCTCGTTTGACGTTGGCTGCCGTGGCTGCAATGGTTCCGTTGCTTTGCCAGGTGTACGCATCGGTGGCGAAGGTGACGATGTTAAAGTAATCGTGTCTCCTCAGGTCAGTGAGTATAGTGTCCATGGCCTCTTTAGTCTGTTCAAGCTTGCTCCCGAACATGGACCCGCTCACGTCAATGACAAAGATCACCTCCTTCGGCACGACCGGCAGTTCTTGGGGAGCAAAGTAATGCACAAAATACCCGTCGTACACCTGCAAGAAGACAAAAAAACGGGTGCAGTGGTTAGAGCACCTGACCTGTGGTCATTTCCCAACCCTACCATACCTCTCTCTCACTTACTTCCTGTGACCATCTTCGCTGTCCTGTCTCAATAACGCCAAATAGAAGAGGAAAACAATGACAACACAAAAGCTGATGATCAGGAGGAAAAGGCTACACTCTGAATGGCTGCTCAGCTTAAATGTCCACAAGCTTTCACAAGAGTTGACCACTACACATTTAAATATGTGATCAGAGTCTTCTTAAGAGAGATGTCACTGTCAGATGCCACCTGGCAATGATATGCCACACTCAACACTGTAGGACAAGAGCTGACGATGTACACATACATTGAGCCTTACTTTATATCTTATATATCTTATACCTTATATAACTGCATTCTTAAATCGACATTCTACACTTTCAACAGTGTTGTTTTGAGACCTCGCCAGTAGATGGCGCCACAGCAATAAGGCGATCCACCTCACTTCCACTGAATCAATTGACTTATGAACCATTAACACATAGCTCTGTCACTTCATTCAACTAGATTCACCAGAGAACCTCCTATTTTGCCTTGTGAAAATAATAACTGTATGTATATTTTATCAATTATGATACATGGGAAGTTTTGAAGGGCAGCTAGATTGAGAATAATTTTGAATGACATTAATGTAGGTGAAATATAGTCCTACAAACATTTCGATATTAATACAAAGATTACAATGTCTATAATTACATTAATCTAAGAAGTTATTGTCTATGAAATAAAGATGTTGGTTGGCACAGATTATTACCTGCACATCTCCAATCAGATCGGTGAAGATGATGTCGTACTTGAGGACGAAGTCGGCACTGAGTCCCTTTGGCGAGGAGCTGGTCTGTTCCTCAATGCTGGGGCTGTAGAACACTCGCGCTCGCTTTTCACTACGCCACAGTGTGCCGATAGCGTCCCCTTTGTCGTCTGTGGGGAAAGGATTCATCTGGATGTGTGAATATGCTTTTATCACTTTTTACACTGTTCGTCTATCTGTGCTTTGCTGCTGAAGTCCCAATTTCACTAAAGGTACATCCCAAAGAGATTACTAAAGTTTTATTCTGTATTCTATTCAATGAATGGCGGGTTAAATCAGCAATTTGGTCATTTGCCCTCAAAGCATTCATTAGCAATCCAATAACAACAATTACATTATTGGGTATTGGTAATGATAATAACTTTAGTTTTGCCTGATATCAGTAAAGAAAAGCAGCCCCACAACATCTGTTAGTAATGTTACCCTGAAACATTGCTCAAAAAGTTGCCTTGATTATGTATCACTGCAATCAACCACTACACAACATCACCATAGTCAATGCTTGTACACCACACACACACACACACCAGAGGGCACGCAGAGGGTCATAAGAGACAAACATGATCAAAAGACAAAAGTGAGCCCACCTGCTAAGGTGTTGGACAGGTGCTGGTCGGTTCTGAGAGGCAGAATTCGCACCCAGCTGATCCCGGTGCGTTCAGTGATGGTCACCTCCATGGTGAGGTTCTGGACCGGCTGCGTGGGCCTCAGGCCCAGGATCAGCTCGTACGAGCCCAGCCTCCGGGCCAGCAGCTGCTCGAAGGACAGCTTGAAGGACAGACGCTCACCAGGGGGCACGCTGACCGCGATGCTGAATTTGTCCGAAAACTCCTGCCTGAGTGGGGGGAGTGGGAGTGGGTTTGGGTTAAAAACACATGCAGCTGTTTAGAACAGATCCTAATCCTGTGCTTAGTCAGGATGATCACACTCATGCACATACAGAAGGACTTTATGTAAGACACATGCACGCACACACACACACACACACACACACATACACAGACACACTCAATCACACACACACACACACACACACACACACACACATACAAGGCAACTGTGGCCTAATGCTTAAGGGGTTGGTGTTGGGATCGGTGGGTTGCAGGTTGCACTCCAAAAATGATGGGAAAATGTTGGTGGGGGAATGAAAAACACCCTGAACCTAAAACCCGCTGGCTTCAGTAGACATATGCATTAAAAACTCAATTTTGACAACTCAATCTCCATTTCAATCTAATTCAGCTAACTCACATATAACCAGGGTCCTCATGAGGATCGGTACTTACCTCGTTGCCACCAGTCCTGCTGTCTGTCCTTTCTTCTTGGCCGCTTCGTAGATCTTTTTGGCCGTTTGTTTTGGCTTGACTTGAGACACATATTCTTTTCCATTCGATGTGCTAAGGAGATGGCAGATGCAAATTCACGTTAGGAAGATGGCAGGCTGTTGGTATAGTTACATTATGGATTTGGATCGTGTTATGGATTAGATAGTTCACAGTAACAATATTTAAATGAACACTTTTTCCCATTTCTTCCAACGGCCCACACATTTACAGCATGAACAGCATAAAGGACCCCCACAAACAAACACTGTAAAACAGTGGTTCACGCTGGAATGCTAAAAGCAAATGTAACTGGGGTCAATGCTGATTTTCACTAAAAGCAAAACATCTGTTTTGAATCTATTTGGCTGCTTTACAAAAAAACACAAGAAACAAAGACTGTGAGTGTTTCGGTATTTGTAATTATGGTGGCTTCTTGTTGGAAATCACTCTATTTGTTTGGTGACTTAAGTATGTGATAGATTATGCATTAACCATACCCCAGGTTATCACTCAGAGTAAATATGAGGTTTGTTCTTAAGTAGTGCCTCTGAAAAAAAGATTGTGTCTCTCTAGCTGTACAAACAAACGCTTCGGCCTGAGTGACAGCCCTCCTGAAGCGATGGGCAGAGGCAGAGACTGGAATGTGGACCTCATTCCCAAGCTGGGCCATCCCCACTTTGGCCATTTGTCCACTTCCCAGACTGCTCAGACATGCACCCATAACATGCACATAGCCTTGCACTCACCTCTGCAACATGTGTTTACTGTCTTGCCCTTGTGTATACTCCCCTCTCCCATTGTTTGTTTTTTTGCACATGACACAAGAAGAGTCTTGTAGTCTAAAGTGTCCCTTCTTTGGGAAACTTACTCAAGGCACACCACTCTCATTTTGTGTTCCCTCTTCCACTGTTAATTCACACTGCATTAACTTTGAGTCTGTGTGTGTGTGTGTGTGTGTGTATGTGTGTGTGTATGTGTGTGTGTGTGTGTGAGAGAGAGAGAGAGAGAGAGAGAGAGAGAGCAAGTCCAGGCATGCATGCCTGTACATACATGCATGCAAGTAGACAAAGATCTCTTTCACAGAAATTAGGGGCTTGAGACTGAAGAGTTGGCTTCTGTTAGAGGGACTATCAACTGGTCATTTTATTCGCTCCCGAAGACATCCCTCCGAGAGTCATCTCACATGAACATCTTTTGCCCCCTTCAAAAATTGGCTGCATCTTATGTACAAAAACATGTATCTGCACATAGAAAAGGTTGGTGGAGCACTGCTGTCACATGAAACCAATGGAACCAGTCGTGGAAGGAAATGTACTCAAAACAAATGGAGGGCAAAAAATCCAAATTCAGGAATCCAAACATGTCTGAGTGGCCAAAGACAGATGCTACTCACTTACATGTTTGTGTGTGTGTGTATGTATGTGTGTGTGTGTGTGTGTGTGTGTGTGTGTGTGTGTGTGTGTGTGTGTGTGTGTGTGTGTGTGTGTGTGTGTGTGTGTGTGTGTGTGTGTGTGTGTGTGTGTGTGTGAATGTGTGTGTGTGTGTGTGTGTGTGTGTGTGTGTGTGTGTGTGTGTGTGAGAGAGAGAGAGAGCAAGTCCAGGCATGCATGCCTGTACATACATGTATGCAAGTAGACAAAGATCTCTTTCACAGACATTAGGGGCTTGAGACTGCAGAGTTGGCTTCTGTTAGAGGGACTATCAACTGGTCATTTTATTCGCTCCCGAAGACATCCCTCCGAGAGTCATCTCACATAAACATCTTTTGCCCCCTTCAAAAATTGACTGCATCTTATGTACAAAAGCATGTATCTGCACATAGAAACGTTTGGTGGAGCACTGCGGTCACATGAAACCAATGGAACCAGTCGTGGAAGGAAATGTACTCAAAACAAATGGAGGGCAAAAAATCCAAATTCAGAAACTTAGTATATGAATCCAAACATGTCTGAGTGGCCAAAGACAGATGCTACTCACTTACATGTTTGTGTGTGTGTGTGTGTGTGTGTGTGTGTGTGTGTGTACGACTCACATGGTAAAGTTGGATATGAAGGCCGTGGGTGGCAGGTCCACCTCAAAGGTGGCTTCTTGGGCGCGTGGCTGCGGGTTGAACACGGAGCTGATGACGGTGGTGCGCGCGTACCTCGACACCACGACACTCTTCACATGGAACTCTGTGACCTCCAGCTGTGGCTGCACATGTGGGTGAGTGAGTGAAGGACATGACCCGTATGATACACGAGCCATGCTAAAATGCAAAGGGCGACACCAAACGGGCAATAAAACCTTGCAATTATGTTGTGATTTATGTCAGGCTTGATCTTTTTTCCAGGGGAGCAAGTGTCCATCTGCACCCTGGAATATGAATTTATTGGGAAAGAGACAGCTGTAACTGTCTTTGAACACACAAAAACGTCTCCCACAACAAAGAAGACAGTAGGCCTAATACAGCCTCTTCTTGGTACAGTCTAAATGCAATATTTCCCTGTTTATACTACTTTACAGCAGTCTTTCCATATACAAACTTAATGCAGTCTTTCTCTCCTTCCTTCGCTTCACACTTATGATGGTTGACCAATGTTATGTTAACGTATAGCCTACAGAACACCTGTTCTACTGACACACTTTTCATCATTATCACACACACTCACACACACACACGAGAATTTTGGGGGAGTGCAGGATGGAATGCAGAGCTGATTGTTATGTAACTGTATAAAACAGATGGCTGCGTGCAGTAAAGGAATAACCATGCCTGGATAATGTCTGGGCTTCTGCTGCTGTCCCTATGCCTGTATCAACTGTATGCCAACTATTTTTTGCGCAAGAGGCCTATTGACCATTGCGTAGCAGCAGCAGCTTATGGTGAATCACAACTTGACTCTTTGACATTTATAACTAAGAAAACGTAGCCTATTCTCATTTCTAAATGCCTAATAGGCTAATGGTTCTGTCCTTACGGTGGACACAAGTTTAGTTAAAAAGTGGACAAAATCTGTGTAAATGTATCCTATATACCCATAAAAGATCTCGCATAGGCTACGTCTGTATATTGACATGTGGTCTGCAAATTAAAATATTGTAAAACAATACTTTAAATGTTAATTATTATAATTATCCACAGTCGCAGGCTATAATAAGGAAACACCTCGATCCCATCCTTATCTAATAAATGATTCGGTTTAGATTCTTACTTGAGAAGATCTGACATTCCGTTTCACTCCTACGTGTGTCTCCGCGACGTTTACGCAGGTGAGCAAAACACAGACTGAAAATACTAGGGTCAGGGTGATTTCCCAAAGTCGTTCCATGGCATCACAGCGTAGGGGATAGCCGCTACAACCGTGGACAAGGACTTGTCAGGTCTTTTATACATTCCCGAGTCTGGGGGAATTACTGGCAATGGAGGAATTACTGGCAGTGACACGGGCTACCAGTCGGAGCGGAGGAGGAGGCGTGTTCACACCGCTCCAAACTTCGAAGAAAGTTTTTGGATTAGCCTACTGGTAGGTGCTGAGTGCAGCCTACCGCGACACAAAGTGTGATTTGAGTGGAAAGTCACAATACTCTACCGTATAAATAAATTAAAAAAACATAAAAGCAGTTGCAGAAGACAGTTTGGTGCAGTCGTCGATTATTGACTATGGACAAACATGATGTAGGCTATATGTGGCCACTGGGCAGTGGCGTATCCAATTTGGTCCGAAATTTGGTTATAAAGCCTACATTGGCGTCAATGATGGTGATATTTAGGATGTTCTTGTAGTCTGGGTGCCTACGTTGTTTTATTTTTAAACTAGAGTAATTGGGATTCATTATGCGAATGATTTTCCTAGCAGCTTTAAATGAAACCTGTCTTTGCCATAGACTTTGCATAGGATTGTTTTTGCACAGCTATTGTTGAGGTTGAAAGAATCTCTCTCTCACACCATCAGACATCATATATATAGACGCAGCATCGAACGTAACTGCCTACAAGAATTACTTGTTCATGGTCACAATTATAGCAGCTACTGCTAAAAAGTATTTTAACGATTTTCCTTGGCTTAGCCGTTTATTAGACTTATTGCACAACGATTCCCTCCCAGACATGTTCACCCCCAGTCAAAAACACATTAGAACTGATTGACATATTCCTTGACATATGAGGGAAGGGGAGACATACACAATCACACGCACACAAAACACAGTCAAACGCACAAATATTGGGCAAACAAGTGGTCACAGATAAACAGCGCTTCACTGAACCCCTGAAAGAGGACTGTTTTTGTAGCTTCTTGCTTGTACTATCCTTTGTGGTAATTTTCTGTAAGTGTCTTTCTGTGGAATCTGAAAGTCTGTGTGACAGGAATAGAATGTGTGTGTGTGTGTGTGGCATACTGGAGACTCAGCAGGAGAGAACTGCTGACAGAGGAACCATTACCTATGTGTGTGCTATTTGGGAGACACCCTTGTAAGGATAACAGACTGGAAGTCACTGTGTCTGAATTTGGACACTAGTCAACATGATACTGATGTGTGTAGTTTAAAAGGACTCAGAATGGAGCGGAAGGCAGGATGGCTAGGAGATGCTTCTGTTGCGGTCAGCTTCCTCTCGATGAACACGAATAAAAGACCTGTGAACAGTAAACCTCCTCCTTGACTATTTCTCAGAGATTACGACACCTTCTGAAGTTCAAGACAGGCGAGCTTGGCAATGTGGTGCAGCTTTATCTTGTGAAACACACACAACTGATGATAATAAGTCAGAATAGTGGTTGTCAATTGTGTCTCCTCAATGTTTATCCCCCAGCATAAACACGTCTTTGGTTACTATTTCCCCTTGGACAATATGAATGACTGCTGTCACCGTTGGAGTTTGAGATTGGCGGATCACCCTCTCTGCAACTCTCAGCACCCAACAACAACAACGATACATTATATTTATGTAGTGCTTTACACGGTGCTTAAAGACACTTTACAGAACAGAGAATATAGTAAAAAAAACAACTTCAATATTCAAAGACTAACAGATAAAAAACAAGATAATACAACGAAACCTTCACTGTCCACAGTGATGAAATTACTAGTCTGCTGTTGTTTTTCAAGGTCAGAGGGTGGAGGTTTTCATCAAATGAAGCTGGCACAGCGTCTCTGGCCAAGCTCCAGCGACAAACATTACAGCTTTTGAAAAATCTGCCTGACGACAAATCCTCCAATGTACACAAGAGCATTTTCCCTAGTTTATCAAACTGAGTGGGGAGGTAACTGTGGTCAGACAGAATGGCCGAAACGCTGGCAAATGGCGATGAGTGCTCTTCAACAGAGGACATCTCCACAGCAGACAGGGGCATTGTTACCTAGGGCTGTCACATTGCCTGTGTCACTAGCCGAGACACCACACCGAACCATGAGACGACGGAAGGTGGCCTGGAACTGACGCGCCGTGGGGTTGTTATTACATCCGCCTTGTATGGAAAACAGGGACACAATACATGCATATTCATTAGGCATATTTTAACAATGTATTGCAGTTAAAAGAACATCAACCCTACCCTGACGCTCTGGTGGAATTAAAAAGGAGCTCCAAGTGATCCTGGCTGAACCTGTAGGTGCTAAACCTGGAGCAGTTCAGGAATCATCAGCATCATTGTGTCAATGCTGATGACAAATTACTGTCAAGTACCTGCAATTGAAAAAAAGTTGTATTATTCTGATCATGGCGAAACAAGACAGCTCCTGAAAGCACTGTGTGATTTTGTTCATTCAAAGCAGTAATGGAATTTTTCATCACATCCATCAGTAATGTGTAATAACCCATTCTTTTAGACAATGGAATAATAACTTGGAACAATGGAACATAAATGAGAACTGTAACACACGCACTTACACCTACATGTACTTTGTGTTGTGTAATTCAAGGACCTGAAACACACTGAATACAAGATAATTCTAACAGAAACAAAACTGAAGCAGTTAGGAATATCTCAGGAACTCGATGCATAACAGCAAAGCGGAGCATCTTCTGAACTCGATGCATAAGGGAACAACAGAGCATCTTAGGAGCTCGGTGCATACACCATTTTAATTGACCTCTTAGAATGGTGAAGGGTGTTCCATCTTTGATCACCAAAGTGAGCAGATACTCCCCAGCTCTTCAGAGAAATGGTACAGGTTCTATAACTAATTGTATTACCTCAATGAATTCTGCTGTTGCCTCAGTCCTTAAACTGAGTAGCAAAGACCCCTCATTGTGCGGAGAGCCACCTGTAAAAATATCGATAAGAAGCTGTAAGGTCTTATATCAGCATGTAAGGAATAATGGACGAAACACCATTCGAATATCTAAAAATAAACACAAGTTTGAGGGTGGAATGTAAAGTCCATTATCTCACTTATTCTACTGTTACTACATTTTTAAATTTATGACTGAAGCTAATTTTATAGAAAGAGGATATTTCTTACGTTTTATAAAGTTACAAAGAAAACTGTTAGTAGTTCTCCATGGCTGGCTGCTATTATTTATGACCGCCGCTAGCGAAGCTAGCGAAAGCGGTCATATTGGAGTTGCTGCAAAATTTTTCCCTTTTTTTTATTTTATTTTTATTTTTTTATTTATTTTTTTTTTTTTCACCGATTTTTCATCAACGATTCCCGGGACACTGAAACTCGGGGAGACATGAATGTTTGTAGGCATGTAGCCCAAGAAGTTTGTGAGCGAATAACGCCTTTTGGTCCCCCAGGGCCACCCCCCCGCTGTGCCAGTGTCCGTTAAAGAGGGGGAGACCGGCAAAAGTTTTTGCTGAATAACTCAATGAACGTTTCACCCAACAACATGAAATTTTTGTGATATGTCGGTGTTACAGAGACGTATCGACCCAGCCCATAAACTCTCACTTGAAGCATAGCGCCACCTAGTGATAAGGGTAAATGCAAAAATTGGGATTTTGAGTTGCCAATATCTTGGACCGAGAAGGTGGGAACTGCGCAAAATACGTTATGCGCGATCACCACAAAGACCTCTAACACCACAGAACATGCCATAAAATTTGGTCCATAGGGGGCGCTGTAATTGTAGAAAATGTCATTTTGCCTATTATCTAGACAATGCTTACGTTTACAACAATTTTTTTTTTATTGTGAAATCTATTGACCCTCACGCATTGAAAACACTGGTCGACGCCCACTTCCAACGAAAAAAATTTCCGTGAAATTTTAATATTGCGAAAACGAATCTGAACGAACTCGTCATAGGCCGTTCATGTGAATCTCACCAAATTTGGTATATGTCATCTACAGACAATGCTGACAAAAAGTTATCAAAGGATTTATCTTGAGATAAACCGTTCCGAAGTTACACGTCAATGAACATTTAACACGTAGCTTAAAATTTTTCAAATGGCCGTATCTTGGCTAATAATTGCTCAAATTTGGTCAAAGTTGACATTCCATCTCTAAACAGATTTCTTTTCATGTGTACTAAATTTTGTGACATTTCGTCATAGGGGGCGATGTTTATTGGCGAAGCTAGGTGTCAAAAAACAGTTTTTGTTAAATAACTCGCCAACAATTTTGCCCAAGACAACGATTTTGCGTTAGTATGTCGGTGTTACAGAGATGTATCGACCCAGCCAATAAACGCTCACTTGAAGCGTAGCGCCACCTAGTGATATGAGTGAATGCAAAAATTGGGATTTTGAGTTGCCAATATCTTGGACCGAGAAGGTGGGAACTGCGCAAAATACGTCATGCACAATCACCACAAAGACCTCTAACACCACAGAACATGCCATAAAATTTGGTCCATAGGGGGCGCTGTAATTGTAGAAAATGTCATTTTGCCTATTATCTAGACAATGCTTATGTTTACAACAATTTTTTTTTTATCGTGAAATCTATTGACCCTCACGCATTGAAAACACTGGTCGACGCCCACTTCCAACGAAAACAATTTCCGTGAAATTTTAATATTGCGAAAACGGATTTGAACGAACTCGTCATAGGCCGTTCATGTGAATCTCACCAAATTTGGTATATGTCATCTACAGACAATGCTGACAAAAAGTTATCAAAGGATTTATCTTGAGATAAACCGTTCCGAAGTTACACGTCAATGAACATTTAACACGTAGCTTAAAAATCTTCAAATGGCCGTATCTTGGCTTTTAATTGCTCAAATTTGGTCAAAGTTGACATGCCATCTCTAAACAACTTTCTTTTTATGTGTACTAAATTTTGTGACATTTCGTCATAGGGGGCGATGTTTATTGGCGAAGCTAGGTGTCAAAAAACAGTTTTTGTTAAATAACTCGTCAACAATTTTGCCCAAGACAACGATTTTGTGTTAGTATGTCGGTGTTACAGAGATGTATTGACCCAGCCCATAAACTCTCACTTGAAGCATAGCGCCACCTAGTGATATGGGTAAATGTAAAAATTGGGATTTTAAGTTGCCAATATCTTTGACCGAGAAGGTGGGAACTGCACAAAATACGTCATGCACGATCACAACAAAGACCTCTAACACCACAGAACATGCCATAAAATGTAGTCCATAAGGGGCGCTGTAATTGTAGAAAATGTCATTCGCAATTTTAATATTGTGAAAACGAATCTGAACAAACTCGTCATAGGCCGTTCATGTGAATCTCACCAAATTTGGTATATGTCATCTATAGACAATGCTGACAAAAAGTTATCAAAGGATTTATCTTGAGATAAACCGTTCCGAAGTTACACGTCAATGAACATTTAACACGTAGCTTAAAATTCTTCAAATGGACGTATCTTGGCTTTTAATTGCTCACATTTGGTCAAAGTTGACATGCCATCTCTAAACAGCTTTCTTTTTATGTGTACTAAATTTTGTGACATTTCGTCATAGGGGGCGATGTTTATTGGCGAAGCCAGGTGTCAAAAAACAGTTTTTGTTAAATAACTCGTCAACAATTTTGCCCAAGACAACGATTTTGTTTTAGTATGTCGGTGTTACAGAAACGTATCGACCCAGCCCATAAACTCTCACTTGAAGCATAGTGCCACCTAGTGATATGGGTAAATGCAAAAATTGGGATTTTGAGTTGCCAATATCTTGGACCGAGAAGGTTGGAACTGCGCAAAATACATCATGCACGATCACCACAAAGACCTCTAACTCCACAGAACATTTGGTCCTTAGGGGGCGCTGTAATTGTAGAAAATGTCATTTTGCCTATTATCTAGACAATGCTTACGTTTACAACAATTTTTTTTTTATCGTGAAATCTATTGACCCTCACGCATTGAAAACACTGGTCGACGCCCACTTCCAACGAAAACAATTTCCGTGAAATTTTAATATTGCGAAAACGATCATACCATGCCATTGCGGCGGTCATACCATGTACCGCTATGCGGTACATCTAGTATTATTATTACTACTACTACTATGGAATAATAATTCAAATTGATACAATACGGTCAACAAAATGGAGTTACTTCATGACCATGTAAACAGCAAATAACTTTTGCAGGTTCGAAAGAACCTTCACAATGGAAAACTCAAGCAGTAGAATCATTTCCAAAAATGGTTCCTACCTTTGTAATGTTTGTGGATGTGGGAGAGGAAAATGACGAGTCTCTCTTAGGTATTTGTATGCTTCTGGACCATGGTGATGGAGCGTCAGTTCAAACTCTCTGCAGTCCTGTGTATACTCATGGCTCCCCTTAGGGAGAGAGGACTGGCTGAGGTGGCAGATGATGGGCTGTGTGTGGGGTGGACAAACGTGTGTGGAGAGGGCTGAGGGCAGCAGGGAGCAAGATATGTGCTGTGTGCGTGTAAATAAGTGGCAGTAAAACAAGTGGGATCTTAACATGTCCAGAAATGTTATGATATGATGAAGCAGAAATATTTACATCATTAGGCTGAGGTTGTGGGTGTGAGGTCGCCATTTCTGGGGAGTCGTCAGAGGCCACAGACAAGCTTTCTTCAGCTCTCCTGGAGGTAGATGTAGCCCTGCGCTTCACAAACTGAATTTAAGAAACATTATATAATTTGCAATATATACAGGGATAGGTTTGTTTGACAATAGAATATTTACATGTATGAATGCTAATACCATTTTGATGGTAAGCGAAACCTAACATACTACAATACTCAATACTACACAATACTACAATACAATATTTCACCCTATGTCACGTTTTAATTTCATTGTCAAGCAATTCTATTATGGTCATACTCTTGTGTGTTACCTTAGTGCTAGCTGGCTACGATTTCTCTTTGCTCCTCCTCAACTCTCTGGTAATATAATATACAATAGTACATTAATGTTAAATCTTACTTGTGAAAAGTAATCCCCCAATCTCTATTTTGGATTGTTCGCTCGTTTGAGCAGGAATATGCTGCACACCAGTTGGGCATTCTGTCTCTTCAGTAGGATAGTAGTTATAAAGTTTGCTGTTTTACAGTTTTTCTCAATTGGTTTGGTACGTTTCTCACATCAGAATTGAAATCCTCAAAGGTAATTGTTCAATTGTCACATCATCATGCCATTTGTGCAGATGAAAAAGGCAGTTTCTCATTGCATTAAACAAATTGCAAATGCTTTTGTCCATCCATACAAATGATTGTGTACGTACATTATCAATTGCTTTTGTCGTGCTAATCAAAATGCTTTGATATGTGAATCTATCAAATAGTCTCACTCCCCAAAACATTTAGGCTATAGTTCATCATATAAGTCTTCACATGCAAAATGATTTACCAAGCTATCATAACATGTCAAGCATATTTCTATACATTTCCATAAGACATTTGTCTGTAAATGTGATCTAATTTGGTAAATTGCTCCGAGGTGAATCTTGACTTTCTCTAAGAGTTGATCAAACAATGATCAACAGTTTTCTGAATGAGCTCAAAGTCAAATTCAAAGTCAAAGTCAGTTTTATTTGTCAATTTCTTCACATGTACTTGACATACAAAGGAATCGAAATTACGTTTCTCACTATCCTATGCGTTTACATAGACAACAACAACAACAACAGTAAAGTGCAAGTGCACAAGACAAGACAAATCCTAAGCTAAGTTATTGTAAATAAAAAAATAAAGTGCAGTTGCTTAAGGCTACTGTTACCTAGTGTTGCTAAAACTAAACCAGGTATGACAAGTCAAGACGACAAGACGAGACAAGACAACACTGAGTGTGAGCATTTAGAGGTAGTTGTTATTGTGAAAGTGATGGCTGGTGCAATAAAAATATAAATATAAAGTGATGGCTAGTGCAATAAAAATATAAATATAACAGCAGCATGTGTGTGCAATTTTGCATATGCAGAGTTTCAGTTTAGGTAAGGTGGGGGGGTGAGAGTCCAATGTCCCTAGACTTCTCCTGCCAGCCTGGTGTTCCTTCTGGCTGGGGCTGAGGGTGAGGGTGAGGGTGAGGGTGAGGGTGAGGAGGGGAGAGAGTTCAGCAGTCTCACGGGTGAGGAGGGGAGAGAGTTCAGCAGTCTCACGGCCTGGTGGATGAAGCTGTTCGTGAGTCTGGTGGTGCGGGAGCGGAGACCCCTGTACCTCTTTCTGGAGGGCAGGAGGCTGAACAGACTGTTTGCAGGGTGACTTGTATCGTTGACGATTGTGATGGCTTTGCGGGTGAGGCGGGTGGTGTAAAGGTCTTGCAGGGATGGGAGTGGTACACCAATTATCCTCTCAGCTGTTCTCACGATGCGTTGTAGAGCCTTCCTGTTGTAGTCAGTGCAGCTTCCGCCCCACACGGTGATGCAGCTGGTGAGGATGCTTTCAATGGTTCCTGTGTAAAATGTGGTCATGATGGGTGGTTGAGCACTTGCCCACTTCAGTTTGCGCAAGAAGTAGAGACGCTGCTGTGCTTTCTTGGCCAGTGATGCAGTGTTGGTGGTCCAGGAGAGGTCATCACTGATGTGCACCCCCAGGAACTTGGTGCTGCTCACCCTCTCCACTGCAGCACCGTCGATGGTCAGTGGGGTGTTGGGTGTGGCCTCTTTGGAAGCTGACAACAATCTCTTTGGTCTTTCTGACGTTTAGCAGGAGGTTGTTGTCTTTGCACTATCTGGTCAGAAGCTCCACTTCTTTCCTGTAGTGGGTCTCATCGCCGTTGGTGATGAGGCCCACCAGTGTCGTATCATCTGCAAACTTCACGAGGTGGTTGGAGCTGTGGGTTGGTGTGCAGTCATGTGTCAGCAGGGTGAAGAGGAGGGGACTGAGCACACAGCCTTGTGGAGCCCCTGTGCTCAGGGTGATGCTGCTTGAGATGTTGTTGCCAACACGCACCGCTTGGGGCCTCTGGCTGAGGAAATCCAGCAGCCAGTTGCAGAGGGAGGTGCTGAGGCCCAGTTTGTCCAGTTTGCAGATTAGTTGTTGTGGTATTATGGTGTTGAACGCTGAGCTGAAGTCTATGAACAGCATTCTCACATATGAGTCTTTCTTGTCCAGGTGGGTGAGCGCTGGGTGGAGGGCAGAGCAAATTGCATCGTCTGTGGATCGTTTTGCCCTGTATGCGAACTGGTACGGGTCCAGGCTGGGGGGCAGGGTGGATTTTATGTGTGACAGGACTAGTCGTTCAAAGCACTTCATGATAATGGGTGTCAGTGCCACAGGACGGTAGTCGTTGAAGCAGGATGGGGATGATTTCTTCGGCACAGGTATGATGGTGGCAGCTTTGAAGCCTGATGGCACAATGGCTTGCCTCAGGGAGGTATTAAAGATGTCTGTAAAAACATCTTTCAGCTCCTCTGCACAGTCTTTCAGCACCCTACCAGGGATGTTGTCTGGACCTGCTGCTTTCCGGGTGTTGATGGCAGAGAGTGTCCTCTTCACGCTGGCAGCAGACAGGCACAGAGGCTGGTCGTGCGAAGGTGGTGGTGTTTTCTGTGGGCGAGTGGTATTCTGTTCCTCAAAACGAGCTCAAGGGAGCATCTCATGAACAATCTACTGGACAGTATATAACCAGAGCACAATACAAAGTTACAATGTCTGACAATGGAAAAACAAGAAATTGGACAACAGCGTGACGTGAATGAAAATTTGTGGCCTACAGACGGGAATGTGAAGAAGCTGAAGATCAGGATTAAGATTTAGAATTTGGGGAGATGTTCATATTTTTTGTTTACTTACTGTATAACATGTTTATATTTTTGACCTATGTTTACTTACTGTATTTTACCTTTGTTCTGTGCAGTGCTGTCTTTTTTTCCCTTACGCACTGCAATGTCAATGTCTGCCAATAAAGAAGTCATTCTGTAGTGTGAATCTTTGCAATTAATCTCACACATACACATTATATGAGGTAAAATGTACAACACTTGTCATCATACCTAAACCACATTTTACATCAAAATGTCCCTTCGAAGTGCAGTATTCAATTGCCAACATGACTAATGAATTTGACTGTCAAAGCGATAGAGAAAAACTGTAAAGCTCAGACTTACCACTCCAAGATGGCGGCCGTATTCTGGTCGATTCTCTCCTCCATCTCCCAGCAGCCAATGCTACGGGTATGATCACCATCGTTATTACGTCCTTTTCAAGCGTCATTTCGGAATCAAGCGGGAAGCTAACAGGCTAGCTGGTAAGTTTACAGGTTTTCAGCTGTAGGGAACGGATTTCATTGTGTGTTTTGGATCATTTAGATGTACGTTTTTTGAAAGATTGTATCGTGTGTGCTGGTGTCGATTATATCCATTGATGGCACTGAGCTCTAAGTTAACCAGATGGGTTAGGTGATAATAGGGAAATACGTGAAACTCTTGCATACATTCAGGCCATACAGGCACAGCGTTATGCCGAATGAGGCAGCAAAGAGACCATACAGGATGAACGTGTATCTGACATGATATTTAGTATTGAGCAGTTCCAGGTACATAAAACTTGTTTTCTCTCGAGGTGTTTGGTCACGATGTCACAAAGAAAAAGGCTCTCGGCGTCTCAAAACAAAGCAGCAAATGTAAGACATGTTATTTTATTTTCCTGACTGTACTTGATCTTCCTGTTAATCGGTCTTCTGTTTCTGTGTGCATGTCAGTGTTTCAAAAACACGATTAATTATGTTTGTGAATAGCAGCGATCAAAGGCGGAGTCGGATGATGAGGAGGATGCGTTCTCTCAGCCAAGCTTGTCTCAGGTCCAGCGAGCAAAGGAGAGCTTCACGCCTATCCAAATTGATCGCAAGGTATGTTTTGCTTAAATATATTTTCTGGAAGGCAAAATATTACTAGCCCATTTCACCTGAGCACAGAGGTTTTTTTTGATGTTAAATGCTATTTTTATGAATGTTACCAAACAGTGGCCTAAATTAGGCCGCCTAATATACCTGAGATCAGCTATCATATTTAGTGCAGCCAATTTAATTGATACAACACTCCAGCCAGGTAGATGGTAATTAGTAAAATCACCTACACAAGTAGAGTCTATATGTAACCGAACTTTTCACTCTATGGATCTGTGACTGTCCACCTCTGGGCATATGTTTGCCATAAGTGTGTATGGGGGTGAATCCTGACAGCTGATTCTTACAACTGTCAGGACAAAAAAAAAAAAACAGTGTTAGTTCCCTGTTATCCTCATCTAAAGTTTGTCTCTTTTAACACTGAAAGGTCGCAGAGGTTGTCCAGTTTATTCTGATAAAGGACCAGAGAAAAGTACCCATACGAAGAGCAGGTTAGTCTGAATTTCTTATTATCTCTTGTTTTGCAATGAAGCCATTGTCAGACAAACATTTGAACATTTGACATTGGAAACAAACTAAGCCCAATATTACTATAAGAGTTCAAAACATATGCCTTTATTTGGCTTTTTTTTTAATTATTGAAATGTCCCAAGAAATTGTCATGATGCTGTCATTTTGGTAAAGAGTAACAAAACAGTTTGAACACAAAATGTGTTGAGTGATTTCCCTTGACTGACTTTCCCTTTTGATTAATAGCGAATGTGCACCCTCTTTTGTTCTAGACGTAAGCTCTTATTTAGTGTATTCTTCGTCACTGTTGTCCCTGCATTATTTTCCAGACATTGCGAAACATGTCATTAAAGAATACAGGGCCATACACCAGGATATCATGAAGCGTGTTATCCACACTTTTGACCAGGTGAGATGTCTATTCTAATTAGGGCTGCACAATATATCAAAAATATCCTGATATCGCAACATACAGTGTCTTGGTATATATATTGCAAAACATGGCTTAACTGGAGTAAATGGGACATTACTGTGAAACAGCTTAAAGTAATGCCTCATTTATTCCAGTTAAGCCATGTTTCCACATATGAGATATTTGGAAAATCAAATGCAGTCTTACTGCCTTTGATATCCACCCCACAGGCTGTGCACTGGCTACGGCCTAGCGGTGAAGAATAAGCTGAAAGATGTTAAGACAATATGTAAATATTTGTTAATTTATCGCAAAACATATTGTCATCGCAGCATACAGCAATGTTACCGCATATCGCACATTTATTTTTACAAATATCGTGCAGCCCTAATTCTAATGATCTTTCTTTAGCCATTCAGTCAAATACTGTGTTTTACCCATATTATTACCGTGACCTCATCAAGTCACTGTGTTTGGTAATACCTTTGCACAATGAAGGCTGATATGAATAGCTTATAGAAACAAACCTTTTAATTTCTACAGGTTAACTACCTGATGTAAAGCCATTAATGCAAAACTTAGAATAAAGACACCCTACTCAAAGTATGTACTTGGTCATCTGGATTTAATGTCAGAGGTCATGTGCCTTTTTTGCTTCTGTTTAGGTATTTGGACTGAAGTTGGTGGAAATTGACCCCAAAAGTCACTTGTACATCCTTGTCAACAAACTGGAGGCATTGCCTGAGGAACCAGTCAGCCTGTAGGTGAAGCCAGAGCAAGATCATTCATTACTGTTTGTGTGCTGATGATTGGGATTTTACCTGGGGATCTTGTTGCCCAAGCAAGTCCATTTTTGGTAGGGTGGGGTTAGGAGTGTTTGACTTAAATACTTTACTGTTCTGGACAGTAGCATCAAAGAATGGAGTCACACTCTTCTCAGGAAGGTTTTATGTATTTTAGTCACCTCTACCACTGGAACTGCAAAGATTCCTATCCTTAACCATGCATTAGTTGCTGACAACCCTTACTGGTATCCATTTGAAATCCAGCTTTACTCTGTTGTCATTAGGGTGTATGGCTATTTGCCCAAAATCTTTTCAATAGAGCAGTGAATAGATGAGACCAAACTTAATGTTTGCATCATTTTAGATCATTTGCATTTATATTATTTTCCATAGTGGCACTGCATATTATTTCATTTGATTAAGTATTCAGGATTCAAAGGATTTTTATTGCAATTTTTCCAAATGTGGAGGACATAGAAGAGATTTCTCTCAAAATTTTGCAGGTGGTTTTCCACGTTGTTTTTAAATTTGTAGACTTTTCCCTGAACATAAAAATCTAATTTCACTGTGTGACACATAAAGACTTAAAACTGGCGTGCTCCATTGTGCTGTGTGTAACTTATGTAATGGAAAGCAGTAAATATGCGTGTGAACATGCCTGCTTAGAAGTGTTAAGAGGATGTGCCTGAACTTGCTGTGTGACGTCCCCAGGATCCCAGCCAACCCCAAACACGGCTTGCTCTTCACCATCCTCAGTGTCATCTTCATGAAGGGCGGAGTCGTCAAGGAAGGTCAGCCCCACGCATGCTTTCAGTTTTTATACAGACCAACTTAGTTATTCAGGTCCCTTGAACAATGTGGAGTTAGATGCCTTACTCAAGGGCACTTCAATCAGGAGAGCACTAGTTATTTACTCCTCCACCCACATTCTTCCTAGCCTGGTAAACCAGACCCTCGTACTTCATTTCATTTTGTACAGAGGGTCTGGACCAGACACCGTCAGAAACGATTTCTTCCTGGAGATGTTGACTCTGCTGAAGTTTAAAACAAGCTACGTACAAAACTACGTACTACAATTCCAATGTAGCACACAAGGTCAACGTCACCGCTAATGAACACAACCTCTGTTCGCTGATTGGATCGGTCTTGTTGGGGCCGACTAAATGACTGTCAAGAGATTCTGGTCCAGACCCTCTGCACAAAATGAAATGAAGTACGAGGGGCGGGTTTACCAGGCTCCATTCTTCCTAATGCTACGCATGCTTTCAGTTGTGCTGATGAGGTATTGCCTTGTAAGATTTGGTTTGGCAGCTGTGGCCCAGTGGTCAGGGAATTGGTCTTGAGATCAGAGGGTCACAGGTTCGAATCCCATACCAGTAGGAAGAATGTGGGTGGGGGAGTAAATAACTAGTGCTCTCCTGTATCCTCATACATGGCTGAAGTGCCCTTGAGCAAGTCACCTACCCCCACATTGCTCCAGAAACTGTACCTTGTACCTAAAATAACAAAGTCGCTAAATGTATTGGTTTTTGTTTTCCCACTTCCTGATGGATAAAAAGTAACCCCGAAGAGGCTTGTTTGTTTTGTGTGTTTATTTTGGTGCCTTTCATGAGTGGTGGCATTCATTCCTTTCGACCTCATTTCAGCTCTTGTGTGGGGTTTCCTGAAGAAGCTGAGAGTGGATCCAGGGTAAGACCCTGTGTTATATCTACTGACTAGAGATTGTCCACATAGCGGTCAAGTGACTTACCTGTGGGGGGTATACTGCAAAAGTGGTTTCGTTGGTTTCGTTAACCCCAAAGTAGTTGTAAACCTGCTAGTAGAACAGCCCAGAGTTTCATTATCCTAATGCCAACACAAAGCCAACGGGCTCTTCTTCCACATGGTTATGCTAACCCAGTCTCCTACGTACCTGAAGTGGACTTACCTGAAGTCACTTGACCACATGAAATATGCCCATGAAGCAATAATGATTTACATGTAATCCCATACTTACCATTTTCCATCCTTTTTCTCTCTTTCTCTCGTCTTTTATTCACAGAGAGAGGCACGACATCTTTGGAGATGTAAAGAAGCTGGTCACCGATGAATTTGTAAGGCAAAAGTAAGCTCAAACTTCGCAAACAGTTTTTGAGACTAAGGAGCACTGTCACACGTGTGATTAGAACATTTGCAAAATTGAGAGTTCCCACTATGATGTAACAAATAGTTTGAGGGATTTTTAACAAGTTCTATGATTGCTAAAGAATATTCATGTACAGTAGAATTAAAGAATGGAGGAAAATAATTCACTCCTTAACCCAAATGGTTAAGGTGTATTTCTTAACCTGGTGTTACCCATTTGGCCAGGCACCAATACCTCCTAATGGGCCTTTGACATTTCACTCACACCTGTAACGAGCGGGAGCAGGCCAGATTGTGTAAATGGTGGACCATCACACCTGCCCCCACCCAGGCCCTCAGTCTTTGTCTAAGTTGGCAGCCAGATTGGTGTGGGGGGCTCTGTGGCTCACAGTGTTAACGTGGCACCAGAGGGTCAGGGGTTAGGTTAGGTCATCATGTGGTTGTGGGTTCGAGCCCCGACAGGGGCAGCTGGATTGGTGTGTTCAGAGCTGGCGTCGCTAAGACCATGGGCTGCCGGTTTATACCACACCATAGATAATCATGGGGCAGCCAGCTGAAGCCCTGAGAGAGCACTGAGGACTCGCTGGGTTCAAGCCTGCCCCAACATTAATGACCTTTCTTATCCAGAGCAACTCAGTTATTTAGGTGCAGGGTTTCAGTTACAGTCCCTCAGTTACAGAGCAATGTGGGGTTAGATGCACTTCAACCATGGACGAGGGCGCAGGAGAGCGCCAGTCGTTTACTCCCCCACCCACGTTCTTCCTACTGGAATGGGATTTGAACCTGCGACCCTCAGATGCCATATATGTTGGTTATGATAGGGTGAAGCCGAGTTTCACACGTGTGTGTCCCCAGCCTGTGTAACCTCTGAGGCAGTTGTATTGTGATAAAAGTGAAGTGACGAGGAACAGTGACATTTGATCTGAATCTACAGTGGGTGTGTGATGAAGTCATGAGATTTTTTTTAATACTTTGTTTGGTAAGGTATCTGGAGTATGTTAGAATCCCCCACACTGAGCCGATGGAGTTTGAGCTTCGCTGGGGTGTCCGTGCTGACAAGGAAATCAACAAGATGAAACTTTTAGAGATTGTGGGCAAGGTAAGGCAATTTTATTTTGGACATGTGCACTATATTTATACATATTTAATAAATCCATGCATTACTGTGTTCTGGAAGCCACTGAACCAGGAATCTAGAGAGCACAACTAGTCTAGGGCCAATGAGTGTGTGTGGACTACTGAGAACATTACGTTAGGACAGTGGTGGCCTGGCAATTAAGGACACAGACTTGTGATCGAGAGTCACAGGTTCGAATCCACCAACTGTTAAGGAGTGCCACTGAGAGACCCTAAAGCGAGCAATGGCTGCCATCACCCTGTGTGTAATGGGTTAAAAGCAGGTTGCAAGTTCCTTGTGTGTGCTGTGTAATCACAACGATAATGACAAGTTGTCGCAATCATGGCTTTGTTATTTCCCACAGCTCTTCGATCAGGAGCCCAGCAGCTGGACTCAGCAGTACAGGGACGCAACTGCTGCAGGAAGCCAGAGCCAAAGATAGAGGTCACCCGGATGGCACGAAGACCTTATTTTCTTAATTACAGATGTACATATTTTTCTGTATATTTCTATATTGTACAGGTGTTTATTCTTAATGTTTTTAATGCAATTTAAGGAAAGAATAGGCAGAACAGCATAAATCACAGTGCAAAGGAAACTTTTCAGACCCCAAAAGATGGTAATATTGCTTCATGTTTTATTGTGTTTGTGCCAACAAAAATAAAATAGATTTTTTTAAAATTGATTTACATATCATCGCTCTTCTGTCACAGTAAATTGCACAATAAACCCATTCCCATCACCCAGCCTGGTGATGCTTAGTGTCCCTTTTTCCCCATCAGCTGCCATGGGGGGTAGATATCAGGCCCCTGCTCAACAGAGGCTGCTGGACTTCCGACAACGCTCAAGAAAAAAAAAAAAAAACAGCAGCGTCTTTTTTTGAAAAATATGCATTTCCGTTGGTGCACAGTCGTTTCTTGTGGTTGTGATTATGGCATATGGTGTCTCCTCCACAGTAACTGACTACGAAGAGCATTTGCTCAAACACAGCACAGCATACAAGCCACATAGAAAGGGGGAATCGTTTGCTACTTAACACGATCGATCACATGTAAATTACTTCACAAAAATGGCTTACATTTTTCTGAGGTGCAAAATAAGACCTCCTCTAGCTAGCATCATTCCAAGACATTACGATTTTATACTCAAGGTGACACACCAAACACCAAAACTACCACATCTGACTAGCACCATTAGGAAAGGCCCACAAGTAGTCAAGCGTTCACTGAGAAATTATTTCCAACAGGAGAAAAACTCCTTGAATAGACTTTCGTCAGGAGTATGGTCTTATTCATGGCTACGATGGACTCATTGCTGGACACAAGACCTGCACAGTCTACAGTAAGGGTGGTTAAGTGATAAACCTGGTTTATTTAACCCACATGAAGTCGTAAATCTGATAGAAGAAGAGGCCATTGGCTGTAGTTGTTTAAGAGAATGAAGCCCTGGGCTCTTCTAACAGGTTTACAACTACATCTGGGTTAACTAAACCAGGCACATCACTTAAGCACCTTTGTAGTAACACCCCTCTGCCCTTGGAGGGACAATATGTTAACAATATATATGTACAAGGAAGTGCAGACATCGTTTCACATTTACGCTGTATACTTCCAAATGTTTGTGAGAGCGTGTGATTATTCACATTTGTGCGTGTTTGCCTTAGCTGTGGAAAGCTACAGACCTGTGACCATGGTGATGGGGATGTTGATGATGGGATGTCTTTATGCTTGACACATGCTAGTCTGCTGAACTTTGTCGCATTCCACAATAAGAACAAACGACAAAACTGATAACTGAAAACAGACAAAGGCTGAACCTCAGTTATCGTGTCAACCTATCCAGTAACCCTCCTCTAACTTTGGTTTTAAACAAACATCAGCAGGTTTAGATGTAGTCCAGAGGTTTGTCAGTGAGAGGCAACAAAGGAACCCACTTAATGTGCCCTAGTAGCAGAATAAGGTGAGGTCAAATAGACCTCGTTGTTGACATTGCTGTATGCACTGAAATGTAAACACACACTGCCTGTAGGAAGAGAGTGCTGTAGCTGTGACAGAAATATGCAGAACAACACTATGGTTATCTGTATGCTATGGTTATCTGTACTGTTTCCTTTAAACCTAACCATGTCAAGGATTTTATGCTTATGGCTTTTAAAATGCGTTACCTTAAGTGCACTGAAGTGGTGAAGTCTGTTTGTTCCTATTCACAGTTGTGTGTATGTGTGTGTTGTTTTTAAACTTGCCTGCTTCCTGGTGACTGTACATGTGTTGTCTGGCAAGATGTCTACATCCCTGGATGAGGCACATTGGTAGGGGCACAGGAAACGTCGGAGCTTATTCAGAAAGATGGCAATGACAGCTCAACTCCCTGGCTGCAGAGGATTATGGGTAACCACCGTCCAGCACATTACAGTCCAACCCTCGACCCGCTTCTAGTCCATATCTGAGGTTCATGATCCTACAAGTTGCCACTGGAATAAAAAGTTCCTTGAAAAACAAGTCCCTCAATTGAGTTCTGCACATAAATTAAAGTACTCATCGCTTCATTTGATATATTTTTTTCATTGGAGGCAAATTTTTGTCCCTGAAGCAGACCACGGCAGTTGGTTGACTTTGAAGAGCAGACCACAGCAGTTCTCCCTCTGCTCAAGACAGCCAACGACAACCTAAAGAGCCTCTTTGAATCACACACACCACACTTCACCAGGATGACACCATGTGCTGATACGAAAAACAAAACAAACAAACAAACAAAAAACGCAAACAGTGAAGGTCATTTGACATGAGGGGGTTGAGGTCAGAGCTTGTGCGTGAGGACCGATTAGCTTCTCTGTCTCTGGATCCTCTCTCTGGATGCTTCTCTGTCTCTCTCTGTTGGGTGTCCTCTAGATGTGTTCTGGAACAGTCAGGAGGGCCTCCTCGGGTTCTCTGTTGATGTCAACATTCTGGAGCAGCAGCAGCAGCCGGCGATGAAGAGGCAGAAAGAGGCGAGGAAAGGCAGGATAGAGAAAATGAGGGGAAAACAACAGAGAGAGAGAGAGAGAGAGAGACAAAAAGACAGGTAGGTGGGAAAGGTGAATGGGACATATGAAACAGTACCAGATGGAGATGAAGACAGGTAAAGAGAGAGAAACAGACAGACAGAAATATTATTTAAACAATCTGAGCAAACATTATTTCCCCCTGTGCTGCATGCTGTGTGAAGCACACCACCATTAAACTAAAGCCTCCTGCACTTGGCACAGACTGCAGGAGGCGTGCAACACACAGAACCAAAGGAGACTTGCATTACCATGGAAACGAAAAGTGTGTCATGCAACACTAGGCACACCGTATAAACTGAATCACACACACATACACACACACTGGGTCCACTTTAGCATTTGCAAACAACAGAGCTTCTGTAAACACGCACTGCAGGAAGATCCACCGTGTAAATACAGATGGTTCTGTTTCCAAGTGCTCTGTTTAATCTGCTGCATGAAAAAAAAACTCCCACACTGACTGAAATACACACACACACACACACACTTAAACACATGTTCACGTGCAGGCCCGAGTAAACCAGTGCTCACACTCTCTTTCTCTCTCTCTCTCAGACACACACACACACAAATAATCTAACAAACAAGGACACATGCAAGATAAATGCAAATGCAAACAAATATACCTGATACTGCAATTCTGACTTGGAGATGAAAGATTATGGTTTCTACTACCATCTAGTGGTCAAGGATAGTTGTACACCCATCACCAAAATTACATCTGAACGTGCAACAGAGGCCTCAGGGCAAATTAAGGTAGCTGATGATTAGAGTTCTGATAAGTCATATTCAACATTAGCACGTTTATAGATCTGAAGCAGGGGAGGCTGGTTGTAAAGGAACTGTTAGCTGCACCTAGTAGGTAAAGCAGTGGTTAAGAACAGTATGCCATGATGAGAGGAAACGACGAGGGGGAATTAGAAGTGACTGAGGGAGGAATTATTGTTGACATTGAGGTTAATGTCAAACGAGTGTGGTAATCGATCGCCCCACTCGCTCCTTGACACTGCAGTACCTCCAGACTAAGGGTGGTGACCCCCAGGTCCTGCAGGCGGGGGGCGCGGGTGGGGGTGGGGCTGGCCATGGGCTGTGCCCGTGAGACCCGGTAGAGGGAGGGCGCGAAGACGCCCGGAGGCTCCTCGCCCTGCGGGGACCACATGGGCACCTTAAAACTATGGTACTGGTGGAGAGGGCCCCACTCACTGAAGAAACACTCACTTTTTCGGGAAACAGGCTCCATCAGGCAGATGTGGTCTAGTGGTTAGGGGGTTGGTCTTGGGATCGGATGGTTGCAGGTTCGAATCCCACCCCCTGCATGGCTGAAATGCCCTTGAGCAAGGCACCTACCCCCACATTGCTCCAGGGACTGTAACTGAAATCCTGTACTTAAATAACTGTAAGTCGCCCTGGATAAGAGCGTCAGCTAAGTGTATTTTAATGTAATTTAGAGTTAAACAGTTGAGTTTTACTGCACTAGTCTAATAGAATTTAGTAATTTATGCTAAGCTAATAGCTGAAGTGCTACTGCCAGATATGGAGATTGGCTGAATGGATTCAAAAACGGTAAAACTTGACTGTTTCACTGTAAAGGAGCTGGAAAATTTCCCAAAAAAGTGCAGTTTTCCTTTAACGACCTTTGTCTTGTACCCCTCAGTACTCGAGGCATTTAGGAGAGCATTCAAGATAGCAAACATAAAAAGTGAATGTTCACAAGCTTATCCACTTCTTTAGTTTTGAGTTTTGCGTAAACTGAGAATGCGACACATAAACACAGCTGTGGGTAGTTCTCTGGAAACAAACATAGACAATGAACCGAGGTTTACAGTTTAGCCTGAACAATTCATAATGTTTACCCAAAAGTCTCTAAAGAAAACATGTCCGCATTCATCAAATTTGAACGCATCTGAGGTGTCCAAATTAGAATTGGCAGCATCCACAAATTCGAAAAGAACAAAGTCAGTCTGAGCAAACTAGCAGCATTCCTGTGTGTCGCTCGGATTTGGGCCTCACTGAAGACAGAGCCTCATCTGCAGGAGTGAGTCTGGCATCCCTCACACACACACAGACAGACAGACACACACACACACACACACACTCATGCGTGCACTCACTCACGTGCACACACACACACACACACACACACACACACACACACACACACACACACACACACACACTCTCATCTGCAGAAATGAGTGTCAGTCTACAGAAGAAGCTCAAGTCTCGCACCACTCTTCCAGGCCCTCCATGCTCATCCAGAGAGAGAGAGAGAGAGAGAGAGAGAGAGAGAGAGAGGTAGAGAGAGTGAGAGGAAGAGAGAGGGATAGATAGAGAAAGAGTTAGAGAGGACAAGAGGTGAGGCAGAGACAGAGTTGGAAGATAGATGGAAAGAAAGAGAGATGAAGTATGCGTGCGTGCGTGCGTGCGTGCGTGCGTGCGTGCGTGCGTGCGTGTGTGCGTGCGTGCATAGAATAAAATAGAAGAGGAACAACAAAAAGAGATCATGAGGGAGAGAAAAAGGAGAAAGACAAAAAGAAGAAAAGAGAGGAGGAAACTAAAGGAGAAAGAAGAGAGAAAGAGAGAGAGTGAAAGAGAAAGGGACAGGGAGAGGGACAGAGAGAGAGAGACAGAGAGAGGGAGAGAGAGGGAGCAAGATGCTGGCAGGCGTCTGTCATCTCAGTCCCATCCCTGCACACACACACACACACGCGCGCATACACACACGTCACGGAGCGCGGAGGGCCTGGAGTGAGGGGCAAGGAGCCGCCCCTGGGGCGTGTGTCCTACCTACGAGCTCTCTGTCACCCTGTCCCAGCCACTCACCGCCGGACGATCCCTGTGCGTGTTCACCGCCTCGATGTTCAGGAACACAGACTCCACCTTACAGCCTGGGCAGGGTGGGAGAGAAAGAGATACTATTCAGTATCAATTATTACTCTATTACACTATCAAGTGTATTTATTACTATTACAATCAGTGCTTGATTACCGTTTTGGCAATATTGTATTTACATTCATGCCAATAAGGCTATTGAACTGAATTGAATTGAACTGAGAGAGGAGTGTGTGTGTGAGAGAGAGAGAGAGAGAAGGAGAGAGACAGAGAGATAGAGAGATATTTAAAATTTCCTTTACTGAACCAATGTCTAAATATTTTACATTACAGCAATAAACCTGTTAGTTATCAATAAGCATTGCATCATGGCGTCATCGTCATTAGGGATGAAATCATCACACTTGAAAAAAGAAGAAACGCAAACTAAAAATCAATACAAAAACAAAGCATGAGAAATTGGCCTTCAAAAAAGCACTTAAAGCACAATCTGTCCCTCCTTATCAATAATACACAACACTTCCTTCAGGCCCCAAACAGCCAGAAATGTTCTTGCGGAAGTGATCCTATTATCAGCATAGTGCCTATTATCAGCCACTTCTGTTGCTGTTCCACTTAAAATAAGGCTTTACCAGGTGAAAAAGAAGTTATCCCCGTGACAATAGACAAATTCAGCTTCAGGTTTGAGTTACATTTTAAGTTACGTTTATTTTGAACTGATTTTGCACTGAAATGTCTCTAACCACCCGGCTGGTAACAAACTTGCTTACTCTTGCTAACAACTTTAGCCGAGATAGAGAGAAAGGGGAGAGAGGGAGAGTAAATGCAGAGGATGAGATCGCAGAAGTCTCTCTGTTTTAAGGGACACAGCAGCACAGTGCTACTCACCATAGGCGACCGGCGTGAGCTTCAGGACTGTGTGTAGGGGACACTTCAGGTAGGGCAACTCCTCTGTGGAAGGGCAAGGAATCAGGACAGTTAAAGGGCAAACAATCAGGAAAGTTAAAACAACAGAACAATGGTTTTTCAACCTGCGTTTGTATATATGAATGGATATATACAGAGCAAGGTGTGATGGATATCCTAAAAGCAACACTAAGTAGTTTTCGTCTTCGGTCGCCCTCCGAGTTGGAAGCGGAATTGTCTGTTATAGAGAACTACACAAAGACTCTCCACTCCTCCAAGCTTGCTTAGTGCGGTTATAGCCCATGGAGGATGGCACAGCGAATTGAGGTTGAAAAAACTCCTTAGTGTTGCTTTAAAGGGTGAGGAATCAGGCCAGTTAAAGGACAAGGAATCAGGCCAGTTAAGACAGCAGCAATACACTGGAAAAAAACATTTACTTCAGCTTTATACTGTATAATGTGTCTATAATGCAGTGTGGAATACCATGTATGCCCCTTAAGTAAGTACATATTATTACATTATTACACACACACACACTGTAAGATGCCCAAAAATACTGTAGTTATAATACAATGATGGAATAAGAACACTGTAATACAGTAACTAATTATTGTAACTGTAATAAGTGTAATTATTATCTGGCTGTATAACCTATCTTCAAAACCTTTCTTGTTTCACAAGCTTAAGAAAAAAAAACAATAACAACATCAACAAGGAAATAAACCACCACCTGCGCTCTTGTCGAGGAAGTAGGCGAGCAGGCAGCGCATGACGGCCTGATGGCAGACCACCAGCACGTTCTCCTGCCTCTCCAGCTCCATGATCACCGGCTCCAGACGCTGCACCAGGTCCTCGTACGACTGCACATAGCACACACACACACACACTCATCAGCATGAGGGTGGAAACACACATACCCACACACACACACACATACACACAGGTCCTCGTACGACTGCACATAGCACACACACACACACACTCATCAGCATGAGGGTGGAAACACACATACCCACACACACACACACACATACACACAGGTCCTCGTACGACTGCACATAGCAAACACATACACACACTCATCAGCATGAGGGTGAAAACACACACACATAGGTCCTTGTTTGACTGCACGAAGCACACACACACTCATCAGTGTGGAGGTGGAAACACACACACACGCACACACACACACAGGTCCTCGTACGACTGCACACAGCACACACACACTCATCAGCGTGGGTGTGCAAACATACACACACACACACACACACACACACACACAGGTCCTCGTACGACTGCACACACACACACACACTCATCAGCGTAGGTGTGCAAACATACACACATACTCACAGGTCCTCGTACGACTGCACATAGCACACACACACACACACTCATCAGCATGAGGGTGGAAACACACATACCCACACACACACACACATACACACAGGTCCTCGTACGACTGCACATAGCAAACACATACACACACTCATCAGCATGAGGGTGAAAACACACACACATAGGTCCTTGTTTGACTGCACGAAGCACACACACACTCATCAGCGTGGAGGTGGAAACACACACACACACACACGCACACACACACACAGGTCCTCGTACGACTGCACACAGCACACACACACTCATCAGCGTGGGTGTGCAAACATACACACACACACACACACACACACACACACACAGGTCCTCGTACGACTGCACACACACACACACACTCATCAGCGTAGGTGTGCAAACATACACACACACACGCAGGTCCTCGTACGACTACACACAGCACGCACACACTCATCAGCGTGGGGGTGGAAACACACACACACACAGGTCCTTGTACGACTGCACACAGCACACACACTCATCAGCGTAGGTGTGCAAACATACACACACACACGCAGGTCCTCGTACGGACAGGAGTCAAGTGTGGTGATTATTCTGTAATTACAGCCCTGTGCGATGCGATGCGATGCGATGCGATGCGAGGCGAGGCGATGCGAGGCGAGGCGATGCGATGTGATCCTCCTCCTTACCTCCCCCTTCGGGTAGCGGTAGCGGTACTTGTCCTGGTCGCGCAGGGCAAACTCCTCGGGGTAATTGGCCTGGATCTCCTCGTACGTCAGCTCCTCACACACACCCTGCAATCACAGCACACATGGACACACCGCCGGTGGTGATGAGGAGCAATACAGTGACGTGAAGGCAACACAAGCAAGTTGTTTTTCCAACCTTAAAATAATGTTTCCAAAATCGCCTCAGTGGTTCATCAACCCATAACAGGGTAAAATATCACTTCTGAATTCGCTTTGAAACTAGTTACTAGCTAGCAAGCAAACTAGCTAGTTTAAAACTCACAGCATCTATCCCATTGATAGTTTGAAACTCACAGCATCTGCTTCATTGATAAGTCTAATTTCAAACTCACACCATCTATTTTATTGTTAAATCTAGTTTGAAACTCACGGCGTCTATCTCATTGATAAGTCTAATGTGAAAACTCACGGCGTCTATAGTCTAGTAGTTTGAAACTCATGCCATCCATTTCATTGATAAGTCTAATGTGAAACTCACGGCATCTATAGTCTAGTTTGAAACTCATGGCATCCATTTCATTGATAAGTCTAATGTGAAACTCACGGCGTCTATAGTCTAGTTTGAAACTCATGGCATCCATTTCATTGATAAGTCTAATGTGAAACTCACACCATCTTTGAAACTCACGGCGTCTATCTCATTGATAAGTCTAATGTGAAACTCACAGCGTCTATAGTCTAGTTTGAAACTCATGGCATCCATTTTATTGATAAGTCTAGTTTGAAACTCACGGCGTCTATCTCATTGAGGGCCTTCCACTGCTCATAGGGCACGCCCAGGCCCTCGGCGGTCTGGATGGTGCGCTTCATGTGGCTCGTCCAGACCTTCAGGTCCGGGATGCTCTGGCTCTTGATGTACTTTCCAAGGGCAGAGGCAAACTGCGGAGAAACACAGACAGAGCACACTTAGGGGATTTGGGGGTGGGCCATATGCTGTCAAAAAATACCGGCAGTAATCTTCTTCATGGTGGTGCAGGGACCCAGGTTTGAATCTGGCCTGCAGACATTTCCCAACCCCAATCCATAGATCTCTCTCCCACACACACACACACACACACACACACACACACACACACACCATCTCTCTCTCTCCCTCTCTCTCTTACTTACTTCAAATCATCATTTTTACGGCCATGTCTAAACAAAGCTTCATAACGAAGGGCCAAAAGAAAAATAGTAATCGTCTTCATGATAAGGAAATGTCATGTTCTCATATTAAAGGGACTGTTGATGTATATATATATGACTGTATATCTGCACCAAGGTCGCCTGCTCACACAAACCACAAGTACAAGCATGGCTGTGTGCAGACTTCAATCTGTACATGAGGAAGAGTTCAAGAATTTGCATCTCTGACAAAATAGTCATTCATATATCATTTTTTTCTGAGAAATCTCATATAATATAATGTAGTTTTAAGTCTGTATAACTCAGCCCCACTTTGATCACTGGTATTTCGGTGCAGACACACCTATTACTGTAAAACAAAAGTAGGATGGCATGATGTGAGGGCCTTTTGCTAGGTATAAATATAGCCAAAATGACAGCTGTTTCAAAATCGGGGCATGAGTTTCTGCTAAGTAAGGGCTTTTTTGTTAGCTACGGCATGCATAGCAATTACTCTGTTCGTCAGAGCTGTCCATATTTGGTTGAATCTACTCCATACTACAGTTCCTTCCAGTTGCCTCACTCTTGAAATTAGCTAAAAATGTACAAAACTTGTACAGGCAGCATGCAAATCATCATGCATATTTTCACAGCAAATGTCAGACACAAAAACAAACAATAAAAAATACAATCACATCTCTATGGTGACAGACATTCCGATAAAGGGAGAGCTATTCCAAAGCCAGCCACAGTGGAGGGAGATTACCACTGATGACCACCTCAGCATTCCCACTACAATACTCACACTGGCCTGATCATCACCATTCCCACACTGACACTAACCTGGCCATCACCATCCCCACTCACTTACTGACACTAACACTGGCCTGATCATCACCATTCCCACACTGACACTAACCTGGCCATCACCATCCCCACTCACTTACTGACACTAACACTGGCCTGATCATCACCATTCCCATACTGACACTAACACTGGCCTGATCATCACCATTCCCACACTGACACTAACACTGGCCTGATCATCACCATTCCCACACTGACACTAACCTGGCCATCACCATCCCCACTCACTTACTGACACTAACACTGGCCTGATCATCACCATTCCCACACTGACACTAACCTGGCCATCACCATCCCCACTCACTTACTGACACTAACACTGGCCTGATCATCACCATTCCCACACTGACAATAACCTGGCCATCACCATCCCCACTCACTTACTGACACTAACACTGGCCTGATCATCACCATTCCCACACTGACAATAACCTGGCCATCACCATCCCCACTCACTTACTGACACTAACACTGGCCTGATCATCACCATTCCCACACTGACAATAACCTGGCCATCACCATCCCCACTCACTTACTGACACTAACCTAGCTATCATCATTCCTGCACCGATACTGAGGCTAACCTGTCTATGATCATTCAGACTCCCATACTGACATTCATCTGGCCATGACCATCCACTCTCACATACCGACATTGACCTGTCCATCACCATTTCCACTCTAATACTCTAACCTGACCTAGCCTGGTAAACCCGCCCCTCGTACTTCATTTCATTTCGTGCAGAGGGTCTGGTCCGGACGCTCTTGGGGAGCATTTGGGGACTTCCAGCACGAACGCTCCAATCAGCGAACAGAGGGTGTGTTCGTTGGCTGTGACATTGACCTTGTGTGCTACATTTGAATTGTAGTGCGTAGGTAGGCTAATTGCATACGTGACGACCAGGCGTTAGCGATTGGGTAAAGGCAGATGCACTTTTTAAAAACTTCAGCAGAGTCCACACCTCCAGCAAATCGTTTCTGACGGTCTCTGTTCCAGACCCTCTGCACGAAATGAAATGAAGTATGAGGGGCGGGTTTACCAGGCTAAACCTGACCATCACCACTCCCGTACTGAAACTAACCTGGCTATCACCATTCCCGTACTGAAACTAACCTGTCTATTACCACCCATGCGCCAATACTAAAACTGACCTGGTCATCACCATTTCCACCCCTGTACTCAAACTACCACTGACATCACCATCAGCATTCCCAATCCCACACTGACACTGACCTGGCCAGTCTCCATTCCCACCCCTGTACTTACACTAGCACTGACCTGTCACCTGGCCGTCAGCATTCCTACTCCAATACTGAAACTACTGACCTGACCTCCAGCATTTCCAATCCCATACTGAAACTAACACTGACCTGGCCATCCCCATCCCCATTCACAGACTGACCTGACCACCAGCATCCCCAATCCCATACTGACAACTGACCACCAGCATTCCCAGTCCCATACTGGCACTGACCATCAGCATTCCCTGTACCACACTGGCACTGACCACCAGCATTCCCAATCCCATACTGAAACTAACACTGACCTGGCCATCCCCATTCCCATTCACAGACTGACCTGACCATCAGCATTCCCAATCCCATACTGACAGTGACCACCAGCATTCCCAATGCCATACTAGCACTGACCTGGCCAATCACTATCCCCAATCCCATACTGACACTGACCACCAGCATTCCCAATCCCATACTGACACTAACCACCAGCATTCCCACTCACAGACTGACACTGACCATCAGCATTCCCAATGCCATACTGACACTGAACTGACCATCAGCATTCTTGCTCACACCCTGACACTGGCACTGACCTGGCTGCCGCGCTGAGACAGGCCCGAGTCTCCCCCGATCCTCCCCAGGAGGTTGAGGTCGCTCTCGCCATGGCGACACAGGTAGATGGTGCGCGGCGTGACGTGGATGTTCATCAGGTAGTAGACGATGCGGCTCTGGATGTGGTCCTGCACACGGTTCACCAGGTACCGAGAGCCCACATTAAAGATCTTTATGTAGGACAGGTGACTGAGGATGAGGGAAAATGAGAGAGGGAGAGAGAGAGAAAGAAAGGGAGAGTATTAGATATAGTATTACATAGATAAGAGATACAGATTTTAAATAGAAATAAACTGATAAATGTTTTTTTGTGCATGAGAAAGAAATAATCTTCTATGAAGCTCTGTAATTTCAATTATGACTTCTCTGGTTTAAGTATTTAAAAAACACATTCACTGTGTATCTCCATTCAGGCTCTTTGTTATTGCAAAGCTATCTGTGTTCGGTTGTGATTTTGTCACCTGTCTTTGTCATCGTCCAGGGGGACGTAGGTGACCTTGTAGCACTCGATCCTTTTCAGGAAGTCTGCCACCGCCTCGTCCTTGTCGCAGTCGATGTAGTCTGGGCTGCTCAGCTTCACTTGCTGTGAAAATATCACAGACTTTTTACCCCCAAAATACCACACCCTTTTTAACCCCCCAAGGCTGTGATGTCACACCAGTGTGACAGGAATGTGGAGAGGACAAATGTTCTAAAGAACTTGAAGAACTTGAACTTGAAGGAGTTGGGGTCCAAAGAATGTGTAATGCATTTATGTTTATCGAATGTTCCAAAACTCACACCTTTAAGTGCAAGGAATATTAAGCAGCATATCGACCCCTGTCAAAGAATATAATATTGTCCCCATCTGCAAAAAACAATATTTTACTTTTATTGCGTTTATAATATTAAACAATGCCTAAAGGCTCCCAATATCATCATCAATGCATAATACCACGAAATGCCAAATACAACAACAAAATTCACCACATCCTCGTGCCCATGTACCTAAAACCTTAAATGTTTGCACTTAGTGCTAAACCCTCTACAATACTGTGATGTTTCTAGCAGGTAAGTCACGTTGGATTCAAGTGTTTGCTGAATCCAATGTAATGTCAAACTAATGTAATATCCTCTTATTCAATGATATTTTTATTTTTACTGTCACATGCATAATGATACTGGGCAAGGTAAGACATGCAGTGAAATAGTTTTTTGTCAACCTATACTGCGCATAGAGAGGGGGCAGGGTCAAGCATGTAGAACGCAGTGGGCAGTTGGTGGAATACCATATTACAAGTCTGAGGCCCTGACCAGTGCTGCTTCATGCAACAGGACACTGACTGCCTGGTCAAAGGCCTACAGCAGTGGCCCTCAGGGAATGTATTTGCATGTAACAAAATGCCCCATAGACCAGTTCTGCAATACACAGCTTTCCTGAATGTCATGTAAACACTGACGCACTTTCCCACGGGCTAACACTGTTTTGGCCATCTACTCTAGATCAATAGGCTGTATTACGAGAGGAGTTTTGAAAGCTGTCCATGATAAATTCTGTGATAACAGATTGACAGATAAACAGATTGATTGACTTACCTTGATGTTTTCAGCAATGATTTCAGGGTCGTCACAAATGGACTCGATGAAAAAGACCTGTCAAAAATAGAAGCATTTCATCATGAGCACTTTGCACTCAGCCTTTCCAAAGCCCGTTGCTCACTGGTCATGTAACTGTTTGTGCTCACACAGCAGTAGCGGTATTAATATTTGACTGTCCTTTTTTCCAGACTGTTTGCTTAGAGCAATGTTCTCATTTTTTCACGTTTTTTTAGATCGAGGACCACTTCACCCCCCTAAACTAAACCTCAACGACACCCCCCATCTGAGTCTAACAGGGCTATGTAAATGCATGAATTGGTGCAACATCAGTGACTAAATGTCAAAGCCTATTTAGCCTATTTAGTGTTGCTAAAATAAATGCCTGACCTTGTAGCCGTTCTCCTTGGCGAAGCTGAGAATGACCTCCCTTCTGTCCCGCGTGGTGTTGGTGGCATCAAACACCTAATTTAAGACAAGACACGTCGCAAATCAGCTGTATCAAAACAGGCCTCATAATACATCATAATAAGTATGACCTAAAACATGAAAGAACATTTTTGAGTTTATCTATAATATGCTGACTACAGTGCTGGGAATTCTGCAATATTTGTGATCCCATGTATATCTCTATCTCTCTCTCTCTCTCTCTCTCTCTCTCTCTCTCTCTCTCTCTCTCTCTCTCTCTCTCTCTCTCTCTCTCTCTCTCTCTCTCTCTCTCTCTCTCTCTCTCTCTCTCTCTCTCTCTCTCTCTCTCTCTCTCTCTCTCTCTCTCTCTCTCTCTCTCTCTCTCTCTCTCTCTCTCCCTCTCTCTCTCTCTCTCCTCTCTCTCCCTCTCCCTCTCCCTCTCTCTCTCTCTCTCTCTCGTGTGTAAATGGCAGCTCCACTCACCGCCACCTGTCCTTGCTCTTGTGTGAAGTAAGTCGCAACATCCTTCAAAGCAGCAAGGGCACAAGCCCTGAAGACACAAAGAGAAAGAGAGAAGAGAGAGAAAGAGAGAGAGAAGGTAACATTATTATGTGTGTTTATGCACAATAAAAATCCATAACTGCATGCATTGCATTCCTTACTTGCGAATCTTCATGGCCTCTTTATTGTCTGGACGGAAGAACTCGTAGTTTTTGTAGGTGCGACACGCATCCCTGCGATACTGGCCCACATTAAACACTGAGGACACAGATAATGACGTCAGCAACATACTGTACATACATACATGCATACATACATACATTCATGCGTACACACATACATACATACACACATACATACATACATACATACATACACGTATACACACACACACACACACACACACACATAAATACGTACATACACACACAGACACACACACACACACACACACACATACCTACATACACACACACACACACACACACATACATACATACATACGTACATACATACACACATACATACATACAGTTAATTATCATACTCTACTTATACACAGACAGCTAAAACCCTATCGACATGCAGTCTTCACTCTAACCCAGAAAACCCAGTGGATAATTAACATGCTGGTCAAGTTTGGCCTCGATACCTCTGAAGCTGCTGCTCCAAGCACCTCTGCCCCCCTGAGGCTGAGACTTTTAAACGGCCTCTAGTGCTGGCCACATACTGCAAGTGTTGTCTTTCTTACAGCACGTGGAGTGTTATGGGCTTAATGCCTCTTTTCAGAGGAAAGGTCCTTGCCAAGAAATCTGCACTGTGGGTTTATCGAAGTGATTTTCTGTCTATGTATTCATTTCAATGTGCCTTCATCGTGAGAAACAGAATGAGTGTGGGTGTAAGTTCATCATGACGAAGGGGAGGATTTAGATGTGAGTTCATTGTGAGTTCATTGCAAGGGGAAGAGTGTGAGTGTTAGTTTACTCGGTGGGCTGGGGTGGGCCTGTGCCCACCTACTTGTCAATCAGGCCCACCCAATCAGAAGGTGCCTTTTGTTTGATTGACTGTTTAAGTAATAACAGTAATCTGTGTGTTTTTGGCTAGGCACACTTGATTGTTTTTTGGGCCCAAACATTGTTTGATTTCTGACTATGCACCTGCTCTGCGGAAGAGGGAGCGCAGGTGACTGTATGTGTGTGTGTGGCCTAGTGGTTAGAGTGTTGATCTTGGGATCGAAGGGTTGCAGGTTCGAATCCCGTTGCGGTAAGAAGAGAACAGCTTGTGTTCTCTTGCACCCTCATCCATGGCTAAAGTGCCCTTGAGCAAGCCATGTAACCCCACACATTGGGGCTGTAACTGAAACCCTGTACCTAAATAACTGTAAGTCGCTCTGCAGAAGAGCGTCAGCTAAGTGTAATGTAATGTATGTGTTTGTGATCACCTCACCCTTGGTGGGCACCCCGATCCAGTTGAGGTAGCGCGTGAGCTTCTTGGAGATGTAGGTCTTGCCCCTGGCAGGAAGCCCCACCATCACGATCATGGTGGGCGAGTTTGTGAACTGGGGGACCGAGGCTGTCACACAAGACACAACACAACAGCGCTATGTGAGTCATCATCACGCACGCAGCAATGTTACCATGGAGATGTGCATGTTATTCAGTGCATGAGTATTCCCACGAGCATCATCCCCCAACCCCACAGATGTAGTGTGTGTACAGTGGGTGTCCAAGGGCAGCGCATGAAAGCACTCGTCAGTGCAAAAGGGCACCGTGTGTCTGTGGTTGACCACCAGGCCAATCACCCTTAGTGGGACACGCTATCATAGGCCTATGACCACCCACCACTGTGAGAGAGAGAGAGAGAGAGAGAGAGAGAGATGGAGAGAGAGAGATGGAGAGAAAGAAAGGGAGTAAGACACAGACACAGAGAGAGAAAGAGACAGACAGCGCAGAAGGGACAGGGAGAAAGAGGAAAAGGGAAAAAAAAGAGAGAAATGAAGCTAAAAAGATAGACAAAAGAAAGATAGAAAGAGTGGAAGGTAGAGTGAAGGAGAACGACAGAAGGCGAGAAAGAGACAAAGAGAGAGAAGAGTGACTGTTGAGGTCTGCCACGACCATGTGGTTTGACTTCATCATCAATAACCACCCTAACCTGCTCTGTTTGACAGAATCTGAGCTGATGTAAGGACACCTCGTAGTGACTAAACACGAACACACCTAAACATGCGACTACAGCAGTGAGAGACGGCCTCCATAATTAATAAGGCAAGCATGACTGCACTCAACATAATTACAAATCTACACAGCATGACACTATGTCCCCACACACAAAAAACAAACTGATACAGGACTCTGAGACAGTAATAAAAAAAGACAAAGAGAGAGAAAAAACAGAGACAGAAGGTGTTGAAGGGTTTTGAAGAGACAGTGGTGGGGGAAGACAGAAAGAAGAAGTAAGAAAGAAAGAAGTGAAGTGGCACCCGCGTCTGTCCTCCGTGACGAAGTGTAACTTACACCCCCTCCTGCGGCTCAGTTTGCTACTCATCCAGGGCACCCATATCTTCTGCAGCGGGTTCTGCGTCAGCTCTGTGCGCTTCAGGGACATCCTCTCCCCGTGTGTGTGTGCAGTGTGTGACCTCGCACGCGCACGCAGGCTATGTGTGTGTACGTGTGTCTACACGACTGGAACAACTCGCATTAAACTGAGGGAAAGGGTCCCTGAGAGTGTGCTATGTGACCTGGGGGTAGCGCGTAGAAACGAGGAGACACCCAGAAGAATGTGAAGGCTTGTTGGAATCTGTCTAAAAAAGCACCAGTGTCAGTCACCTGAGCGCTGAAGGGGAAATCTGATTGGTTAACCAGAAAGGGGGCTGGACCTTCTACACCTGCACCCTATTCAACCTAACAGCAAACCAAACAGCTAAGACACCATTAAATTAACTGTGGTGGCTGTTATACTACTCATGTGGTTGCTAATCAGTAATAATCATGAAACTATTTCAAAACCACACTCTCTTTCACCGCCTTGTCTTTAAGTGTACTCAACACATGCTATTAAACCAAATTAACATTTAGCTTTAGATTCAAAAATGAATCTTATTTACTATGCCACAGACAGCCAATCAGAGTGCTAGCAGCATGTAAACAAAAGATGAGACACTTAGTATGTTAGTATCATGACTGACACTAACTGATAACTGTTCAAGATATGATATTAGACTTTGATCCATCTATCACTTTAAAGGTTACTGTTCCCTCTCCCCACTGATTCCAACCTTTGATTTGTAAATTTCACTTCAGTGTAACTCCATTTCCTAGCCTAGATGTTCTTTAAACACTGGATTTACCTGTAATACACATTACACACACACATGAAAGCTATTTCTGCTACAATGCTCTCGTTGGGTTGGCTGTGGCATACAACACCTCCGACACACATAAATACTTCAGAGCAACCACGAGAGGGCAGGAAGAGATTTACAACAGCCACGACTCCTGTCATACGCGGCCCTTGGGGGAGCCAGAGCACTGTCCATTAGTCTGTAAGTATGTATGTGTGTGTGTGTGTGTGTTTACTGCTGTGTGTGTGTGTGTGTGTGTACTGCTGCTGACTCAACAGTGTCTGCTACACCTCAGCTTTGATCTTCTGAGGCAGCTATCGACACTGACCCCGGTCTATCACGTGCACACAGACACACACACGGAGAGCATTGTACAGGTCGAGGACTGGGAGACTGTTCATGTAGTGAGTACAGATTATGTATAACCTTCTGTATAGCTGTACTGCGATGGATTTGTCTTTTTCTTGTTCAAGGCACAGTTGCATGCAGTGAAGAAAGTCATTCACAAAAACAAGTGGCTAGCTCAGTCATTCACACTGTGGAGCCGTGCAAAGCTTGAGAAGCAGACCCGTGAGGTCAAAGGTCGATGAATTACGCACTAACGAGATTACACAGTATTAGATCGCACACATTCCAAATGCTACACCAGACTACAGTACCCGACTGCAGACAGGCAACATGAAGCTTGTAATATAGACCCATCTTGTTTGACAGGGAAAAGTTATTAAAAACTATCCTACAGAAGGATACTTCATTCAGGTACCATTAAACAATTATGCTATATGACTATGGATATTTACTGACATACCAAAAGGTTTTTTCCTAATCGAATGTGTTGTAATTGGACAGGATCATCCAAAAACAAAGTTGTGGCATCAACACAACGCCATATTTTCTTTGGCATATTAAAATCCCGCCAGCAGAACAAAGCAACCCAGTGTCTGAGAGTCCAAAGACATGACACAACAAATTATAGGCTACATTTTACATTTTAAGCTACACGTAACTATGCTGCCTGGAAGTTGAACCCTCGACCTTGGCTATGTTGGCAGCACCAAGCTTTGCTTGTTGAACTACAGGAACTTCTGCGGCTTTGCGATGACTGCCTTCCTGACCTCCTTCACTGTCAATGAGTGCCTTTGTGACCTTCACTGTCAGTGACTACCTTTCCTAACCTGAACTGATTGTGTGACCATCGATGACTGACTGTGTCACTGTCAATGCCATTGCCAGTGTCTGCCTGCTCTACTACCTACACTAGCACTGACTGTTCAGTACTGACGTTTTGAACATGCTAAATAAATATGTCACTCAACAATGTATAGGTAAGATTCTTAATTCCATGTTGTATGACCCAGGTATTTGTCCACACCATCAGTCTACATACAACATTATAAACCTGGGTTCATGGGTTCTGTGTGTCCCAATATAACCCCGAGAGATGGCACCTAGGTACCCACTAACTCTGGCAGGCGTCTGGGCCCACTCAGGTACAGTTCCGTGCCAGTGACAGCTGCTTGATGGCCAGGCCTGGACAGGGGTCCCTTGTAAGGTGACACCTTCTTACCAGCCAGTCCCGACAGAGTGGGCACTGGGACTGCTTTACACTTAGGTGCTCTGTGGCTTAGGCCTCTGTCTCCCCCCCCCCCCCCCCCCCCCAACCAGCTTCCGTGGAGTCGCACTTCATGGGAATGTTCTCGTTCTAGGATTGCAAGCACAGCTCAGCAAAACCATGCCAAGCCGCAAGTGTACATAGCTGGCGATCTTCAGATCAGTTACCGAGTTCTGACAACAAAACACCAGGCGTTCTGTACCAACGTGCTGATCTCTGCTTGTGAATAACTGTGTAATAAATTGGCATTTATATATTAATATATAAATATATATTAACAAGCTGAAGTGGTTTCGTTATCTATCCCATATGACAAGCACCCACGTGGTTCATTCAACAACATATACTACTTTAGAGAAATACCGACAAGCATTATAATGCCTTTTTAATAATTAAACTCTCCAATGCAAAAACAAACCGTCCCAAGGGCAAAGACGACACCATGTATGAGCTGACAAACCGCCATGCATGCGATCAATCATGCATTACATACTGCAAGTCCACTCAGAAGTTTAAAAACATTACCGTGGCACACCTCACCTGTGCTCTCGCAACGCATACGTTTCCGAAGTTGTCGAACGGGCGTTTGTGCCATTGTTGCACGATTATTGAAGCAGCAGTCCTTGCAATGTGGTCTTCACAGATATACAATGTTGTCTTCACAGATGCAAACATACAGCCCTTGAGTCACGACCATCCACATGGGTGTAAGAGACTCCCTCTTTCACGATCAAGCACTGCGGGGCCCCACCTTTCAGACTCTCGACGTGGGGATATTTGATCCGAATCTTTTGCCTCGTGTACTTAGCTGCTGAGCAGCCCGTCATACAAATAGGCTATGATTGAGCTCTGGACAGGAAATGTCAGCTGCAGGAACGAAAGACAATCGACTGGTGAAGGATGAATCTCATAGATGCCTCGCCGCAAACCCACCTCTATTTTTGCCTTGATAACTGTTGATAACTGTCATACGATACACCTAGCCTGGTACAGTGTCTTATTTGAGTGTTTCTCTAGTTCTGGCACATGGACACAAGGCGCAATTGCAAGCCTCGGGACATTAGCGTTGTTGTGTGAGCCATGTGCCTGCTATGTAACACTGCGTCTCTGGAGTCAGATGCATGCACTCACTCCAATACAATGTATAGTCGACATGTTATTGTTGTTGTTTTGTTATGATTAACAGGCATTATTTGCTACAAGCCACACAGTTGAAAAGAGGTTAGCCCACAAACAGATGTGAACTGACCAGTGTTGAAACGACATGATGGCTTTGGTTAAGTTGTGTAATTACATTTATCCTAGTTCATGAAGAAAACCATAAGCAGTTAAATGTTACCAACGTGCTTTGGAGCACAGCTTGCGCTCTAATTGCGCTGTATTTAAAATGTACCCCGTCATCGTTCCTGGTTGTAATGTATGACTGAAACTCGAGCTCTAATGGTCACCTTACTCTGACAATAATGATTACTCACCATGTGGACGCTGGAAACGGGGCACTCGCTCGCCGCTAGCGGGGGGCTCGGCCATTGCTTGCGTAATAGGCGTTCCGTTCATATTCTAAGCAAATAACTTGAGTGTATTTATGGAGCGTCGTTAGCAGATACGTGGCGTGCTTCTTGGTAGGCTGTGGTTGGCGGTGCTGTGAGTCAAACGTTGTCTCAGATTCGTTACTGTGTTTTGTCGCCTAGACCTTGGATTAGTCCTGTCGGTCTCGGCGGTGGTAATTCACACTGTCCCTTTCCTGCATCAACCCCCATGCGGGCAGGATCTCGAGTAGGCTCATTTGTGCGCCAATGTTGCTGTGTCTCTATCAACGAGCCATCAAAACGAAATACAAATTTATGTAATGCAAGATAAAAGGTCTGCAGGACCCACTCGCTAACGGCAGTGAATGTTCATCAGTGCTGTAGCATAACTACAGCCACAGTATCCTGGAACAAAAGCCCGCCCCTTTCCTCGATCCAAGCAATCGTAGATGCTGAAATATTTTATCCCATCACAGCACAAGCGTGTGAAAATGCATCATCCTGTGCCAGAGTTCTAAATTTAAAACGGTATTATTCAAGTATATAAGTAAATACAACAGCAACAATATAGTGCAGTTATTAAGTGCAGATCAGTAATTTCTAATGTAAACATCTTTTGGCATGAACAGGGCCGAAGAAACAGGTTGTGTGTTTACTGTCCTCCAAGAGAATTACCTACGGGGCAAAGGTCACATGGATCAGGACTTCTGTTTGCTCATCATAGTCTGGCCTAGACCTATGCCCCTTCAAGTTGGATCATTAAAGGACAATTAGCCCACGGTATGTACAACAAACTGATTGCGCATTTTGCATACAAGCTTAGTGGTTAAAGCTCTGTTCAGTTGTTATGGCGATAGGACAGAACAGATAACTCGCTGTAAATATTATTCTTGCATCCCTTTCCTTGTCGACTGAAAGTCGCAAGGCAGACTCAACCAACAGGCTATTCAGGCTGGAGAAGGCTGGGTTGATTTACTGGTATATGAAGTGCCAACAACTATACTACTGTCACAATGACTGTGCTGATCTCGTTATAGTCATATCTCTGTAATGACATGTGCAGTGCATGTAGGCCTACCACCTCCTGTGTGTGTGTGTGTGTGTGTGTGTGTGTGTGTGTGTGTGTGTGTGTGTGTGTGTGTGTGTGTGTGTGTGTGTCAGACAGACATACAGACATACAGGGACAGCTTACCACCTGGAACTTGTCTTTAAAGTTGCCTCATTACTGTAAATACATGAGCACACTTACTCAGTGTCCTTGTGTGAGAAGTTCCTATAACAGTGTAATAGGCTGCATTATGGAGGTCACGTTCAAGTTGTCTGCATACTTTCCCACACTTACTCATACACAAAAAAAGTCAATGCAAATCAATGAGTGGATTGTAGAGACAGCCGAAAGCTTGGGCAGCATGGCATTGTGGTTTTAACTAAAGCCATCAAAAGCCAAGCTGCCGTTTGACACATGGCCAGAAATGTGTTTTTTCCAGCCCCCAGTGTTTACCCAGAGATGGTAGATATCCCAAGATGTGCCATCACGAGGCACTTCCTGGAACCATGATCGCACGAGGTGGGGACACAAATCCCCCTTTTTGCAGTGAGTTAAATTACAAAAAACATCTAGTCTGCACTCCTCACCTCCTCAGGGTGTCATTCTGGGGTGAGACAAGTCTACACCTGGCCTGGCCACCAGTACCTGAGATATGAAGAGAGGCAAGTACAGCTCAGTAGTACATCAAAAGGGAAAGAAAGCGTGAGTCCCATCACTGCAGTTGAGGATGTGCTTTGACTGCCATTCCAACAAGCCTGGCTCCTGCCATTGCGGTCAGAGTGCATGTTTGGTATACCGAAGACACGGGTTCAAGGCTGGATGGGATGACTGATCTTGCCCTCGGTGGGTGGGTGTCTGGTGGTCTGGTGGGAGATGAGTGATACAGTGAATTACATGAAATTTGAAGTCATAATCATATTAGATGTCACTTCTTTATTTCGGTCAGTGCATGTGTTGCCTTTTTTGCAACCTTAAAACACATTGCACTTCAGATGCAGCACTGTGCCAAGGTACAAGTGTCAACTGTGAGTTTAGAGAATAATTAATTCAACATATTAAGTGTGATCTTGATTCTGGGGGTAAAAGTGCATTGTATTGACAAACTGCATTCTAAAGAGGATATTTATTTAAAATGAACTGCATTAATGCAGACTTACAACAGACTGTGAATTCTTTGACTGGTATTCCGCAAGCCTTTACTTCACATTTGACGTGACTGCTGTAGTCTCCTGCAGTCCTGAAACAACACCTCACCTGTCAAACACACCTGGTAACAACTCGTCCAGGACCTTGCCTCTCATTGGATAAGAAGCAGCTGAGGTTGTAAGGCATTACTTACCAGTGATGGGACACAATAGTTTAAGGTCACTGAAAAAACACTATATCTTATGCCCTTCTCACAGGGATTGTTAGATGCATGTTTGTGGAGGGCAGAGTGAAATCTCTCAATCCATGTCGTTGGCTACAAAGTATACTGGAGACTTGCCAGTGGAAATCAGACTACAAACGTTTGCATGCTTCACTTTGTGACTTGGTTATGGGTCAAACCGGTTAAACCCTGTTGAGGGCTAATTTGTTTCATTTTGATGTGATCTGCAGTGTTTAGTTTGGTAAGTACCTCAGGCTCATCTTGCTCTGTGAGGTATTCCAAGTACATGACTCAGTAACAGGCCAGGGTGGTTTGACTCAAAGCAAATGGCAAACTTCCTGAAAGAAACCCATGGACCCAGGACACTTCAACTCAGTTTCCCTCTTTAAAAGCTCAAACATAACCAGGTTTGTCATGAAGTCAAGGTACTGGGTGCCACCTGTGTGTCCTTGCTGTGTGTAGGCCAGTGTGAATGTAATGTCTAATGGCCTGGTCAGATGGCACAATATTAGCCCAGTTTTGCCCCCAGTTTCTGGTGAACGACCTTTCCAACAACGTACCCGATTCTGAAAGGTCGGGCATGACATTAAATGCGAGTCAGTCTTAGAATCTGCGACGTTGTACCACACGGAAACAAAAAAAAGACTAGCTTGTTAGAATTTTGTCAGGAGTCTCATGACGCAAATGATAGCCAATGGAATGATACAACGAGAGTCTTGTAATGTGCCCAGTCTCCCGACCAAGAGGCATAAAGAGTGTGTGGTTGTAAGATCTTAATATAATGTGACATGGTCAACCATAAAGGACAATCGTAAAAGACAAAAAAAAAAAAAAAAAAAGTATAATTTCACCCTTTCATAACGAGGACGCATAGACACCAGCGCGGCTAGAGGAAAAAAAGTTTCTTTTTATTTTACTCCAAAAAAAGCAACACAGAATTCAAAATTAGACTTTAAACACATGCCAGAGCTGGAAGGCTAACAGTGAGTATACTGAGGACAAAGACATGGTTGTACAAACATACAGAGAAGCAATCCAGCCAGCGAATGAGCCAGCGAATCTGCTGCAAATTTAGTCATTCCGCCAGCATTTCTTAACAAAATAAGGCGTTCACAAGATTTACGTGTGTGTGTGTGTGTGTGTGTGTGTGTGTAACTGTTGGAGCCGCTGTGAAAAAGGGTTAGAGTCTACATAAACTTGCAATGCAGAGGTCTCTACTTTAAACACACATATATATATGTGTTTAAATACATATAACATAGAAATAAAACTCTTGATACAGTAAAAAAGAAGCTAGTCACTACAGCTACCCTCTCAACATCTCTCTGTGAAGTCACATTTTCCAATTGCAAATACAAGAGTATGGAAAGAAACAAAACATGATCAGGCCTGAGTACAAAACTCAGGAGACAAAAGAATAGATCAAGCGTAAAAGAGAAATCAGTAAAATAACCGGGTAGCACAATAACTACTCTCATCTTAAAAGAAGAATGAAAGACGTGATGGAGATTACTCCGCCAACTCTGCTTGTTCACAACATCCATGATTCTACTGTTAAACAAAAGAGCTTTTATGCAATCATTATTTATCTGGCACAAGGGAAAAAGAGAAAAATATCGTAAAAAAATGCCTCTAAAACATAATTGTAGCATTGCCCGCTCAACAGGGGGGAACACAAAAGTACATGACGTCACAACAGTGCGTCGGCCGCTCTACTCGTTTGGATTGGGGTTCGCGTCCGGGTATTCCGAGAGGTCAAAGGTCAGAACTTTGCTGATGACACAGTCCCCTTGCTGCAGACACAGGGAGGGGGAGAGATGGGGGGAAACGAGGGGGAAGGGAGGAGAGAGGCCAGTTAGCGGAAGTAAGCGTTTGTCTACAGGCTGTCTAGACTGTGAAAACAATGAACATGCACCCAGAGTGTGATTTTACAGATGTAATGAAAATATGTAGCCTGGCTATCGCGACTTGTCAATGCTCTGCGAGCATTGGTCTGGCCAAGCTGTGTTATAAACCCATTTCTCAGAAGGCGGGCTTAACCCGCCTCTTTCAAATGCCTCTGTTTGCTACTGGACGAAGCTTCAATCAATCACACCCCTCTGCCCTCTGACGTATACCCCAGCAGAAGAAACGGCTTGATCCAAACAAAAAGTAGTAGTAGCCTGTAGTCATATAGAAATGGCGTTAAATGATTTTTGTCGGACTTGTGAGGTGAACATGAGAGTGGCTGGTGTTGGCCATTTAATATTGATATTCGAAAAACGAATCAGTGCGATCAAAGGCGAAATGACCACAACAACAGCGTCTTCGCAAAGCCCACTGGACTTGGCTACCAGCGGGGCTAACTGATAAATTAAACTTTTACTGAAGCCGATCGGTAGCATTGCAAAAACGCCCTTTCCCGCAACAAATGCTTCAAGGGCTGCCCTTTGCTCTATTTTCATATAGAACTTCCCTTCGAATTCGTCCTAAACAGCAGCTACAGATGCACTGAAATCTTGCGTTTGCTCCACGTTCGCCATGTACACAGTGACTGAGATAGATTTCCGGTCGCCAAACTACCGCGTCATTGCCTTTTGAAATGCTCGATTTTCATTGGCCCCCTATCTGAGGACTGAGCAGAAATGGTTTAGATAGGCAGCTTGGCCAGACTGACTTGCTCGCGAAATGTAAATGCAGCGTCAGAGGCAGTATGGGCACACCCAGGCTAGAAAATATGCTCTTTACACACGCTCTTAACTTTATTTGTATTTTGTACTGTATACTTGTATTTTGTCAAAACAAACTCTACTCAGAGCATTGAGACTGTGTAAGCATTTACTCTGCTTTTTAACTCTCTTGTATCTGGGCTGTCTCGGCACTGACGATGTGTTTAGTAAACTAACACACACATGTGCACTTTCACCTCAGGGTAGGCCTGTGTATGTGTATGTGTTTGTTTCATCTCACCTCAGGGTAGACACCGACGAGCGCATCAGCCTTGGTGTAAAACTCCTCCTTCAGGGAGATGACGATGGCTTGGAAGTTCTGAACAGACTGATCCTTGATGTAGTTGGCCACCTAGTGGGCAAACAGAGCAATGCGATTCACAGTTACTGCCAAGAAAACTCATGGCCCAATAAACAGCCTCCAGATCTTATGACCTGACAATTGTAATTAAAACAATAAAATAACAATAAAGAAAACACTTTAAATAGGACAAAAGGTTTTTTTATGTGTTGTATTACACTGTGTCTATAGTTTGTGCATTCTTCGAGAATTGGACATCAAGTCTGGCAATAAATTGATAATGATAATGACTTTTAATACAAACCTTGCCAATGTTGGTATTGTCGAGGGCTGCATCAATCTCGTCCAGCACGAAGAAGGGGGCAGGCTTGTAACTGGGATGACAGACACAGCAATAGTCAGAGACAAACTCAACAGACAGCCCCATAACTTATGTAGCCAGTGAATAATATAAGCAGCTGTAATTTGGGGATGCTCTGGTCAGATACAGATATCAGTCCACAACTGACTTCAATGGTTGGATTAGTCATCAATGGCAATGGGCTTTTGACTATGGGTCTTCTGAACACACACACCTCTGAATGGCACAGCACAGCCAGTATTCCACACACACATACACACCTGCAAATGGCACAGCATGGTCAGTCTTTTACACACACGCACGCACGCATGCACACACACACCTGTGAATGACGAAAAGCAGGGCCAGTTCTACACACACACATACACACCTGCAAACGGCACAGCAGTCAGTCTTTCACACACATACACAAACATACGCGCGCGCACACACACACACACACACACACACACACACACACACACACCCACCTACCTGTGAATGGCGAAAAGCAGGGCCAGGGCAGCCACAGTCTTCTCTCCTCCTGAGAGGTTGTCCATGGGCCGGAAGCGTTTGCCCGGAGCCACGCAGTTATAGTTGATGCCGTCCAGGTAGGGCTCCTCTGGGTTCTCCGGACCCAGGAACGCCTGGGGGGGGGGGCGCAGAGTTACTTATATACCTCTGGGACCCAGGAAGGCTGACACATACACACTTATACCTCTGGGACCCAGGAAGGCCTGACGGGGCACAAACAAAGGCACTTATACCCAGGCCTGCCCAAAGAGGTGGCTGGGCCCCTAAAAAGATCCAATTAATAGGGCCCCCCCAAAAACCCTATAGTTTTCAATTGATGGTGCCCCCTGGTGGCTGGGCCTGAGAAAGCTTTTATGTTTATCACCGCACATGAGCGGCCCTGCTTATTGCTCTGGGAATCATGCTGGAAATTCAGAGGGAAAAAAATACAAAAACAGAGAAATCAAACAGCACTTCATCAGCAACAACACTGAGGTACATAAGGGAGAATAACACTGGTGCAGAAAACTGCATGCAGAAAGACAGAGCAGTGAGAAAAAAATAATGAAGAAAAATGGCCAAATATGTTTAAAGGAGAACAAAGAAAATGTACATAAATGTGTTTCCTGTGTGTGTGTGTGTGTGTGTTTTCTGACCTGGGCACTGCTGTTGCGAGACAGAGCCTTGTAGATCTCGTCGATGTTGGTGGCGACGGACTCGAAGCAGGCGTTGAAGCGATCGAACCGCTCCTTCTTGATCTGCTCAAACGCCTGCTTGGCCTTCTTGGCCCTCTTCCTGGCCGCCTCGAACTCTGCAGGAGGCCAAACGACCAGTCAGTCAGTCAGGCAACCAATCTCAGTCATCGTACTGAATGGCCAAATACACACACACACACACACACAAACACAAAAACACACAAACACACCCTCTCTCTCCAATAACTCTCGTCTGGCTGCAGAACTCTGAACAAAATACTTTCCCCTATCCAAACATCTGTCTTCCTCTTAAAAAGGTCCAAAAACCTCCACCAGTTCCCTTATCAACATCGCTGGTCTTCTGAAACTTGTCTCGGACGCACACACACACCCTTACTGTCTCTTTCAGAAGCACACACACAGCTGTACCGTTGCTGGTCTCCTGGAACTTGTCTCGCACGCACACGCACAAACACACACACACACACACGCACAAACACACACACACAGCCGTATCGTCTCTGGTCTCCTGGAACTTGTCTCGGACGCACACACACACGCACAAACACACACACGCACAAACACACGCACACAGAGCCGTACCGTCGCTGGTCTCCTGGAACTTGTCTCGCACGCTCTCCAGCTTCTCCATGGCCTTCATGTTGGGGGCGCTGATCCTCTGCAGGATGCTCTGCTGCTCGTTCAAGCGCTGCTGCAGCGTGTTCATCTCCGCCTTGATCTCCTCCTCCGACAGCGCGTCCTACACACACACACACACACACACAACCAACCACACAGACATACACACACCCAACCACACAGTCAGTTCACAAGAGGAGTGAGAGTGTAAAAGGACACCTCCTCCAACAGTGCACCCTAAGGAAAAACACCCAAACACCCACACGAACGCACAACCAAACACACATTTAACAGAAGTTCTTAATCGAGACTAGTTCTTAATTAATGCTATTTACGTGTCAGCCAACATTAACCAGAAAGGCATGCTGTAGATGCTGTGTAAGGCTGTGCTTGGCTGGTGTAATCATTCACCTTGTGGTCCTCAGACAGGTTGCTGTAGTCGATCTCAATGAGGGCCTCTTTGGCCAGCACTGAGCTGGACGTCCTCTGACTGCTCTCTTCTTGCTGGGAGCCTCCCTGCAGGTCACACACGCACACAGTTAATTTTACACAAACAGATCTAGTGAATGTACTGACAAGTCAAAGTAAACAAATACTGCTGTTGTAAATGAGGGACATTACTGTGTGCGTGTGTGTGTATGTGTGTGCGTGCGTGTGTTGGCATGACACACACCTCCTCCTGGCTGATGTCATCCATGGTGCCTGACTTGAGTGGCAGGCGGATGTCCTGCATCTTGCAGGCCTGCAGCAGGTTGTGTCTGTCACTGCGCTTCTGCTCCAGCTTGGTCTCGATGGCTGTCACCTCCTTCTGCAGCTGAGTCAGCTCCCTGCACACAACATGCCAGGCTGTTACCATAGACTGTGTATAACCATAGACTGCATATAACAGAACTGGACACAGACAACAGGCCAGGCTGTTACCATAGACTGTATATAACAGCACTGGACACACACAACACGCCAGGCTGTCACCACTGACTGTGTATACGAGGGTGCCTAAAGAGGGTGCCTAAAGAACTGTAAGTCGCTTTGGATAAAAGCATCATCTAAGTGTAATGTAATGTAATGAGAACTGGACAAACCCTCTGTGACGTCACCCATAGACTCTCTCACAAACCGGATTAAGGCTTAAATTGAAGGTTCCTGGCACAGCCATCTTTGCCAATTCATTCCATTAATGTGAATGTAAATTATCTGGAGATTACACTAATGGATTCTAAAAACAATTTAGGGGAACGTACCGAATACTTCAATCTACTCAAATTAACAGCACAATAAACCTGAAGGTAATACTGTGTGGCTTTACTGTAGGCTGGAGGTGATACTGTGTGATTGTATTTACAGGCACCATTACATTTCATGAACAAATTTCTGTTTAACTACACCATTACATTAGGAGAACATACTCAAATTAACAATACAGGAGAGCTGAAGGTAATACTGTGTGACTCCGAATTTAAATAAAAAATATATGTATTTGCAAGCACCAATACATTACAGGAACAAACTTAAGTTTAACTACACCATTACATTAGGTACAAGCTAACTGTTTTGACACAGCATAAACTACATGAACATTAGGCTGTGGCCCCGCCCCCTTACTTGTTGGCCCCGCCCAGCTTCTTGCGGATCTCCTCCATCTCGTGGTTCTTGTCGTTGACTTCGGACTTCTTAGTGAGGTGGCCGTTCTTCAGGTCCTGCAGCTGGGCCATGGTCTCGTCGATGATCTTCATGTGCCTCTGCTCCTCCTGGTGGACGAAAGACGGGGATAGAGAGATAGAGACAGACAGAGAGAAAGCGACAAAAAGGACATTAGGGGGAGAAGGAGAGAGGGGTGAATTAAAGATACAAGACAGTTGGAATGAAATAGAATAAAATAGAATGGTCAGATGGAGAGCTGCTAGTTGTGTTGCATGTAGAAATTAATATAATTATTAAATTATTATTACTCCATATTTACAGAAAAACTCGCCTTCTTGACTATACAAGTGCTTATAAACTGACTGCCATTATTACCCATTTATAACACTGTATGTTATCTCACAAGTCACTCTTTGCAATCAGACTTTTCATCTTTGGTGAGGCTGTTTCCATTATTTTCTTTCTGACTGTGTAACCTCTCTGCCTTCCCCCATGCTGTTTACCTTCTTCATTCACTTGATCTGTATGCCATCTCACTCATAAGTTGTTCTTTGCAATCCTACTTTTCACCCCAGGGGAGGCTGTTTCCATTATCTTTATTCTGTTTACCTTCTTCATGCGCTCAATCTCGCTCTCGTCCTTCTTGACCGTCTGCTCCCACATGATGACCTTCTCCTGGTCCTCCTTCAGCTGGTTCTTTTCGTAGTCCAGCTGGATGCCCAGACGCGTCTTCTGCGTCTCAAACTCCAGACTTAGGGGGAGCAAGAGAGGGAGCGAGAGAGAGAGCAGTAGAGGGACAGAGAGAGAGAGAGAGAGAGAAAACAACCATACATGACAAATTAGACTAACCTCTTCAAGCACGACTACACGCAAATCACAGAAAGAATGAGGAAAAGATTGCAGCAGCCCTATTTCTTATTTTCTCTTCTCATGTTGCAGATTGACACTTTGTATGCCATAGGGCCTGGTGCACAGTAACATCAGGTTGTCTGGGAAGCACTGCTGCTAAGCTTCTTGTGCTTACCGTTTCTTTGCAATCTCGTTCTGCCTCTTCACCTTCTCCTCCTCGAACTCACGGATGTTTCGGACGCCGATCTCCTTACAGAAGTCCAGAAACACCTCGTCCTCCACCTAGACCATTTAATTCATCATCAAGTCATGCAGAACACAGAGAACGACAACACAAACCTACCAGTTTTTCCGAATTATGTTACAGCAAAAATGAGCTAGAAACAGTAACAGAGAGGAGCGCTAACCATGTTCTAAAGCATACTATGTGACAGCTGCTAATACAAACCAGATTCATGCGGTCTTTGAGGTCCTTCATGTCCCTCTCGCGTGACTGGACAATTCTCTTGATGTCGTTGATACGCGGCCCAAAGTTCGCCAGCTCACTCTCCAACTTGGACTTTTCCTAGTTTCACAGACGGAAATTATATTTATATTATATATGGTAGATTTCAGACACAGAATGATTATTAACTGTTGAGTGGCTGGTGAATTTCACCATTTATTTTTCATTGGCTAGTGAAGCTGTACATATTGTAAAGGTTATTTCCATGCACATATGTAGGTCCATGATTATTTTATCACGTGTTAGATTCAACATTTCAAAAACCTGTCTATCACGTGTTAGATTCAACATTTCAAAAACCTGTCTATCACGTGTTAGATTCAACATTTAAAAAGCCCGTCTATGACAAAGTGATAAATTGGGTCAAAGGAAGAAAGGCTGCCCATTTATTCCTATTTTCACCATATATAAAGCAGTGAGGATGAAAGTTATTCTAGGTTCCATTTCTGTCCATCACATTCCATTATCATTCAATTATGCAACATCTCTTCCATTAGACTCAAAATAGCCTGCAGCACCACTAACACTCGAGTGCTTCATTGAGTCCTTATGGTCATCTGGAGCCTGACCAACCAACTCAGCCAGAACCAATGCCATCCTTTTGTAACAGGGCCTCCTGGGTGAAGTGTATTTTGCACAGAGTGACAGATGGGGGAGCTGTGAGCTCCGTACCTGCATGTTGAGGGCCAGGTGGCGGGTCTTGGTCTGCTCCAGGTCGCTCTGGGAGTACTTGAGCCTCATCTGAAGGCCGTGGGCCTGGGACTGCACCTGACGCAGCTCGGCCTCCTTCCTCTTGGCCTTCATTTGCTCCTGCAGAAGATGGACACAACAATCAGCCAATCAGTGCACTCCAGAGGTGGGTTTGTGAGTATGGATATTATTTCCTCTCTTTATGTAACCTGCGCTGTGTAGGCAAGCACAGTCCCACACTACACTAGAACTCTCAACCTGGAACACTAGAAACCGACTAGCTAGCAGGCTAAAACACAGAGTTGCTACAGTGTGTTGCCAACACATTTGTATAAGTGGAGGCAAGAGCGATTTTATGCACTTCATAGCAACTGGCGCACACACAGACATCGACAATGCCATGACTTGTTAACCATGTCATGTTAACCATACGGTTCAGCCCTGCACCTACAGCATGTTGGAGTGGGGGGTGGGCGAGCTAGCAATGGGGCTAAAAAGCATGGATGTGCCAGTGTATGATGCTAGCACATATTTGAGGAGTCCATAAGGCAATGCTATTTTAAAATGCTTCTTAGCTCAAGACTATGCTCGTTTATTCACAGCACTATTTTTAAAAAATCTGGGATTTCAATGCAACTACTGATAGGGATAGTAACTTGAAAAATGTGATTTTATGACTCTGCCCGTTTTTCCCACGGACTCCTCATTTCTTGTAGCGCTGCGGGTTTAATGCGGCGTACCCACCGGATAGCTGTGCCACAGCTGGCTACGGTCACACCTACCTTGAGCTCGTCGGTGAGCTTCTCCTTCCTGTCCTTCAGCTTGTCCACGGCCTTCTCATCCCAGCGCCGGGCCTTGGCCTTCAGGTCGCTGGCACCGCCCGAGATCACACCGGACTTCTGGAACAGGGTGCCGTCCAGCGCCACAGTCTGGGGAGAGAGAGTTTTGAAAATGACAAATAGGCCATCAGACAAAAGGCCTTAGTTATACGGCTCTGAATGTTCTGTGATATTTTCTCTGGTAACTCTACTGTTTGGCTCCCTTAATCCCATTTGGTTATCCACCTCCATTTTTCTATGTGGGTTTTAAGGCAAGTGTGCATTTCTGCTTCCCTCGTCTTTGGACTATCCACTAGGTTTGAGTGTGTTTTTGATTGTACCTAATATAACACTGTGGTCTATATAATCCTACACCTGTGGGTGGCCTTTCATGTCATGACATAACATCATAACATATCATAACATGATGAGTGATGTTCCTCTTTTGCATGTGTGTCCCCATATGTGTGTAAGACTGTCTTCAGTGAGATAGTGTCTTGACTGAGTGAGCCTGTGCCTGTCTGTGTGTGTGTTTCTAAGGTACTGGTGAATTAACCACAGTGTCTAATATCAGTTTCATGGGCTCTGCACCATGTGTCACATGTCTGTGTGTGTACGACTGTGTTTGTGTATGATTGTGTGTGTATGTACCTTGTGTCTCTGATGTCCTCCGAAGGCGATCCTACGTGCGTCCTCCACGTTCTCGCACACCAGGGCGTTCCCACAAGCGTACTGCAGGGCTTTCTTGATGTGGGGGGGCTCGTAGCGAATCACATCGATCACCAGCCGCGCCCCACGAAGCTCACGCAGCTTTTCGTCGGTGGGCTTCACCTGCGTGGGGAGATTGATTGACATTGATCAGCAACCAATAACATACACCTGTGTCATCTCCACAGCCAATAACACGTGTCTGCCTTACCTACAAAGCCAATTATATCGGTCTGCTTTACTGACACAGCCAGAAATAATGAAGCCGATGTGTACTTTACCGAGACAACCAATATGCCACTACCTGTATGTGTCTGCCTAAGCAACATGGTCAATAATACGTGTCTACCTCGGCTACAAAGTCATGCCTACTTTCCACACAACCAATATATACGTGTCAGTGTTATCCACACAGGCTTTGAGGATTTCGTGCACAAGCACTGTTACAGACAGATCATAATGAACCCTTCTGATTGATTAGAGGTTCTAAATAAGCATTGATGACTGCAGGTAGAAGACCATCTCCTGAAGTCTTCTAATTCCTACCATCCTGGTAAGGTGCTTGATTACATGCCAAAGCAGCTGTAGCCTAGTGGTTAGGGAGTTGGTTTTGCGATTGGAAGGTTTCTGGTTCGAATCCCGCCCATGGTTGAGATACCCTTTAGCAAGGCATCTAACCCCACACTGCTCCAGGGACTGTAACTGAAACCCTGTAAATATCTGTAAATTGCTCTGGATAAGAGCGTCAGCTTAGTGTAATGTAATGCAAAGCACTGTAGTAGCTAATGACAGATTTACAGCAGCAGCAGGGAGTCTTATGGGTTACTTTAAAGAAGGGTGTTTGAGCTGCAGCCTGAAATTTGGCTCACTAGCTCCACATTAACTGTGTTTTTATACATTCAATTGTGAAAAAGCCATCAGAGAAAATGCAAAGTGTGCTTACTCCAATGTTGCTGCAATGGAAAACAGGGATAACGTAACAGAAAGGGTCAGCAAAGCCATTTTAAACATCACCAGAAGTGTTGGACCTTTCACTAATAAAAGGCTTTTATCATCTCTACAGGAGTGATGTTTTTCTGGAGGTCTTAAAAGGTTACTTTTTTTCAATGTTAAGTTGTTAATGGACTTGTAGGCCATTACCTCCAGGTAGTCCAGGGGCAGGAAGGTCTCAGGCTCTCCACGCTGCTCTTTGATGTACTGGATGCAGTCACGGCCCGTCTTCTCCGAGTCCACGATGATGGCGTCCATGTTCTTCCCCAGCACCTTGGTCACGGCGATCTGGAACTTCTTCTGGGTGGGCTGGCAAAGGTCGATCAGCCTGCCATACTGTGACAGGGGAGAGAAACACAGGGAACACCGGGGCGATGTTTAAACAACTGTGTGGATTTCTCTAGTTCCACAGAGTCAGGTGTATCAGAATCAGCTGGTTAGGTACAACACAAGCAAACACACTGTACAAAACCACATGTAAAATCTATAAAACAATAAAGAAAAAGTTCTCAGTGGGTCATCCAAAGATAACCACTTGTTCCATCATTTTAAACAACTGAAGTATTTGTGACTGACTACAGTGAAAGGTTGGGATCCTCGGCATGACTGGGAGGTAAAAAGCCTTACCACTGACTGCGGTTTTAGTGTGAAACATCTTACCACAGATCCAGGGTAAAGTCTGAAAAGTCTTACCACAGATCCAGGGTAAAGTCTGAAACGTCATACCACAGATCCAGGGTAAAGTCTGAAAAGTCTTACTACAGATCCAGAGTAAAAGTCTGAAAGTCTTACCACAGATCCAGGGTAGAGTCTCTTGATGCTCTCCATGATCTCAGCTTTGCGCTGCTGTCGACTGTTCTCCTGCCTGTCGATACGGGCGTCACCCAGCTGCTCCATGACCTGACGAGCACAAACACCAGGAGACAGCTTAGCACATCTTTCTTTCTTTGAGGAATATGTTTATTGTTTTGACACAAAAGTCCCTTCTGATACTGACATATTGAAGATGAGCAAGTGCAACTTTAAACTATCCCGTTTATCTTTTTTAGGGAAAGTTTCGTCGACTGTTTGCAGTGATTTTGCACCATCAGTGAATGCTCAAATATATGTTTTTTTTTGTCTGTAATTTCTTATTTACCCTCGACACAAACGAACGACACACAGGATGACTCCTGACACTTGTGGACTAGGTGGTCAGTGAAGACTCAGTCGAGATTGACTGAGAAAATGAAGTCATCATCATCCATCATCGCCGGGGGCAACCAGGCCTCACCTGATTGAGTTCCATGTTGATCTCATCGATCCTCCTCTTGGCCGACTCCACCTCCTCCGTCAGCTCCTCCTCCATGCGCTTCTGCTCGTCCAGAGATTGCCTGGCGGGAGGAGGAGAGAGGGAGAAGGGAAAATATAGAAAGGAGGGACAGAGATGGGTTGAAGGAAAAAGGAGATTCATAGGCAGTGGAAGTCATGGAAGACAGACAATGGAGAAAGATGGAGGGGGAAAATAGATGAAAGATGAAAGGATTAGGGGTAAAGTTAGGGAGGCATAAATCCAGTAAATTATTAGGTTACGTTAGGTTTCTTTATTAGTCTCCGCCAGGGAGAAATTTGTTGCGGCGATAGGGAAGCTGCAGCATCATAAAAACATTTAACACAAACAAAGAAAACAGTACAGACACAGCAACATACAATATACACACAAATTACCAGCATAACAACGGACAAAGAAAGATAGAGGCGTATATCATGGGGCATTGGAGGACAAGTAACACTCATTTATAGTTGAATAAAATGAAAATCTGCAGTATCAAGCAAGACTGTGCAGTTCATTTTGTCTACCTGCTGGTGGAGATGTAGTCCTCCAACTTCTCAATGCGCTTCTGGTTTTCCTCAATCTCTCTGATCTTCTGCTTGATCTTAGCCTGAGAGCACGCACGGACACATATTTAAATAAGAAAATGTAGCATTGCTAAACAAACCCAGCTGAAGTAGACCGGTCTCTTCAAACTTGATACACTACGTGAAATTATTCCCTATGTGAAATCATTTGCTAATTGCTAATTTCTTCTTATTTTGTTGTACAGGCAACTGTTCAATGACAATAAAAGTCTTGAAGTGTAATTAAAATATAAACCATTTTTAAACAGCTGGTTTTTCGCTGTTCGTCCATACCTCTGTCTCCACCTTCTTCCTCTCCTCCAGGTCCAGTCGGTCCTGGTCAGCCTTCTGGTCGCGGTTGAACTTCTCCAGCTCCTGGGCCAGTGTGGCGGCACGTTTGCTGGCCTCCTCCTTCAGACGGTGGTACGCTTTCACCTGTCGCAGGTAGGGTACATTCAACCATTACACTCACAATGCAACCAAACTTGATTAGTACTCAGCATAATGCCTTAGTGTTTTGTGTCACCCTGTGGGTATGTGCGTGCGTGCGAGCGTGTGCGTGCGCGTGTGTGTGTGTGTGTGTGAACACTGCTTGAAAGTACCATACAGAGTACACCACTGAGGATGCCACTTTCAATGCTGTCCACTTTAAATGCTCTCTGCAGTTGTGATGTGTAATGGTCTGACACTAATATGCTTTTGTTTCAGTTTTATTGCTAAAATGTTACGCACAGACTGTCTCTGCCTGGCTGCGCTGAATTCTGCAATCAGGTGTGGTTTCAAATCATTCTCTTAACATAAACAACAACAGCAAAATGCCTTTCTTTTACTGGCAAAAATGTTTTTTTTTTTCATGTGATCTGAGCACGTTTGAAACATTGACTATAATCTCTGCTTAAAATCACCCCGTGGCAAAATGGTGGTTCTAGACGCATGCTGAGAGGCCGCAGGCGGCATCTAGTCAATATACATATCTATGCATCTGTCCTCCTACCTGGTTGTGTGTGTGTGTGTGTGTGTGTGTGTGTGTGTGTGTGTGTGTGTGTGTGTGTGTGTGTGTGCACGCGCGTCCCCTACCTGGTTCTCCTCAAGCTGGAGGTCCTGTGTGTGTGTGTAAGGATTTGTGTGTGTGTGTGTCCTACCTGGTTCTCCTCGAGCTGGAGGTCCTGGCCCTGGCTCTGCGCCTCCTCCTCCATGCGCTCCTCGAACTCCTGGCGGGCCGTCTCCACGGCGCCCTGCTCCTTCTCCAGCTCCTCCATGTCGGCCTTGCGCTTCTTGTACATCTTCTGGGCGTTCTGCAGCGACTTGCGCGCCGCCTCCAGCTTCTTGATCTTGTGGGCCGTGTTCTCCTTGGCTTTGATGTACTGCGGGCGCTTCTGGTTCAACTCCGAGTCCTTCTCCCTAGGGGGGGTGCAGCAAGGGTCAGGTGATTAGTAAGTAGTTTTTTTAGTAAGATTAGTAAGTAGTAACGTAGTTTTTTTTTTTAACCTTAAAATAATGTCCCCAAAATCGTTACTGTGGTTCATCAACTCGTAAACAGGGTGAATGGCACTTCTAAATTCATTTTGCGACCCTCCATGGGCTATAACTACACTATTCTTCACTTCGACAAAACTATTCTCTCCATTTTACATTCATCTCTTATTATTGCTCCATCACCACTCTCTGCTTTCCTCTCACAGGCTCATGTCTCTCTCTCTCCTTTCCCTCTACACACTCACTCTCTCTCTCCCCATCTCACTCACTTGATCTCCTTCTCGGTGGTCTGCTTCTCTCTCTCTTTCTCTCTCTCTCTCTCCATCACTCACTTGATCTTCTCGATGGTCCGCTGCTCTCTCTCTCTTTCTCCATCACTCACTTGATCTCCTTCTCAATGGTCTGCTGCTCTCTCTCTCTTCCCATCACTCACTTGATCTTCTCGATGGTCTGCTGCTCCCTCTCTCTCTTTCTCTCGGTGTCCCTCTCTGTCTGTCTCTGCCCCCATCACTCACTTGATCTCCTTTTCGATGGTCTGCTTCTCTCTCTCTCTCTCTCTCTCTCTCTCTCTCTCTCTCCCTCTTTCCCTCAATCACTCACTTGATCTCCTTCTCGATGGTCTGCTGCTCCCTCATCAGTCTCTCTCTCCAAGACTCACTTGATTTCCTTCTTGATGGTCTGCTGCTCTCTCTCTCTCTTTCTCTGTCTCTCTCCATCACTGACTTGATCTTTCTCTCTCTCCCCATCACTCACTTGATCTCCTTTTCGATGGTCTGCTTCTCTCTCTCTCTCTCTCTCCCTCTTTCCCTCAATCACTCACTTGATCTCCTTCTCGATGGTCTGCTGCTCCCTCATCAGTCTCTCTCTCCAAGACTCACTTGATTTCCTTCTTGATGGTCTGCTGCTCTCTCTCTCTCTTTCTCTGTCTCTCTCCATCACTGACTTGATCTTTCTCTCTCTCCCCATCACTCACTTGATCTCCTTCTCGATGGTCTGCTGCTCCCTCATGAGTCTGCCCAGCTCCTTCTTCTTCTCCTTCAGCTCCTCCTCCACGCGGTCCATGCGCTTGCGGTCCTTGTCGATTTCCTTGTTGCGGTGGGCCAGCTCGCGGTTCAGCTTCTCGATCTCGGCCTCGTTGTGGTACAGCTTGAAGAGCTGCAGCTGCACGTGGGCACGTGCCACCTCGTCCTTCAGCCGCTGGTAACGCTCCGCCTGGTTGGCATCAAGAGGGGGAGGAGGGGATTAGGTCATGTTTTTGATTGACAGTGGCCATGCATACGGCATGCACCGATAGTCCACTACTGGACTGGACTAAGTGACAGTCCTTAAAGCCTCCTACAACACCTCTAGTGCCAGTTAGTTAGACACATAAGGATCTCAATCTTTGCAAAGGAGGAGAGAGCAATCTTCACTGAATGTCTCTAGTGGCCTGTTCCACGCTATGGTTCCATGCTATGGTTCCATGTGTGTTCATTGGTGCAGCAGTCCCCCGTGAAACAATTTATCACTGCGCAACATTCCGAACACTGCTTAGGCTGTTTACACCCGTATGCCGGTATACAAAAAATTCATATAATAAATATCTATGTAAATATTTACACATGGTGTATTAAACATGTTTTATATGGATTTATGGGTAGTACAAACAGAGCACTGAAATATGAAAGTCACATATTAAAATTGTCTGATATAAAAGAAACAGAAATCCCCTTTGCCCAAATCTAGAAAATCATAACGGGAGCATGCTCACCTCTTCTTTCTCCTGCTTGGCCTCCTTCCGCTCGGCGGCGATGTTCTTCTTGCGGTGGTAGTTGAACTGCGTGTCCTCCTCAGCCTTCACCATCTCCTTCTTCCTGCGGTCGTACTCCTGGGCCAGCTCGCCCGAGCGGGAGATCTCTTCGAACAGGGCTGTGCGCTCTTTGGGGTTCTTCATGGCAATGGACTCCACTGCACCCTTGAGGGAAACGACAGGAAGGCTTCTTAAAGCACAATACTACATAAGCACTTAGAGTGGTGCTACACTCGCGCCACCAAAACACTTAGCATGGGGCCAAAATTTTGACCTTGGCCTCTAACCTTGACCTTGGACCAATTAATTAAAAAATTGACAGCGCAGAACCTGACCCCAATCCCAACCTACCTACCAAGTTTGATCGAAATCGGATCAAAACTGTTCCAGTTATCGCTGTGACGGACAGACAGACATCCGCGATTACCGGCACTGCTATGCACGTGAAAACAAAAAACAGAGACAACTTCTATCCCTACAACTTTGACTGATGACATTCATTTTTATATTCATTCAATTAATATTCTTGTATTCACCAAGTGTTAAGCACCTTGAGCTACAATGTATATATTGTTGTGTCCTCCTTTTGTAGGTCTCTTTGGATAAAAGCATCTGCTAAGTGTAGTGTAATGTAATGTAATATATCCTTTGTACAAAACCAAGCTATGATTAATAATGTTAGTATTACTATTATTAGTATCACCACCATCATTATTTTCCCCTCGTCCAATTCTGACTAGGTTATCGTTTCTTGGTCAAAGACAACTGTAGACGGCCACACTGGTTTGTGGCTGAATGGCGGTACCTGGAAGACGAGGAAGTTTCTGGCCTTGATGAGGATGCCCAGCTTCTCCAGCTCCTCGCTGTACTCAGGCAGCCCCACCACCTTGCTGTTGATACGATACTCCGAGGAGGAGCCTGCAGCGCAGACACGGGTGGCAATACATTAACCATCGATGCAGTTTGGAGAGGCATTCGTTGACAGAAGCAAAAAAAGTGGAACTGTTGTGCTGTGACCAAATCGCATGATGGAGACAACACCGACAACACAAAATGCACAAGATAATGGCAGGATCTGTTGTTGTGTGGCCACCTGTTTGCTTGCATTTGTGTATGTGTAACACACACACCTATGACGATGCGGCTGAAGCTGCACTCATCGCCGTACACCATGCACGTGTGTGTACATGTGCCTGCGTTTGTGTATTTGTGTATGCCCCTGCATTTGTGTTTATGTGTTTGCGCGCCTGCATTTGTGTTTGTGTGTGTGGGCCTGTTTGCTTGCATTTGTGTGTCACACATACCTATGATGATGCGGCTCAAAGTGCACTCCTCGCCGTACACCATGCATGTGTGTGTATATGTGCCTGCATGCGTGTGTGTGCCCCTGCATTTGTGTGTGTGTGTGCGCCCCTCCTTTTGTGTGTAACACACATACCTATGATGATACGGCTAAAGATGCACTCTTCACCATGGTCCTCGCAGTAGACCATGCATGTGTGCGCACATGTCTGCATTTGTATATCTGTGTGTGTGTGTGTGCGTGCATCTGCATGTGTGTGTGTGTGTGCACCTGCATTTGTGTGTAACACACATACCTATGATGATGCGGCTGAAGGTGCGCTCCTCTCCGTTGTCCTCGCGGTACACCATGCTCACGAAGGCCCTGTTGGCCGCAGGCTTCCCCACCGGAGCTCCGTGGATCAGGTCCTTTAGCGTCTTCACTCGCAGATTGCTGGTCTTCTCCGCCAGCACGAAGCTGATGGCGTCCATGAGGTTGGACTTCCCTGTGGGCATCAGAGCAGCACACAACCCCCTCCAACAGTTACTGAGATGCTTACTTTCAAACTAAAGCAAAGTCTCTAAATGCCTCTAAGACTGCAAAACACACCCGTGCACTTCATGAAATGGGATACTCTATACTTCATCCAATTAAAACCGATAGGCCTAAATCAGGTGGTTCTCACGAAAAGGACTGCAAAATACTAAATCAATATTTAATCAGTGTCCAATATTTAATTTGCACCTGTGCAAATCCTTTTTATTTGACCATACACACAAATCCAGGCATAAACACACACACACACACACACACACATAAATGGGGCCCCATTCAATGAACGGCTTATGACACATCTACATAGAAAGAACACAGAGATAACTTCATACGACAACTATGACAACTTGCGGAGACTTTAGCTTAGCGAGGATGTGTCACAACATTTATCTGTAATGCACAGCTATTGCGATGAACTGTAACACTCTTTAACACTCACGTCTGAAGAATATAACAGCCTACATACTATGCATACGCAAAATCCAAGTAAAAAGCGGCTATGTTACTGATTGCTCGCTGTACCATCCAATGTTGATACAATGTAACTAGTTGCTCAGTTTAACATGTTTGTTAGCCAGCATGCATTCAGTCAATTTAACAAATTACTTTCCATTCAAAATAATCCAGTTAATCAAAAAATACATCCAATATTGAAATTCACCGTCGTCTCTGTCTGCAGACTTTTCTTTAAAAACACCAGGTAACGCAATATGCAACAAATTATTGCTGTAGCTACATAGCTAACAGGCTACAAGGCCAGGCCTATGGGGAAACAAGGAAGTCCTCGGTCTGGATTCATAATCCGTGGGTTGTGGTTGTGCTTTTCCTTGACGATGGATTTAGCAAATGAAGTTCTTACCTGATCCATTAGGTCCGATGATGGCAGTAAATTTCTGGAAAGGACCAATAATTTGCCTGCCCTTATAAGATTTAAAATTTTCAATCTCGATCAACTTTAGGTAGCCCATTTTGGCGTATTAAAAAATAGAATTTCTGTCCTTTCAATGGTTAGCAAGCTTCTTTGAGCAGCAGCTTGCTTGCTAGCGAGCTAACGCTAGCAAAATGTTACGTCCCCGTTTGCAATGGCTCGTTTTCGAGCCACGCAGTTTTAAATCCCGTATTGACTGCAAATAATCCTAAAATACAATTACATACATAAGAATAGCATGCAACTGTTAGAACGACGGCATTTGAAGTTAAGAAAAAATACCGCGCTAACGTGCCCGGTCTACGACAAGACCAGGACCAACCAGAGCGCGCGCGCCCCCATGGTAAACATATAGTTTATCGCGATACTTTGGTCGGGACAGCAACAAAGGGCGGGATCTCTTTACATAAGTTTGTGTTTATGTTTACGTGATACTTGGCCGACGTTTTTTTAAACAACATACAGTGGTAAAAACACCACATTGTGAACAAAGCTATTTGGCTACATTAAAAACAATTTTGAAAAATAGTTGTATAACTTGGATAGTCAGAAACAATAAAATCTCCTCCAATGTAGGCCTACAGTAAATGACAGATATTTAATCAACTAAGTGCAACTTCAAAAGATGATTCTTTAAACTTATTTATACAAGCTATATATAATACTATATACTATATAAACTGTCAGAACAATGTGTGACAATATCCAATTTATTTTAACACTGAGGTATCACAGAAGAACGAGTCTTGACTGAGAACACCTGCACTGTAGCCGAACCAGAGTAAGGCTGGATAATATTATTGCAATATAGCATATAGGCTATATATATATAGGCCCTATGTGTGTGTGTGTGTGTGTGTGTGTGTGTGTGTGTGTGTGTGTTGGGTATTCATTTGCCATTAGTGGCAGTTACATATTCTGAACATTTAAAGTATCATTACAGAGGTTTTGTGATAAGTTTTGTGCAAAATTCACAAGTATGCAACCATATTTTAAAACCTACATAATATGACGTTAAAGACAACCAAAGCCAAATCTGAGGATTTGCGTATTCCATTTATTTTATTTATTGTGTATTTTGATACAGCACATGATGCAGTAAGCAGGTACAATGCCACTCAGACCCATTTGCAACCCTGACAGGGGCAAATGTGCCACCTAAGGTCCCCGTATGTCACCTTTCATCAGATCAAACTGGTTACTGCCACCATCAAATCACCACGACACTACCAGCATCACCAGTTTGCTTGATCCCCAAACCCTTTTCTTTCTTTTTTTTTTTACCAAACCACAGCCTCTGGGTTAGCCCCCCTGTCCCTGTAATCTCTTGTCAGAAATGCTGTTTTTGTGGTTCATAGAAGCTGTCATTCTTAAACATTTTTATTTCTGACCTTTTTTATTGTCTTTTTTGTATTTATATTCAAAAAACAAGGCGGCAATAGGAAGAAAGTTACATACAGTATCAACATACCCAAAAACAAGGTGTCAAGAGGGGAGTCGAGAACAGCAAGGGCATCCCACATGGGTCAACATCCGGGCCTTTCACAACTGAAAGCCCACCAAACACCCACCAGTTCAGGGTAACAAATTCACATCATATGAAAATATATTTTAAAATGCCTTTGAAAGCTACATACATATTGAATGAGTCTACTGTGTTTTCATTATTATTATCATGCATCTGACTGTAACCAGTCGGTGTTTGGTGAGGGGTGTCACTGCATGGGTAGCATGGGGGAGAGCCATGTTTACAGTCCTCTTCTTTGCATTTTAGCTGCCCACACTGCAAACTGTGTGGATGGTTTCATGGCCAAAAGCAAAGAGAAGGAACAGTGAGGGCTTTACTCCCATGCTGCCGGTCTGGAGGTGTATACCATCAGGGTTGCCATTCAGTGCCGATACTCTCTCCCCCTCCTGAACTCATAAAAGACATTGCATAAAATGCACTTCATTCATATTCAGCATTGGTTCATTTATTTGTTTTTATGTTATTTTTATTTTTTTTAGTATTTGTTTATGACAGCTGCTTGAGATGGTTCACTTATCTTTTATGGTAAAATGATTGGAAAGGGGATAATTTTTTTCTACTTTTTTTTCTCTCACTAATTTCTATTCTTCTATGAGCCTATTGACTACTACAAGGCAAAAAACGATTCAAATTCAGATGGTCTGGTGATACAGAAGTATAAATAAGATAGTGCTAAAAACATGACTGTGTTGGTATAAAAAATAAAAAAGCAATATATTTCAGTAAAATAATTAAAATGCCAAATGACAATCGTTAAGGTTTATTTACATTCAGAAAGTGACACTTCACCTTTCAGTTTTTCCCCTCTCCTCCTCTGTCCTCCCTTCGTCCTTCCTCAGCCTCCATACCTGTCTTCTGTCCTAACAAGGCCTTACTGCCATCAATTAATTCATGTCTAAGATGAAGACCAAAGTAGATTTTCTAAAAGGGTTGGCATGGACTGAAAGAAAATCAACCTGTACAAAATTAGCGGCCACTGGTAAAGGTCACGTTTACACCAAGCATTGGCCATTTCGTTGGTTTTACACACAAAGCCAAATTTGCTCGTACTGAAACTCGTATGACCTTAATGACAGTGGTATTCATGTGGATTAAAAAAAAAAAACATATTACCTTGAGCCTCGCAGTTGCCTGATATGCATTAAATGGCAGACATCCACGTCTAAAGGTGTGCGTGAATGACTCATACATTGTCCGTAGTTTCGAAACCCGCACCACTGTGATTGAGTTGACAAAAATACAAGTGTGTGTCTACAATATAAGTGAATGGAGTCATGAGTACGACAAAAAGCATTCTTTAGGATTAGTAGAGCCACATGAAGATTGGTTGTAAGGCAATACATTACTTTTGAGCTACAAGGCAGTAAGAATACTGTTACCGCGTTAGCACTACAGGGCAGTATAGAGAGAGATAGCCTGCAGTCTTCGAGTAATATACTTAGGAGAGTAAACATTCACTGGTGTTTGAAAAGCCACGCAGGACACCATAGGATGGACACAGAAAAGAGTGATAGTTTAGGACAGACACCACAATGACCGGAGACTTTAGAAAATGAGCAGTCAAAAGTGCAACAGGAACCATTAAGCGTTGGCTGCTGCAATGAACGACTGATATTTTTAAACATGGCATAAGGAACACCAAGACTTAACCGAAAACACAAAGAACGACTTATGATAGCAAGAGGACACTGGTAACAATGGAATGATTACACTTCCTGATTGAAAAAAGTTCCACGAGTGGTAGTACGATAACACCGATATGGAAGAATCAAAGGTAAGTTTGGTTGTCACATATATTATGAGCACATCGGTTGAGTTATGTCGGGAAAAGTTGAATTATATGCACGATTACAATTTTTTAAATGTATATGTTTCTGGTTCTTCCATATAGGCACAACAGGACACACTGTAAATAAAGGAATACACTGTATCTGAACACATAAATAAAATGTATACATAATATGTAACTCAATTAAAAAACCAATGTCTATAATTATAAACACTTTGTTCAGAACATAAAAACATTATTATAATTTTGAAAATCATATAATCAACATAAAACAGTGAATATTCATATTATAGAAAAATAAAAGCACAAATCTAACAAAAATAAAATATCATAAAAATTATAACAGACATATGGCATTTTTGTAACAATACAACAAAATGGAGACTCTTTGGGCAACAAAAGAAAGAAAGAAAGAAATAAGGAAAGAAAGAAAGAAAGTAAAAAAGAAAAAGAAAACTACTCTCATTCTATTCCCTAAGGTATAAACTTTATCCCTGTCTTCAGCTTAGTTGTTCTGATCATGCACATATCTCTTCTTTAACCAGAGAGCTCTGCCTTCTCTCTCTCCTCTCCTCCATGTACCTGTGCATCTTCCCTCTCTCCTCTCTCCTCCACATACCTCTCCTGTATGTATCCCACCCCTCTCCTCTATGTGTTCTCTATGTATGCCCCCCTCCTCCTGTCTGCCCCTATGTCCAAGTCCTGTCCTCAGTAAGGTTGGTCCGATTTGTTCTGTGGAGTGTTGCAGACACAGAGGCTTGGCTCCATGCTTTGCTGTGAGCATCACCAGTGGGCACTGGTGAGAACATACAGGCTACTTTGGCAGAGAGGCAGTGAGGACAGATAGCGGCTTACTCACTCACATACGTCTGTAAACTTGGAGAGAGCCAGGCGAGCCCTGTAAACAGTTTGCAGGATACGTCGTCATCTATATTTATACCAAGGTGGAATGCTGTTCGGGAAGGTCGGGTCTGGCAACAACCGGGTACGATGCTGAAAATGTGGGCATCTGTCACTTATCTCTTTATCTAAATAGAAGTGTGTATATATGTGAGTGTGTGTGTGTGTGTGTGGGTGGGCAAGTGTGTGTAGGTGTGTATGTTTATGAGTTTGTGGGTGTGTGTAGGTGTGTATATGAGTTTGTGGGTGTGTGTAGGTGTGTATGTTTATGAGTTTGTGGGTGTGTGTGTCGGTTTGAAATGGAATTACAGGCAGTAAAACTGGAATCATGGACATGCTGTCCCTTTTACGTCTTACAGATAGTCAGTCCTAGAGTTGTAGTAGGGAGTCGAATGAAATCGTGTGTGTTTCAGGCAGTGTCATCGGGATCATTTTGGTTATTACGTCGAAGTCAAATGGGTTTGTTTGTGTCAGTTCCTGTATTCACCACCAGGGGGCCTGTCACCTATGTTACTGTGTGAGAGACATCAAGTGGAGGTGTCACCACCTATTGCATCTAGTTGGAGCGGTCCAGGATGCCGGTGACGGAGTTGTTGAAGCTGATGCTCTGCGGGGGCATGTTGTTGATGGGGGAGCCTGCGCCGGAGCTCTCGTGGCCGGCGTGGTGGGGGTGGGGCTCGCGCCGCCCGCTGTACTGGCCGATGAAAGAGCCGTCCTCGTTGAACTGGATGTCCACGCTGTCGCCGTACTCCGCCAGGCTGTCGTCGCTCCCCAGCTTGCTCTCCCCGCACAGGGACGGCTGGCTCATCGTGCGCTTCTCATCGTTGTCACTGTGGGGAAGGAAACGGAAGAAAAGAGGAGAAGAAGAAGAAAAATAAAAAGGGAGGAGAGAGAGAGACAGAGAGACAGAGAGAAAGAGAAAGTGAGAGAGAGAGGGAGGGAGAGAGAAAGAGAGAGAGACAGTAGAGCGAAAGAGAGCAGAAAATAAAAAATAGCAGAAAGAGAGATAGGACCAGGAAATGGACAGAAAGAGATTGAGAGAGAGAGAGAGAAAGGGAGGAGATATTACACCTTAGAACTAAAGGCCAACAGACACTATCCACAGAATTTATGCTGAAAGACTGTTGCACTACATACCTTTCCAAAGATCTGCCCAGTGAAAGCATTAAAGGGAATGGACACATGGTATCAATACATAATCACTTTACCATTCAGACCCAAACAAAACTTCAGCAGGTCGAAGAGCTTACTAAGTGGTTGACTAACAGCACTTTAATCTGCCAGGAGTTTACTAACCTGGACCACCAGGAGTTAACCAGCCTGTTTACTAGTCATGAAGAGTTAATCAGCACTTTAACCAGTCTGTGTACTAGACATCAGGAGTTAACCAGCACTTTAACCAGCTCTTTACCCTGCCTGCCTCTACTAGTCATTAGGAGTTAACCAGCACTTTAACATGCCTGCCTACTAGTCATCAGGAGTAACCAGCACTTTAACCTGCCTGGGTACTAGTCATCAGGAGTTAACCAGCACTGCCTACTAGTCACCAGGAGGTCACTGACCTGTACTCCCCAAACTGCTCGTCCTTCATGGGTCTGGCCTCAGAGTCGCCCTGGCCCTCCTCCTTGTCTTTGACTGGAAGAGAGGAAAGTGGGTGTTTTACAGGCTGCGCTCCATGGCACCTTTATACTAAAGCAGCTGTATAACAGGCTCACATCTGTCAGTATATGTCTGCCATAATCTATAGACAAGAATGACATCCATGCAAGTATGTCTGTGTGTGCTTGTGTGTGTGCTTGTGTGTGTGGGGATTCAGGGATGAAGAGTCAGATTGTGTGTGTGTGTCAATGTATTGTCTGAATACTTCTTACTTCTCTTATTGATTCAGAATATGTGTGGTGTGTGTGTGCGCATGCGCGTGTGTATGTGTGTGTGTGTGCGTGTATGTATGCGTGTGTGTATGTGTGTGTGCACGCGTGTGTGTATGTGTGTGTGCACGCACGTGTGTGTGTGTGTGTGTGTATTACCTGAGTACTTTCCGCCCTTGCTTCTCTTGATGAGGCACAGAATGAGCAGTATTAGCAACAGCAGCACACAGGCGCTGATGAGGCCGATGAACCAGCCCTGAGCAGCAAAATTAGTATTCAGCACAGACAGCGCTGTAAAACACAGACAGAAAGAAAGACAGAGAGAGAGCGGATGTATATAAATGTACATATATTTTATTTTTGTATTATATTTTCAACAGTCACATTAATAAAATCAGTTCTAAATGTGAATGTAAAAATGACAGAGACAGAGAGAGCGAGAGAGAGAGAGAGAGAGAGAGAGAGAGAGAGACAGGGAGAAAGACAGAGAGAAAGAGAGAGATCTTCGCAGTATAAATTCGGCTTCATTCTAAATCTAGGAACCTCTGTTGGCACTGCAAAAAAGAAAAAGATTACGGTGTTATCACTGTACCTGGCCCCATGGTGCGCACCTCGCCCTCCCAGTAGGTGGCGTTGTTGAGCACGCTCCGCAGGTGGTACTCCGTTCCTGGCTGTAGGCTGGGCAGGTGACAAAAGCCCTGGTTGGAGTTGACCGGCTCTAAAACCTCCCACTCGCTCCCGGCTAGCAAACACACAGACATATGCAGTTATAGCACAAGCAGCCGGGACAGCAGGAACACCCTGAGATGACACGGAAATAAAACAGCCAGTGTAACAGTGAAACACTGTGAAACACAGTGGTTCTAGTTTATGTCAAATGTCCTTAAGCCACCTAATAATGTGTGTATTTTAAGTATTCATAACAGCTTATAAACACATTCATAAAGGGTTATAATGCATTCATAAAGATTGATAATGATTGACATAAGTATTCACAACTATCTACACACACTTATGACTGCACTTGTAAAGCATAATGCTGTGTTATAAGCCTTGACAACTTTGAGTGACACAGTGCCTTTCTAAATCTATTATAAAGCTCACGATGAGGTGAAAAAGATCAAAAAAGCACTGCACTGTGTCACTTAAAGTTGTTGGTTATAAATGCATTATAACCCATTATGAATGTGTCCTATGAAGACTTGGTTCATAGAAAGTGTTACTGATCTCTTTTTTAAAAACGTGTAATCTACAAATGTATTTAAACTGCTTGCAGCATTCCTAATACTACAAAAGCATTCAGAGAGCGCAGACCTCCATCAGGGCAGTTTCGATCACCACCACAATCAAATCACTTTTAAGTTAGCCCAGTTTTGACCTACCCTGAAAATTTCATCAAAATCCATCCATAACTTTTTGAGTTATGTTGCTAACTAACAAACAAACTAACGCCGGTGACCTACATATATATGTATATAACGGCCACTGGCGGAGGTAATTAGCAGAACATAATGATATCTTATTCACTGTAAGTACAAAATAATCACATGCAGGAGATCCACACAGCCTTTGCCTTAACCCTTTCCTGCCCTCGTCTCCCTCCCTCACCATTCTTGCGCAGGAAGTGAATCTGGAAGACGACGTTGCGGTATCTTTCGCCCGTCGTCCAGCTCAGGTTGGCGTAGTTGTCTCCCAGTGTCACATTGATGACTGACGGAGGGACTGGAAGCGAAGACAGGCAGTTGTAAGGAGATAGATTAAATATTTGATCTGGTTTTTAATCTTGTGTTGCTTATTGAGGGCATGGTCCCTGTTACGCAGTTAGGTGTTACAATGGTACAGACAGTTTATGTGATGATGTATGATGTTTATAGTGAGACTGCTTGGATCCACTGTAATTTCCTCAATCATTTAAATTTAGTCACAATTAAAACAATGTGGAGCTGTAGTTCTGTGCAATTAGTCAAAACTATTTAAAAAGGAAAGTAAGTTACTCTGCTTGTAAAAATATAAATATAAATACCCTTTAATGAAGCATGGCAAATGTGTTGTAGCCATGCTCTTTATTTCATCTCTTATCACACAAAACATATGTCTACTTTAACATATTACTGATTGCACAAAATATACAAGTGTGTTGCCACTGGAAGTAAATGACTAAATTTGGCCATGTAATGTGAATCATGGGACTGAGATGAGCACAAGAAAAAGTTGTAATTGCAATGTCACCTCCATCCAGCAAGGTGGCGCCCCTCATTTTGGTGGCCTCTCCAAGTCCGGCAACAGTCCGACCTTGCAGGTAGAAGTAGTAGTAATTTTGAGGGTTCAGCCAGTCCAACTTGATGTCTGTCTTGGTAGGGTCAGGAATGTCAATGTCCACCATCAGGGGACTGGTCCCATTAGCATCCACAACTGTAGGGGAATCACAAAAAATAAAGCTCAAGAGGAAATGTAGAAATCATCCAACAATAACTTTAGTTAACTGGTGACTGTAAACACGATAATGCCATAAGCTCTTAGGTACGTTTCATAAATGATATTGGTAAATTAGTATTATGCTGCAGTTGCAGTTGATTCATGTGACAAGCTTTACAACATATTTTAATCTCACTGTTCTCAGCGAGCTCTTTAATCAATGCCACTTTTACTCTGTTTTTTATAAAAAGCTTTTATACAAACTATGCTAACGTCAGCGTTCTTGATGAGCTCTTTAAGTTAAGGCACTCACTCTCTCCGTACTGCAAGCGGTACCCAGTCAGGATGCCGTTGGGCTTCAGTGGAGGACGCCAGTACAGGATGAGCTCCGACTCGGACGGGCTGTCGAACTCCAGGAAGATGGGAGGGCCGGGAGCTGCAACAGAAGAACACAGACACGCAGTCAGGGTATGAAGTATGCAGAACGCAGTCAGGGTATGAAGTATGCAGGACGCAGTCAGGGTATGAAGTATGTAGGACACAGTCAGGGTATGAAGTATGCAGGACGCAGTCAGGGTATGAAGTATGCAGGACGCAGTCAGGGTATGAAGTATGTAGGACGCAGTCAGGGTATGAAGTATGTAGGACGCAGTCAGGGTATGAAGTATGCAGGACGCAGTCAGGGTATGAAGTATGCAGGACGCAGTCAGGGTATGAAGTATGCAGGACACAGTCGGTGGATGAAGTATGTAGGACGCAGTCAGGGTATGAAGTACACTTTTCTTGCTGTATTTAGACAGGACAGTGACAGGAAGTAAGTGGGAGAGACAGATGGGGTAGGGCACAGAAATGACTGCAGGCCAGATTTGAACCTGGGTCACCATGGGAAAATGCCCATTTATGGTCAGGTGCTCTAACCACTGCGCCAGGCACCTTTTATTCCCAAAGGGACATACAAATGACAGTAAACACACTGCATTCCCCTGACTGACCCCTGAGTGACACCAGGTTGTTGGCAGCCCACTGCTCTGTGTGCGGGTATGTGTGTGTGCTCTGACTGTGTCAGAGAGCTCACCCAGGATAACAGGGACTTAACTTATCTTGACTTAAAGCAACACTAAAGCACTTTTGCTCTTCCGTTGCCCTACAGGTTGGAAGCACAATTGACTTTCTTGGCTTCTCATTCAAACTACAGATCTGAGTGACCGGATTTTGCAAACTTGCATCGTGCAATTATAGCCCGTGAAGGGCCGCAAAGCGATTTCAGAAGTGGCGTTCACCCTGTTATGAGTGGATGAACCACTGAAATAATTGAAATTAATATTTTAAGGTTGAAAAAAACACTTAGTGTTGCCATAAAATTATTTAGCCTAAGTTAATTTAACGTAACTTAATTTTTAAAAATATTTGAGCACAAGTAGCAGCACATTCTAAAACAATTTTGGAAACAATATTTTAAGGTTGAAAAAAATACTTAGTGTTACTTTAAATTAATTTAACTTAACTTACATTTCTTTCAATGTTTGAGCACAAGTGGAAGCACATCTAACAGAAGACCTGAGCCCTTACACAGGCTTAAAAAAGCAAAATGCAAGAGTACCCAAAGCGCTTTACAACTCAGTTCACCCACTCATACACACTCACACACTGACAGACGATGACAGACGGCTGCCTTGCAAAATGCCATGCAGCGCTTTGAAAACGGTATGGGGCTCAGTTTCCTGCTGAAGGACACTACGACCTTGTCTGGGGGAGCTGGAATCAAATCAGCAGCCCTCAGATTACTGGATGGTACTGTCACCACAGGCAAACATGTGCGGCCCGTCTCCCTTGCTGTTGACACACACACACAATCTCACACACACACGCACACAATCTCACCTCCCTCCGGAGTGCGGATGGTGCTGGGCTCAGAATGCGGTCCGTCTCCCTTGCTGTTGAAGACTGTGACTGTCAGCTCGTAGGAGGAGAAGAACTGTAGGCCGCCCACCACCTCCTCCGCCTTGTATCCGCGCACCTCCACCACCCTCTCCTCCTGCTGCTCCCCCGCGCCCCCCTGCCCCTGCACCTGTTCTGCCTTCATGTCCCAGCGCTTAATCTCCAGCAGGTGGCGCTTCCGTCTGCCGGGGGGGTCCAGCCTCCTCAGGTGGATCTGCAGGAGGCGGACAGGGAGAGGGAGATGTGTGTGTGTGTGTGTGAGAGAGAGAGAGAGAGAGAGAGAGATAGATAGAGAGAGAGACAGCGAGAGAGAGAGAGAGAGAGAGAGAGAGAGAGAGGGAGAGAGAGAAAGAGAGAGGGAGAGAGAGAAAGAGAGAGGGAGAGAGAGAAAGAGAGAGGGAGAGAGAGAGAGAGAGAGGGAGAGAGAGAAAGAGAGAGGGAGAGAGAGAAAGAGAGAGGGAGAGAGAGAGAGAGAGAGGGAGAGAGAGAAAGAGAGAGGGAGAGGATATGTGAGGAGGAGACAGAATGGGAAGGGATAGAAACACAGGAAGAGTGAGTGTGTGTGTGAATGTGTGTGTATGTGTGTGTGAGAGAGAGATAGAGAGAGAGAAAGAGATAAAGAGAGAGAGAGAGAGAGGGGTTATGTCAGGAGGAGACAGAAAGGAAATGGATGGGGGGAAAGAAAGAGATACAAACAGAGTGAGTGTGTGTGCATGTGTGTGTGTGTATGTGTGTGTGTGAGAGAGAAAGAGAGAGAGAGTATGTCAGGGGGAGACAGAATGGGAAGGGAAGAAGAAGAGAGAGTGTGTGTGAGTGTGTAAGATAGTGTGTGTGTGTGTGAGAGTGTGCAAGAGAGAGAGAGAGAAAGAGAGAGAGAGAGAGGGTATGTCAGGAGGAGACAGACAAACAAGAGGAAAGGAGGAACAGAGGGTGAGGTGAAGGTGAAAGACGGAGAGATAGAGTGGAAGAGGAAGAAAGAGAGAGAGAGGATATGGCGGGAAAGGTGAGAACAGGAGATAAAAGGAGGATGTGGGAGGATAGAAGACCCACTGAAAGGCGAAGGGCGAAGATTTTAGGGTCAGCTTCAAAGCAACACTGGATTTTTGGTGTAAAACTAGACTAGACTGGACCAGCTTGATGTCAATTCAGTCAGCAATGTCGCTCTGTGAAGATTCTCCTTTCATTTTGTGGGGGTTTCCCACCCTCATCCCAGAATTACGCAATGCATATCCTAGATGGCTTGTGGGAATAACACTTGTTTTTGTCCACCGTTTCATATGAGTACATACTAAGGCTGCTCGATTATGGAAAAAATCTGAATCACGATTATTTGGGCCAAAACCAAAATCACGATTATTCAAAGGATTATTTTGTTTTCCTCAGTAACATGCTTCATTTATTGAAAATGTATTCAAAAACATTTTGAAAAAACATTCTTGTACCTTCAGATTTTCCCTAATACCTTTCTTCGTAAACATTAGTAAGTCTCCTTTGATGTCTAATGTACAAACAGTAGAAATGTCTGATGTATACATCTAATGTACAGTACAAACAGTGGAAAATAATTAGGACAAAAACATTGTTGCCCTCGATTTTATTTGTTTTGAGATCGTTTGGCTCTGAAATCGTTATCACAATTAGAATTCGATTAATTGAGCAGCCCTAGTACATACCATCTAAATGAATTTAGAGACTGTACCAAAATTAATTGTTGGACCAAAAAGGTAGCCTATACCTCAAATAGTGGCAAAAAGTGACACAGTGTTGCTTTAAATGGGAAGCTGTGAGCAGACCGCATGTCCTTGTGCCCAGGTGCTGTGTGCGTAACAGAAGTAGACGGGTTACCCGGTATCCCTTCAGGTGACCTCGCACTGATTCCGGTTTCACTGGGTTCCACTTCACCAAGATGGCCGTGCCATTGACGAGGCCTACCGTCACGCCCGTCGGAGCCTCCAGGGGGGCTAGAAGCATGAGAGGGGGGTGGGGGTGATTTACACAGACACATGGAGGACAATCAGACAGAGCGGAAATGGGGCAGCCCATGCGCGTCTTCTATATATGTGGTATTTTTATGTCAACTCTCAGTAGATCGGATAAACTAGGTCGTCCAGATCTGCATACTTTGTAGTTAGCGATTCCTAAAGTAGTCAAGGGAGCTAAGTCGTAAGCAACTGGACTTCTTTTTGAAGCTTGAAGAGATTTCACCTTTCATCCAAAAGGCTTCTTCAGTTCTGAACTGCTTCAAGCTCCAAAAAGAAGTCCAGTTGCTTACAACTTATCTCCCTGGACTACCATGACCTGGATGAACGAGAGTCTACACAGACAGCTCCCTAAAGTAGTACAGTATTTCCCAAACTTCGTTCCTCTGCTGCTGCACACTCTTTCACCAGAAGGAAATCTCTTAGCGCCATTATCTCAACCACACAAAAGCCACACACAGTACAATGCTGTTTACTGTGCCCTCTGCTATAAGAAATATTGATATTTTGCTTTATGCTTTATGTCAGGAAGACTAAGCCTTGACAGACACAAAGGGGGCAAAGAGAAATAACTGTGACCCCAATATTTTACATCACAGTCCGCATTACACTCTGTTACATTGGCACTCTGTTAGGTGAATGATGGAGACCACGCCAAGATTAATGCTCAGGAATTTCTACTAGATAATCACTCATCTCCAGACAAGGTTCACTCAGCAACAACACGTCTGAGGATAGTATCACTTCCTAACTACGGTAGCTGACATGCGACATTCTTAGAACTCTGGAAACTGGCTTGTAACTATTGTGGCTGACACATTCAAAATAACACAATACATAAGACCTTGTCTTTCGGCTATAAAGAAATTGTTCACTCACTTTTACACATTTACACATCCACACTTACACTCATCCATACACATTATACCCCCCATCCCCATCCCACACACCCACACACACACACACACACACACACACGCACACAGACATTATGAATAATACTAATGTTTGTGGACTTGTTTGAATTTGTGTGGTAAGGTAGGATGCCTGTTGGTATCAGGCCAGCTGGTTTACAAGCTTTATCTTTAGCTTTTCAAATGGAATTGTATGTAAGAATATTATGATGACTGATGTAAATAAACAAAATTATATATATATAAAAAAAGAAATTGTTCTCTCACTGTCTTCTCCAGAGTGTCCAATGGTGGGCGGAGAGTCCGGGCCCTCGCCGAGGCTGTTGACGGCCTTCACCTTGATCTCGAAGGGGGTGAAGGTCTCCGTGTCGTTGACCACGAAGCGGCTGCCGGTGACGTGCTGATCGTGCCAGCCAGGCCCTCTGCCCACCACCTGCCTCCACGACACTTTGTACTTAAAGTCCGGCCCATAATGCTCCTTTCTGTCCATTTCCTGAGAGACAGAGCAATGATTTTCATGAGAGAAAAAAACATTAGAGTGAAGCAGAGGCAGACATCCCGGGTTCAGAAAGTACACGTCCTGCCACATATTTGTTTTAGCCAATTCACTGAACCAGCTGGTCCCAATTAGCACACCTCTTCACCCAGGTAGGGAATACATGACAGGACTTTGTGTGGCGTGAAGTATGAACATAGACCCTCATTGATATCATTAGATTAGAATATACAGCCTTAGTGCCATGGTGCACATTATGGGGACTAAGCCAAGCAAATCCAATTTGCATCTAACCAAAAGTGCAAATGAGTCAAATCACATCAAGAAAGTGCAGTAACAACAGTACATGTTGTGTACATTTCATGTCTTATGCAGTGTTACTACAAGTGTGGTCCGATTGTTTTCCTTAAGCTACCTAAGTTATGCACAGTGTGTTTAAATGTCATGTATATCATCTTCATTCCATTCTCTACTTAGGGCTGTGATGCTGCACAAATTCATGCATTTACATGCGCCTATTAACCTTAGATGGGGGGGAGTAGTTTTTTTAAGGAGAGGAAGTGGTCCTCGGTCTGAAAAACTTTGAGAAACACTGCCTCATAGTGTCTCACGGTGCCATACCTGCCAGGTGATCACTAAATGCTCTGGCTGGGTTGACTCACTCCGCACACCTTTTGGGAAGTGTTCTGGAACTGTAAGGAGAAAACAAAATCTCACTGTTATCTCTTTTATCGTTAATATTCATTATATAGTGTATATACCACAACATCTTCATCAAGCAAAAGGAAGCTGAGCAGCTGACGCGAGCCACATGCAGCCCAACTGTGAACTTGAAAGGTCAAGTTTGCCGCTATGATGCAGGTAAAAAATGCTGGTGCCCTCAGTTAGAATCAAAGTCGAATGTTCTCTTTTTGTTTCGTCATGCCCTCGTCACCCTTGTGAAAATGAAAAAATGAACCAGTTTTGCCTTTTTGTATTCATCTTCAGTGATGTAGGAAGTTTGAAACCTAGGAAAGGATATTCACTGCGTGCACATGGACGAATTGAATCCGATTGGAAATGGTTTGGGATCGTATCGAATTCATGTGCACAGGTTAAAGATCGTATAGGGATTGGTTTCGCGAATCCGATTGCAACCCCTGGCTTAAGCCGATGTTAATCCGCTTGGTGCCGCCTTGTGCACGGTATTGGTTTGGATTCGCCTACTGCGCATGTAAGACCACTCGATCCCAGAAGCTTCTGTCCCTGATTTTCATCCATACTGAACGTCGAGGCTTTCTAGCGCCTGCTCTCAACACGTCTCGTTGTCCTAAATTGCTTGTAATATCAAATGCCGACGGCACAGTTCATGTCGCATCAAGAAAACCAAAAACGCTGTTTGTTCTTTCATACGGACTTCCAAACAAAGGAGAATGCACAACATGCATGCAAATGCTGCTCTGTCAACCTCTTCGAGCGCTATCTTTGTTTTGTATGCTGCCAGATAGTTTGTTTATTTTGTTTTTAGCAGCCTTCAACCTAAAGTAGTTCTAACACCACTTGTTGAAAGGAATACAGCGCCATCTAGCGTAGCAGAAATGGCCAGATCTCTGACCATTATCCGCTTACACGAACTCTCATGTGAAAGGGATTTGGAACAGACCACCCGTTGGGTAGCAACACCCAATCCAATCCGATCCTACCATGTGCCCGTAGTGATTATGTTTTCAAGCCTGAAGCAACTGGCAAAAAGTTTCATTGAAATGGCCATAAGTAAGGTCCCCTCCCCCCATTCCCTTGCTTTCATGCTCATGGGAATTAAGGCATGGAATATGCTTTCATTTGCACAGTTTGTAATTGTGTTAGCCTTTGGTGGTCAGTGGTCCAGTTTCTGGTCCAACCTGTGTGTGTGTGTGTGTGTGTGTGTGTGTGTGTGTGTGTGTGTGTGTATGTGTGTGTGTGTGTACAAATCCAGGGTTCTCACCGGCAGGTGGAGTTTGATGGGGTGGGGAGGCGTGGCTCGGGTGGCTCTTCCCAATTTCATTTTCGGCGATGACCCGGAAGCGGTAGGTGCCGTAAGGTCGCAGCTGAAACTCCACCTGTGTGATGTCAGCATCCACATGCTTCACCTCCTCCCACGCCTGACTGTCTCCGTGCTGCTCCTCCATCTCAATGTAGAAAGCTGCACACCGGCCAACACAGAGGGAGAAGGGACATGGGTGAGTTCTCAGAGACGCAAATATATACCTCGTGGCCAGTACGCTCATTTGTATAGTACTTTCAAAACAACAAACATTACATTCTTTTCCAGTCAAGAAATAATACAATAAAATAGGATGTACGTGTTATACCATTTCACACTGGCATAGGTTCATTTACTTTTATATAATAATAACAATAACAATAACAATAATAACATTATTATTATTATTATTATTATTATTATTATTATTATTATTATTATTATTGTTGTTGTTGTTGTTGTTGTTGTTATTATTATTATCATAATTATTATTATTACTAATATTGTTATTATTACTAATATTAATACTAATATTAATATTATTATATAAAAGATTATTAATATACATTTATTTTTACAGATATTAATGTACATTTACATGTGGTGCCATCTCAAAGGGAGTGATGCCACCACAGGAACACACACTACAGGAACACACACCTGTCAGAGGGCTGTTGTTGTCCCGGCCTGGGACCCAGCTCAGGGAGAGACTGCGGTCCGTCTCTGGAGAGATCGTCAACCCCCCTGGAGGAAATGGCTTGTCTGCGGAGGAGGAAGAAGACACCTTGTAGTAGTAAACCTTGCTAGCTACGTATTTAGCCAACCAACCTTTCCACTCTTATTTTTTTGGCCTTTTCAAGGCTTTATTGACAGCATAGTGAAGAGTGAGGCAGGAAGTGGTGTGTTGGCAAAAAGCTGGCATATAATGATGGGAAATACAAGCTTCATTTAACAGTATGCAGACAGATTTTGGTTCAGTCTGAGACAGTAAAATTTACTCTTTAAATACCAGAATTTGATACTCAAATTCAATTCAATAGCACCGTCACAATGCAAATGTCTCAAAATGCTTTACAGGTCCCAGCTCTCTACGCAACTCATTGTGTGTCAAAGTAATGCCACTGACATTGATTGGCAGCTTCTGTACTGTAAGCTCATTCTTACCCACTACAGTGATGGGGCAGACGTGTGTGAGTGTGTGTGTGGGTGAGAGAGATGGGGTGTGTGTGTGAGTGTGTGTGTGGGTGAGAGAGATGGGGTGTGTGTGTGTGAGTGTGTGTGTGGGTGAGAGAGATGGGGTGTGTGTGTGAGTGTGTGTGTGGGTGAGAAAGATGGGGTGTGTGTGTGTGAGTGTGTGTGTGGGAGAGAGATGGGGTGTGTGTGTGAGTGTGTGTGTGGGTAAGAAAGATGGGGTGTGTGTGTGTGAGTGTGTGTGTGGGTGAGAGAGATGGGGTGTGTGTGTGTGACTGTGTGTGTGGGTGAGAAAGATGGGGTGTGTGTGTGTGTGTGTGAGTGTGTGGGTGAGAGAGATGGGGTGTGTGTGTGTGAGTGTGTGTGTGGGTGAGAAAGATGGGGTGTGTGTGTGTGTGAGAGTGTGTGTGTGGGAGAGAGAGATAGGGTGTGTGTGTGAGTGTGTGTGTGGGTGAGAAAGATGGGGTGTGTGTGTGTGAGTGTGTATGTGGGAGAGAGAGATGGGGTATGTGTGTGAGTGTGTGTGTGGGTGAGAAAGACAGGGTGTGTGTGTGAGTGTGTGTGTGGATGAGAGAGATGGGGTGTGTGTGTCTGAGTGTGTGTGTAGGTGAGAGAGATGGTGTGTGTGTGGGTGTGTGTGTGTGTGTGTGTGTGTGTGTGTGTGTGTGTGTGTGTGTGTGTGAGTGTGTGTGTGGGAGAGAGAGATGGGGTGTGTGTGTGTGTGTGTGAGTGTGTGTGTGGGAGAGAGAGATGGGATGTGTGTGTGAGTGTGTGTGTGGGTGAGAAAGATGGGATGTGTGTGTGTGTGTAAGTGTGTGTGTGGAAGAGAGAGATGGGGTGCGTGTGTGTGTGAGTGTGTGTGTGGGAGAGAGAGATGGGGTGTGTGTGTGCGTGAGTGTGTGTGTGGGAGAGAGAGATGGGGTGTGTGTGTGTGTGTGTGTGTGAGTGACATTGACTTGGCAGCTTCTGTAGGCTCATTCTTACCCACTACAGTGACGGAGGCAGAGGCTTTCTCTGTGTCAAGGGCTGTCGCCACCTCACAAGTGTAGCTGCCGGCATCATCTGATGTTACGTTTGTGATTTTGAGAGAGCCATTCTCAAAAATTGTGTATCTGCAACATAACATACACACACACACGCACACACACACACACACACACACACACACACACACACACACACACACACACACACACACACACACACACATATACACACACGCACGCACGCACGCACGCACGCACACACGCACACACACACACACACACACACACACACACACACACACACACACAGTATTAGTAAGTATGTAGGACAAAGCAGCAGTAGTAGTATATTAGTATAATGCATGACATGATTCAATAGACTTTGGCAACAATAAAATATGTCTCTTTTAAATACCTATTTTTTAAAGCTAATTTTGATTTATTTTAATCTTATGTATGTATGTAAAATTGTATTTACTTGTCGTCTTGTGGGTGTTCGTTGATAACGTCGCCATTTTTCAACCAGTGGAGCAGATCTGGCCCGTCCAGCCGTGGGTCCACCACGAACACGCACGTCAAAACGGCATTCTCTCCCCTTTTCACTCTCAGGTTATGTGGCGGCGTCTCAATCTTTGTTTTATCTGCAAGAAAACAAGCGGAGATTAAAATGTGAAATATCATTCCACTCAAACAGGAGCAAAGGCAAAAACTAAATTAGAAAAGGCAATACATTTATTGACAGTGATCATATGCTGACCTTGTGACTGATAACAAGAATGGATGTGTTCATGGGAACATCCTTATCTAAACTGACCTGGTTCACGGGTTGTGCATTTGACACATGCACAATCGGACAGCATGTTCAAGGTGGTCTTTGTGACTATCTGGAGTGTGAGTGTGTGGGTGTGTGTGTGTCTATATGTGTTTATGTTTGAGTCTGTTTGCATGCATGATCTGTACATAAACAGGTGAGTGTGTGTGTGTGTGTGTGTGTGTGTGTGTGTGTGTGTGTGTGTGTGTGTGTATGTGTATGTGTATGTGGCTATTTAAGTCTGTGTGAATCCACACAGGGTGTGTGTGTGTGTGTGTGTGTGTGACTTACTTAACACATCCAGCTTTGCGCTGATGGAGAGGTTGGTGTTGATGACGCTGCAGATGTAGAGGCCGCTGTCCTGTGCGCTGACGTTAGTGATGGTTAGGGAGCCGTCTACCGTCTGTGACATCCGCGCGTGCGACTGCGCCGGCTCCATCTCCTCATTCTCCCTGCATGAGCAAGGCAACACACACACATACACACACACATAAGCATACACACACACACACACACACACACACACACACACACACACACACACACATACATACATACATAGGCATATACACACACACACACAGACACACACACAGACAGAGTGCCAAGGGCATAAAAGAACAGCGCACATTAATTTGATGTACTCTGACGATGTTTCTATTATCACAACAAAAGGGTTAACATTCAACGGTCCAGCATTGACTGGGGCTCATTGATATTACAGTATTACAGCATAATTACACTATTACACTATTAATATTGTTAGTATTACTATTGTAAGTAATATTAATATTAGTATTACAGTAATAAGGGGTAATCATTTCTATTAATATTGTTAGTATTAATATTGATAGTAATAATTTCTATTAATATTGTTAGTATTACATTAATAAGGCGTAACAATTGATGTTAATATTGTTAGTATTAATCAGGGGTCGCTGAACCCACCAGAGCACTTTGGGGCGAGGGGAGCCGAATGCGCTGCACTCCAGGTTCGCCGTCTTGCCCGCCACCCTCATGTACTTCTTGTTGTCCTCCGTCAGGATCTGCGGCGGCAGCACTGCAAAAGGAAACAAGGGTGCATGCACGCACATCTGTACCTTTAGCGTGTGCTGAACCAAAGGGTCAAAAGTATCCAAAACATGAATGAAAGAGATAGGGTTCACACACTTCAGCTCCCTTTAGCCTGGTAAACCAGCCCCTCGTACTTCATTTCATTTTGTACAGAGGGTCTGGAGTCACTGCATTGAGAAATGATTCCTTCCTGGAGGTGTGGACTCTGCTGAAGTTTAAAACAAGTGGCTCTGCCTTTACCCAATCGCTAATGTCTGGTCGTCATGTGTGCAATTAGCCTACCTACGCAGTACAATTGAAATGTAGCACACAAAGTTAACATCATGGCTCACGAACACTTTGCTGATTGGCTAGGAGTTGCTCGGTCCTCATCCATGAATTTCAACAGCAGCGACTCCAGACCCTCTGTACAAAATGAAGTTAAGTACGAGGGGCTGGTTTACCAGGTTAAGCTTCCTTATCTTTGAGTTTTATTTACATTCCCACCTAATATACAGCGGAAGTGTGATGAAGTGCAGTGTGTTCTCGAAACGCCACTTTGCACTCTCAGATACTGTAGCCTCTTACAGTGAGACACACCCCAATATGTGGGGGCAATATGACATCCTTAAAAAGGGTCCAAACATTCCAGGCAGCGCCCCCTGGTGGTACGCACCGATGACATTGATGTAGGTGTTGGAGAGGATGGTGCCGTGCTTGTTGACGGCCTCGCACTGGTACACGGCTGTGTCGCTGGTCTTCACATCAGTCAGGATGAGAGCCCCTTTGGACACCTTGCGACGGGGCTCATCAAAGGCTAAAACAACACAGATGACATGTCACTGTGACATGTCGGGTGTGTGTATGCGTGTGTGGTGGTTGTGGTGGTGGTGGTGGCTATATAAGTGTGTGTGTGTGTGTGTGTGTGTAGTGATGGTGCTATATTAATGTACGTGTGTGTATGTGTAGTGATGGTGCTATATTAATGTACGCGTGTGTGTGTGTGTGTGTGTAGTGATGGTGCTATATTAATGTATGTGTGTGTGTGTGTGTGTGTGTGTGTGTGTGTGTATGTTTGTGAGTGTGAGTATGTGCGGTGTGTGTATGTGTGTGTGTGGTGGTGGTGGAGGCTTTATACGTGTGTGTGTGTGTGTGTGTTGTGTGTGTGTGTGTTACCTGAGATGGGTTCTCCGTTGATGCTCCAGGTGAGCACTGGCGTGGGGATGTGTGTGTGTGTGTATGTGTGTGTGTGTGTGTGTGTGTGTTACCTGAGATGGGTTCTCCGTTGATGCTCCAGGTGAGCACTGGCGTGGGGATGTGTGTGTGTGTGTATGTGTGTGTGTGTGTGTGTGGGTGTTACCTGAGATGGGTTCTTCGTTGATGCTCCAGGTGAGCACTGACGTGGACATGTGTGTGTGTGTGTGTGTGGGTGTGTGTGTGTGTGGGTGTGTGTGTGTGTGTTACCTGAGATGGGTTCTCTGATGATGCTCCAGGTGAGCACTGGCGTGGGGATGTGTGTGTGTCTGTGTGTGTGTGTGTGTGTGTGTGTGTGTGTGTGTGTGTGTGTGTGTGTGTGTGTGTGTATGTGTGTGTGTGTGTGTGTTACCTGAGATGGGTTCTCCGTTGATGCTCCAGGTGAGCACTGGCGTGGGGATGTGTGTGTGTCTGTGTGTGTGTGTGTGTGTGTGTGTATGTGTGTGTGTGTGTGTGTGTGTGTGTGTTACCTGAGATGGGTTCTCCGTTGATGCTCCAGGTGAGCACTGGCGTGGGGATGCCCTCTACCTGGCACTCCAGCCGCACCGTCTCCCCAGGGGTGTACAGCAGGCTCCGGGGCTGCTTGGTGAAGTACGGCGCCGCTACAGACAGACAGACAGACAGAAAGAAAGAAAGAAAGAAAGAAAGAAAAGAGGAAAGAAATAAATAAATGAATAACAATAAATGAATATGCAAAGAAAGCAAAACGCAAAGAAAAAAGAAAGAAAGAAAGAAAGAAAGAAAGAAAAAAGAAAGAAAAAGAAAAGGAAGGATTAAAAAAGACAGAAAAAAGAAAGAAAAACAGAAAAAGAAAGAAAGAGAGAAAGTCTCTTCATGTAATAAATATCGGTTGGCGTAGAGCAAAAGAGTATGTTGGCGTAGAGCAAAAGAGTATGTTGGCGTAGAGCAGAAGAGTGTGTTGGCATAGAGCAAGAGTGTGTTGTCCCCCTTGACTGCTGTGCTGTACCTTCCACCTTCAGGGTGTACGTGTGGTAGGCGGTGCCGACCGAGTTGTTGGCGATGCACTCGTACTCGCCGTCGTCACTCTCGGAGATGCCGCTGAAGAGCAGCCATCTGCCGTGGTTCGTCGTCCTGTGAGGAAGCTCCTGGTTGCTGTCCTTCCGTTTCCAGGTAACGGTTGGAGTGGGCCTGTGGAGGTGTAAGGAGGAGAGAAGAGAAGAGAAGAGAAGAGAAGAGAAGAGAAGAGAAGAGAAGAGAAGAGAAGAGAAGAGAAGAGAAGAGAAGAGAAGAGAAGAGAAGAGAAGAGAAGAGAACAGAAATATATTAGTATAACAGCAATATATAATATATACACAGAGAATCAAATACAAGGGAATTTTTTATTCAGTAAAGGAACAAAACAAGCACACACACAGACACACACACGCACACAGACACACACACACACACAGACACACACACGCACACAGACACACATACACTTTCACATGCTCACAGGCACACACACACATGCACACACAGAGAGGAGACTCACAGGCCCTTGGGGATGCATTCCAGGTAGAAGTGCTGGCCCTTGAGGGCCGTGTAGTTGCTGTGGGAGTAGGGGGGCCTCAGGATGTGGGGTCGGTGCCTCAGGAGCGAGTTGGCTTAGAAAAGACAGAAAGGAGAGAAGAGCACAGAGTTAGGGTACGGATAATGTACTAGCTTTGTGTCCTAACGCACTCGTATGCAACATGCATGTATCTGTGTGCACACTTCCCGGAGATTAGCTGCAAACCTATGCACCCCGAAACGCACAATACTGGCAGTCTCCACTTGGGGGCAGACAACAGGATTCACGCTGCATTTCCACACTAATGCACAGATAATGCTGCAGCCGGTCACTTTATACACACTTAAGCTCACTACACGTTTCCCACGTCTGTCCTTAATTACATTTGGCACTTGTGGCCATCTGCCAGAAAGGGGGAAACTGAGATATCTGATCCACCCAAAAAACAGCTAAAATCGGTGCTAATGCCATTACACTGTTTTGTAGTAGTTGTAAGGCAGAGGTCTCCGCAATTTGCTATGACACATCTTTAGAGTGCAACTAGTGAGCTACTAAAGAGAAACAGACCAATGCCATGTCAGTATAGTAATAGTAAGATGCAAATATTAGCATTAGCATGTTAGTTAATGTCCATTATCCTATTTATGATATAGTATAACATACATAGTGTAATATAGTAGAAAGGTCATAGTATTAACAAACAATGACTATACAAATGTGTGTGCAACACAGTCTTAGTACCCTTATATATCACTAAAGGTGAGACGTTTCTTCAGAAAGGTGAGACGTCTCCTCAAAAAGGTGAGAGGGTTCCTTAAAAAGGCAGTGATGGCACTTACTGGGGGTGACGGTGACAGTGATGGCACTTACTGGGGGTGACGGTGAGAGTGATGGCACTTACTGGGGGTGACGGTAAGAGTGATGGCCTCCTGTATGATCATGTTCCTGTGGTAGCGGATGTGGCAGGTGTAGTCGTTACGGGAGTCACTGGGGATCACGTTGGCAAAGTAGAGGTAGCCGTCCAGACCAGGGGTCACGCGCTCACTTGTGTGGACACGCTGGATTTCTGAGGAGAGAGGAAGAGAGTTAGACAGAGATGACACAGAAGTGAGTGGAAGACCACTCTTCTTCATACTTATATAACATGTAACTTATATTAATGCCTAAAGCTGATTCTGGGTCCAAGATCCTCTGTGTGTTTTTTATGTGTGTTTGTATATGTATAGCTGTGTGCGCGCGTGTGTGTGTTTGTGTGTGTGTCTGTGAGTGAGTGTGTGTATCTGTGAGTGTGTGTGTGTGTATGTGTGTAACTGTGTGTATGTTTGTATGTGTGTAACTGTGTATGTGTGTTTGTGTGTAACTCTGTGTGTGTGTGTTTGTATGTGTGTAACTGTGTGTGTGTGCGTGTGTAACTGTGTGTGTGTGTGTGTGTGTGTTTGTATGTGTGTGTGTATGTGTGGGTGTGTGTGTAGGTTAGGGCTTACCTGCATCCGTCCAGTAGATCTTGTGAGGAGGGGCGTTGTGGGGAGGGTCGCATGGCATCACCAGGCTCTCACCCTCCTCCTTGCGGAACCTCGGAGGCGTGTGCTTAGACACAGCTGGCACAACTGAAGCACAAAAGGAAACATTAAAATATTTATTTACAGTTCATTAAATTCAGCCACTTTTTCGTAACTCACATTACTTTAATACCATGAATCCTTATCCTTACTGGGCCACCTGAAATGACTAATATCCAAAGAAAGCTGGATCACGCAAAAAATCAATTACTTTTCAGGACCATTTTATGATTGCTTGGTATACATTTCTCACACAACCTAAACAGTAAAATAAGCAGTGTCTCTCTGCTGGCCATAATACCAGTACACGTCAGCATTTGATTTTAGTTTTTGTGAATGAGCTCAGTGAGCGTCCTGGCTGTGGGTATATTAGGGGTCTCTACCGAGGCACTGGACGTTATTAGGCCCCTTGGTCCTTTGTTACCCCCAGACACAGCATACACACACACAAACACACACACACACACACACACACACACACACACACACACACACACACACACACACACACACACACACACATACAAACACACACGCAAACACACACACACACACACACACACACACACACACACACAGATTCTGGGAAGTGCAGCCTATTGATCCCAGAGGGGTTCTCATATTTGCCACAGTCTCGGCCGCATGACATCATGTCATCCCGTCTCTAGGTGACGGTTGTCTTGGTAACCGGGAGGCCGTGAGGAAAGTGGAACACAAACATCATCTCTGTCAGTCAGTGTGAGATAGCCTGAGTCATCTGTCCTAGCAGCCTGAGTAGGCCCCCCACATGTATGCCTCATCTGGTAGAGGACAGGATCGGGCTCTCTCTGTGCAAACATGGTGTGGTCATTGGATCCTGCTCAATCTTTTCAATCGTTAAAGGTTCTTTAAAGTGAAATTCAGTCCCATTTGTCATTGTGATCACACAGCACATTACAGTGCACACAACAAAATTCACCCTCTGCATTTAACCCATCACACACGTCACGTGAACAGGGGGCAGCCATGACAAAGGCATCCGGGAAGCAGTGTGTGGGGACGGCACCATGCTCAGGGTACCTCAGTGGCACTACTGGTGAACTGGTATTCCAAACCTGTGGTCCTGCGGTCACAGGTCCAATACCTTAACTGCTAGGCCACCACTGCTACAGTATGCGTTTTGATTTTTTGAATGGCTCCAGACTTCAGGCAATGAAACAGACCCAAGGCCATGACAGAAGTACATTTCCACATTATTTCTGTGCTCTTAATGCCTCTGCCTCCAGTACACCAGCAAATGTGTTTTGAGTACAGCTGTCTAGCCCTGGCCAGTGGAATATACATACATACAAAACTGAATTAGTAAATGCACCACGTAATTAAAATGAAACAAGATGCACAGAATCCATAGGGAAACAACTTTTTAAAAAAGCTTTTTAAATAATGTACTTCGGGCAGATTAATGACCATATATATGTTGAACTAAGATTACCTAATATCCTTAAAGATGTCTTTTTTGGGGCGTATTTTCGTGGAATTTCTTATTGTATGTTATGTTTAAGTGCTGTATACATATTTTTATACTATATTCACATGTACAGAATAGTTACTCAAACCCATTTTGTGTCAAACGGCCCATTCTGCTTTTCGCAATTCATAATAAAGTTCAACTTACAAGCTGTCGTGATTTCTGCCACATCAGATACCGCTGTGCCAAGGTCATTGGAGGCGTAGCAACGATATTTGCCTTCGTAGAAGTTAAACACCTCAGATTTGTTTATCACCAGGTCGCCATCATCCTCCAGGTCTCTAAACAGCAGTCCATCCTTCTCCCAGCGGTAGCTGACAGAGGAGATGGAGAAGTGCGAGAGCAGCATTTAATATGGAACAGAAATGAGTGAAAGTCTTAAATGACTTGTATGGCCATCCAAAAACAGTAGAGCATTTTTTGAAGGGAAAGAGATAAAGACAGACAAGCAGGCAGGCAGGCAGGCAGACAGACAGAGAGAGAGAGAGAGAGAGACAGACAGACAGACAGACAGACAGACAGACAGACAGACAGACAGACAAACTTACAGGCAGGCAGGCAGGCAGGCAGATAGATAGATAGATAGATAGATAGATAGATAGATAGATAGATAGATAGATAGATAGATAGATAGATAGATAGATAGATAGATAGATAGATAGATAGATAGATAGATAGATAGATAGATAGATAGATAGATAGATAGATAGATAGATAGATAGAAACAGAGAGAGAGAGGAAGAGAGAAAGAAAGAGAAAGAGAAAGAGGGAGGGAGAGAGAAGACAAAAAGCAAAAAGAACACAAAGCAGAGGGCATCATCATTTTATCTAATGATGTCATATCCTATCTTGTCTTCATCATATTCTGATTATGAGGTGCAATTTATTACCATGCCAACCGTACCCCCGGCAACAGGGTTGTGGTGGGCTGGTTTAGGATGGGGCGGGGCAGTACTGCAGTATTGTCTGGCAAGGCTCCAAGCCGTGTTCAGTGGGCCAGAGAGGCGTGTGTGTGTATGTATGTGTGTGTGTGTGTGTGTGTGTGTGTGTGTGTGTGGTGGGGGGGAGTTGGGGTGAAATCTGTGGGCCGTCTTTTATGCTGGGGCAGAAGCGGTCTTGACACCATACGGTCTGTCTGTGTGGACTGAGGGGAGAACAAAGCCCCAGTGGAAACAGAGTCACGCAGTCATAGAGGGTTTGTATGTGTGCAACGGAAGAGGCGTTTATAGCCTGCGTGTTTCGTTTAGCACGGTGAATCAATCACTTCTGCCAATCCAAACTGTATGTTGTAACTGTCTGTGCCAGGTTGTGAATCATGGAAAAGTCACTTTGAAGTCCTATTTGAGTGGTTTGGCTGACTACCGTAAATCCTAGCTAGATACAATATGCTAAAGATCAGATTTAGGTTAGCAGTCTAAACATAGCCTTCCTAAAGTCCTGGATAGATTGAAAGGAGAGCTCTCGTAACCCAACCAAAGGGGAACGCATATTCTACGTGAAATTGTATGATGTCCACAACCCATGAGGTCTTTATTTACACCTACATTTGAAATTTTTCTCAAGACTTTTATTCTTTTTAAGTAACAAGGTAAAGATCAAGAATAGGATATCTAAATGGTCGTGGTTAGTGTATCTAATAAACTATTATGCTCCTGACATAACAAATGAGTTTTATTATTTTACTATTTTGGATATTAAAAAGAGAGGGGTTGAGAAGAGGTTGCGGGGAGTGTGTGAAACTAAAGAGAGTAGCAAGAGTGGTCACGGGTCAGGGTGTGCACTGTGCAATATCAAGCCAACATTAAGCAGATGGAAATTTCCAACTCTAATTAGGTTACGTTAATTACTCTTTTCCGTATGACGGGCCACCCGGCTAAAAGCTTCTTGCCATTAAAACGTCCAACGACTGTTTAAAAGCAGCCGGAGAAGCAGAACCAGAGAGGCCTGGCTCACATCGGTCATCCTCCTCAGGGTCTTAAAGCTGGCCACCCTTGGACTCAGCATTTATAAATCAGAAAAATTAGTCTTTGGAGAGACGCCGTGTGTGTGTGTGTGTGTGTGTGAATGGGTGGGTGGGTGTGTGAGTGTGTGCATGTGTGTGGATGGGTGAGTGGGTGTGTGAGCATGTGTGTGGGTGTGCCTACGTGTGTGTGTGTGTGTGTGTGTGTGTGTGTGTGTGTGTGTGTGTGTGTGTGTGTGTGTGTGTGTGTGTGTGTGTGTCTATGTTGTAAGGGGTGGGGTCTGAAGACAGGCAGGTCTCTGTGGGGCTGACTGTAGATGGCAGTCAGTAAATGTGAATGTAAATCAAATGGCTCTTGTCCCAATGAGGCGTTCCAGAGAGACTGTGACGCAGGTAGAAATATTAGTGCCACAGTGCAGTCTGTCTATCATAAGCGCTGTGTGTTGTGTGTAGAAGCTTTAAACGTACAGTAACATTTGCCCCAGGAGCCTTCAAGGGAGGAACTGGAATAACATGGACAGGTGTTGATGTTGATGTAACAGCATGCATTAATGGAGAGCGGCAATAGGAAGGGCATTTTAGTGTGGGGGGGTGGGGGTGATAGACAGAGCATTATTGGGGGGGTGAAAGACAGAGCTTTAATGGGGAGGATAGACAGGGCATTTTAGTGTGTGTGTGGGGGGGGGGGGGGGGGGGGGGGGGCGATAGACACAGCTTTATTTGGGGAGGTGGAGGGGGGGGGGGGCGATAGACAGAGCATTATTAGGGGGGGAAACAGGCATATATTAATGGGGCAGGTGATAGACAGGGCTGGAAGAAGCTGGAGAGACAACAGATGGATGGTGAGAAGAAGGGATGTAACAGATGAAAGTGGAGGTGTACTAGATGAAGGGATTTAACAGATGAAGGTGGAGGTGTAGTGGATGAAGGGATGTAACAGATGAAGGTGGAGGTGTAATGAATGAAGGGATGTAACAGATGAAGGAGCCATGTCTGTAGGAGCATGGCGACAAATTAAGATGGAGTGGGAGGTGAACAGACAAGGCAAACACAAAAACTTGCTTAAATCGGTACATGGTCATTCTCTCTCTCTGTCTGTCTCTCTCTCACAAACACTAACACACACAGGGGCGCGCACACACAAACACACACACACACACACACACTTACCGTGGTTCTGGTATGCCCGTTGCCCTGCACTTTAGAGTGACCTCTTCAGGGTCATGTGCTATGACTGAACTGGGCTGTTCTGTGATAGTGGGCGGCATCCTGATCACTGCACACAGACATTGAGACAACTGGGAGTCAGAGAAATCATCCTGTACACTAAGAATATGCCAAAAGCAACAACAATCATAACCATAATAATCATCATAATCATAAGCAAAAGGCAGAAAAAAGAAAAGCAATAGAAATTAAGAAATGAAAAGTATGAAAAGTTGAAGTTACATAGCAAGTAAGTTATTTATTTCTGAAACACATTTTAAAGAGTGCTTTAACTGACCAAAGTGCTGTGCAGTTAACAGATTTAAAATATACATATGCAATTACACGCAAATACCAACACCAACAAAGACTAGAGACAGTGGGGTTTGTCACAGAGATTGAAGACAAGGCAACAAGTGAGATTAGTTTGGCGAAAGTCAGGAAAAACAGCCTAGATTGAAAAGTAGAGGTGGAATGAGCACTTTATTATTTAAGGTAGCAACTCATTCCAGAGGCTTGGGCTAGCGACTGTCACCTTTTTTGAGAGCATCAGGCCAAGGCATATGTAGGAGATCATTACTGGTGGACCTAACAGACCTGTGCGCTGGGTGGAAATGGATAAGGTCAGTGTTATAGGTTGGGCTCGTCCATTAGTAGCCTCAAAAACAATCAGCAGAATCTTAAACTAACGTCTAAAATGGACAGGAAGTAAGCAAGAGGCTGAGAGTGCAGCAATGTGGTCAGGCTTTTTGACACTAGTCAGCAGTTTTGCGGGTATATTGTCGACAACTTCAGATTTATACTTTGCTATCCTGCTTTTAATATCCTCAAGACATTTTAAAAGATGGTAGATTAATGCAAAATTTTAAAGGGAGATGTGAACTGTCAGTATTTCAATGAAAAAAGGGGCGGTGCCTTCTGACGATGTTGCTAAGAGGAAGCATATAGAGGAAGAGGACTGGTCCCAGGATGGATCCCTGAGGAACCCCACAGGAGATATGACCAGAGGAGGAGGAAAAAGCTGACCCATTGGATTTGAAAATATCTTATGTTTAAGATATGAGCTGAATTGGAGTTGTGCCATGCTCTTTAATGCCAATTCATCGGCAATCATTCAGTCATACCATAAGGATGTGATCCACTGTATCAAAGGCAGCACTACGGTCCAATAAAATCTAAAATATTATTGGTATTTCTAACCAAAATCTACTAACAGATCATCAGTCAACCTCAACAATACTATTTTAGTACCATGGGGTGTTTGCCTGACTGAAAGAGTTTAAGGTTCACAAACAAGATTAGGAATGGTGGCAATAATGATAAAACATCTTCTTCCAATAATTAAAAGACCACTTAAAGATGAGATGATGATGATAATTTTAAACACTTTGCATCAAACTTATTTTAGATAGATAGGAAGCAGAAGAAAACACTTACAATCTCTCCTTTTGTCTGTTTGCATTAAAGGATACCGAAGGAGAAGAAAAGAACAGTCAGATTTTAAAAAATACTCCAAGCTGAAGAACATATAGACAGATTAAAGTATGGGTGTGACCTACATGATAGCAAGGAAAGGTAAGGGGAAGGGTGCTGTGTCTGTGTGTGTCTGCACGTGCACATAGTGTGTGTGTGTGTGTGTGTGTGTGTGTGTGTGTGTGTGTGTGTGTGTGTGTGTGTGTATGTGTGTGTGTGTGACTGTCAATGATTAATCCTTCACATGTGGCACAAATAAATCCCAAATTGACTTATCAGGGGACTTATCGGAACTCTGAGTGTCCAAGGTGTTTGTTATTGATCGTTTTGCTTCCTGTCACTCAGAGAGAGGGAGGGGTCACCGTTAAGGGTCATAGGTCATGCTTCAGGGGCTGTCCTCTAAGATGCTGCACCGGTGACCCCCTCCTCAACCCTGACCCTTCCCCCCTGCTGAGGTAGGCTATCAGTCAGACGCGTGGCAGGGGCCAATGTGCTGACGCGTCTATATGCAGGGCAATATATCTGAATGCCTAATGCACACACTGGGATTCTCTCTATTGTTTAGCCCAGAGAACAATTCAGAAGTGTGTAGCACAATTTATGCAAGACTCTTGCATTTTGTCTGAGTCCAACATATTTCATCTTATGTGCTGCTTTTGACATTTGTTTACACAATGCACTGGGAGAAGTAAGTACTCAGCATTTTTTTTTTCAGTAAATATATTTTCAGCGAAGCTGTCTATGTCTGTTCAAAATCCTGTGAATAGTTGCTTTGAATATGTATTTACTAAAAAAGTAACATGCTAAATGTTTATTTCCTCTATTATATAATAACAGTTGTACCACTTACATATTCAAAACATTCCTGATACGAATTTACCACATACTGAGGTCATTTAAGTCATATTACATGCCAATGAATGAAATGCTGTACAATATTCTCTTTACACAAAAAGTAGGCAATGATATGCCAGCTAATATTCAGGGGACAAACTGGCCTTAGATCTCTAAATGCCCCATAGATGTTTTATACATAAAGTGGTCTACTACAGCATACTACACAATGGAATAGGCTACATCCTATATGCTATGCAGGTGTCTTGCGAAGGGGTAAGGATGTTGTTGATGTACTCACAGTCTGGGTGGATCTCGAGGGATCCCAGTGCGGAGCCTGTCGCCATGGCGAGGAAGAGGAGGCAGAGGAGCGGGTGCTGGAGGCCGAGGGTGCTGCGCTGCCCCCTACAGCCTTTCTGCTGACACTGCGCTGGAGGCATGGTTCACTGTCCCATCAACAACCAACCACTCCTCTCAGTCACATGCATGTACCCACACAGACACTCCCACTCTCACAAACACATGCACACACGCACACTTACGTGTACAGACACGTACGCAAGCACACGCACACACTAGTCTAACAGACCCTTCTTCAAGGGCAAGGTGAAATGAGTCTGTCTCTCGGACTGTGAATGTGGTGTCCGCCAATGGTTGGTCCACACCCTGTTTGGAGCCCCCGGTGGCTGTGAAAAAGAGCAGAAAGCAGAGCAGAGAGGAGAGCAGAGAGCAGAGAGCAGACAGGAGAGCAGAGAGGAGAGAGGAGAGCAGAGAGGAGAGAGGAGGGAGGAGAGAGGAGAGAAGAGAGCAGACAGGAGAGCAAGGAGGAGAGAGGAGAGAGGAGGGAGGAGAGAGGAGAGAAGAGAGGAGAGAGGAGAGCAGAGAGGAGAGAGGAGAGAGGAGGGCAGAGAAGAGAGAGGAGAGCAGAGAGGAGAGAGCGGAGAGGAGAGAGGAGAGCAGAGAGCGGTAAATTACAGAGAGTCATTAAGGCCCTCCTTAGACAAAGACACAATAATACTTCATTACCATACAGACCGCACCTTTCTGCACTCATTTACATTAGCAGCCCAGTTCATTTGCAAGATGCATGACAATGACTAAGTAAAGGGCTGCATACTGTTCAAGTGTTCAGTCATTTCAGCCAAGCATATTTCACATTCCTGACAGCTGTGTTTTTATTTACAGTTATTGTTTTATTACAGACATGTTATTGACACTCATCTACAAACAGAGGAGAAAAAAGGATAGATGCAAATGAAAAGATGTGAAATGAGAAAAGCTGAGATTTGTGGAGGACAGGAGAGGAAGAGAAGAGAAGAGAAGAGAAGAGAAGAGAAGAGAAGAGAAGAGAAGAGAAGAGAAGAGAAGAGATGATGGGAGGATGGGTGGAGAGGAAAATCAGTGAGTGGATGACAGGAGAAAAGAGGAGGTAAGACGGGGGGACAGACAGAGACGGGGGGACAGACAGAGACGGGGGGACAGAGAGAGAGACAGGGGGACAGAGAGAGACGGGGGGACAGAGAGAGACGGGGGGACAGAGAGAGACGGGGGGACAGAGAGAGACAGGGGGACAGAGAGAGATGGGGGGACAGAGAGAGACGGGGGGACAGAGAGAGACGGGGGGACAGACAGAGACGGGGGGACAGAGAGAGAGACGGGGGAACAGAGAGAGAGACAGGGGGACAGAGACACTCGACAGATGTGGTTCAGACAGAACGAGGGACAAGAAGATGGATGGAAGAAAGAAAAAAGACCAGAGAGAGTTGAGTGGAAGAGAGGAGAGGAGAAAAGAAGAGAAAAGGAGAGAAGAGAAGAGAGGAGAGGAGAAGAGAAGAGAAGAGAAGAGAAGAGAAGAGAAGAGAAGAGAAGAGAAGAGAAGAGAAGAGAAGAGAAGAGAGGAGAAGAGAAGGGGGTAAGGTGTAAGGTGTAAGGGGAGAAGGTGTAAAAGAGGATCAGAGAGGGGAAGATGGAAGAAGAGAAAAGGAGGGAAATAAAATATTGAATAGGTGAGGAGGAAGGATGAGAGGGAGGGGAGTCATGAAACAAGAAAGGGGAAAGCAGGAAAGAGACAGAGGGGAGGGGGCAGAAGAGAGAGAAAAAGAGAGAGAGAGTAAGAGAGAGAGAGAGAGAGAGACAGACAGAGACAGAGAGAGAGAGAATGGGGAAGAGAGAAAGACACAGACAGAGAGACAGAGAGAGAGAGAAACAGAGAGAGAGAGAGAGAGAGAGAAAGAGAGAGAGAGAAGCAGACAGAGAGACACAGAGAGAGAGAATGGGGAAGAGAGAAAGACACAGACAGAGAGACAGAGAGAGAGAGAGAGAGAGAGAGAGAGAGAGAGAGAGAGAGACAGACAGAGACATCCGACAGATGTGCTTCAGACAGTGGGAGGGACATGAAGATTTATGGAGGGAAACAGAAGAAGCAGGAGCAAGCGGAAAGAGAGGAGATGACAATGGGCAAGATGACACCCCGAAGAAAAATGGATGGAGGCACAGGAGAGGAGTGAGGGGCAAGAGGAGGCAAGAAAAGAGGAAATTAATTGAGCTCAATTTTTGGGGAGCCCCAAAAATGTGTCCGGGAGTCTGTGTGCACCCTAATGGGCCGGGTTGAGGATTGATAGGGACAATTTGGGCTACAATTACACCCAGACAGACCAAATGAGTAGGGAGCGAGAACGGCGCACGCACACACACACACACACACACACACACACACACACACACATGCAAAGGTTACATATGTGTGCAGACACACAGACACGCAGATATATACAGATGTACACATTCACATACACACTCACAGAGATCTTGTGGACATACACAGAGACACAGACAAACACACACACACACGCACACACACACTCTCTCATACCCACTCCTCTTAGCACACACAGTTGGGTTCAGCAGCAAGAGATGGATCGGTCACCAGATTGCATTAGAGCGCAGGAACACAGATAAGGCCAATACTCAGACGAATGGAGGGAGGAGGATAATTAGATCAACATGCACAGCACACACAGCCTCGTGCCAGACTGCTCAGCGGCAC
>CM050206.1:15411577-15419077 GCA_027475355.1 Coilia nasus | reverse complement strand
TGTGTGTGTGTGTGTGTGTGTGTGTGTGTGTGTGTGTGTGTGTGTGTGTGTGTGTGTGTGTGTAAGGGCCCTTGACTTCATGGAAAGGCAGTGTCATGTGTCAGTGTGTCTCTGTGTGCTCTTTTGACTCGTCAACTGACAACAGTTTTGCATGTGGTGAAATAAGCATACACCGTTTGCATAACCAAACACACACACACACACACACACACACACACACACACTGTCCTGTCTCTGGAAGGCACTTTTTGTTGCATAGACACACAGACAGACAATGACACAGGCAGAAACACACACACACACACACACACACACACACACACACACACACACACACACACACACACACACACACACAATGGCCATTATACTGTAAGTGACATATCTCAGGGCAATCTCATGCTTTTTCCCCCTCGGACATGCAAATCAGAGAGTCTGCGTTTGTTGCTGGTCTCTGTCTGAAACAAACAAAAGAGAATAACCTTTTATAAAGGCACAGATAAGCCGGCCTGTGTGACCGAGGCCATTATCTCCCCGACGTCCCCGTCCACCCGTCGCCCCGGCGAGCCCAGCCTCTCTCCTCCGCTCTGTCCTCCTCCTCCCCAGCGAGCCCAGCCTCTCTCCTCGGCTCTGTCCTCCTCCTGCTCCGCTGAGGGCTTCCAGCTCCTCATGAATATGTAATAGGAGCTGTCATTCCCGTAAAAAGTGGCGGCAACAACGGCGAGCTGAATGCTGAGTGGGCTGGGTGTGTGTGTGTGTCTGTGTGTGTGTGTGTGTCTTTGTGTGTGTGTATGTCTGTGTGTGTGTGTGTCTGTGTGTGTATCTGTGTGAGTGGGCTGTGTGTGTGTATCTGTGTGTGTGTGTGTATGTCTGTGTTGTGTGTGTGTGTGTGTATCTGTGTGTGTGTTTATGTGTGTGTGTGTGCACAGGACAAGGCAAGGCTAATGCCAAAACAAAGGGGCCAGAGGGGAAATGGAATGTGGTGAGAGTGTCCCGAGTCCAATAGAACCATGAGCCATGTTCTATTGATTACTGGTTACCATGGAGGCACAGATGACTTCCTGCTCTAAATCTATGGTACTGACTCTAACACAGTGGTTCGTGAGCAAGAAATCCTAAGTGATCCCCGAGCAGTTTTGTTAAAACATTATTTTTTTCCATGTTTGTTATGCTACCTATGCTATGCACAGTGTGTTTAAACTACATGTATATCATCGTCATGCTATTTTCTTGTTAGGGCTGTGATGCTGCACCAATTCATGCATTTACATAGCCCTGTTAGCCTCAGATGTTGGGAGAGTGGTCCTTGGGGTTTTTTTTAAGGGGGGAAGTGGTCCTCAGTCTGAAAAACTCTGAGAAACACTGCTCTCGTATGGTGCAGACAGGAGCCGACTGCCTGCGCAGGTGGAGATAGAGACTCTGGCACATGCTCCGCCATGCATTCTTTCAAAGGAGTTTCTCTCCTCAGCTCTGAATGGTTGTCACCCCATCCCCCTACCTCACTGTCTTTTTTTCACTCCTCTTTCTTTCTCTCTCTTTCTCCCTTTCTCTCTCTTTCTTTCTCTTTCAACCTGTCTCTCTCTGTCTCTTTCTCTGTCTCCTTCTATCTCTCTGTCTCTTGCTCTCTCTCTCCCTCCCTCTCTCCTTCTCTCTTTCACACTTTCTCTTGTTTAATCAAACAACACTTCTCTCTGGCTCTGCTTGCCTGTGTTAATTTCCATATTATAATTCAGCCATGTTACCATTACAGCGCGCCATTCTCATTTCACGTTATCTGACAATCTCACGCTTCCCCTCTAACCCCGTTAATGCAGTGCTGTTTTTACGCTCCCAGTGCACACTCAAAATTGTGATTGTAACCCCCACACACAGAGTAGTGTGTGTGTGTGTGTGTGTGTGGGCGTGTGCGCATGTGTGTGTGCACGTGTGTGTGCGTGTGTTCTTTTTTCCCATTTTCCTTTTCTTTTGACTCTTATCTCTTTTCTGTTCATCTTCATGAGTTTATTGAAGTGCCTATTCTCCCTCCTACCCAGCATGTGTATGTGTGTGTGTGTGTGTGTGTGTGTGTGTGTGGAGCCTATTCTCCCTCCTCCCCAGCATGAATGTGGGGTGTGCGTGTGTGTATGTGTGTGTGTGTGTATGTGTGTGTGTGCGTTCTCTCTTCTCCCAAGTCCCCATCTCCGTTGACTTTGTTTATCTCCCCTCTGGCTCTTCATGTATAGACCTCCATCTCTCCATCTCTCCATCTCTCCCTCTTCTTCCTCACCTACTTCCTTTCCTTTCTCTCACTCTTTCTCCACCTTCATCTGTCTGTCATACCCACTCTTTCTTCCCATTTCACTCCATTTCTGCCTCTCTCTCTCTTTGCCTCTTACTCTTTCTCTCTCTCTCTCTGCCTCTCTCTTTCATTCTGTCTCTTTCTCTCTCTCTTTGCCTCTCTCCCTTTCTCTTTCTCTCTCTCTTTACCTCATCACTGCATTTCCATCTTCCTCTGTCCTTCTTTCATTCTCTTTCCCTGAATTCCCCCTATTTTCCAATAATTTCCTTCTTTCTCTCTCTCTCTCTCTCTCTCTCTCTCTCTCTCTCTCTCTCTCTCTCTCTCTCTCTCTCTCTCTCTCTCTTTCTCTTCCTCTCTGTCTGTCCCGTAAGCTCTTCTCCGCCACACCCTGCAGCTCGCCCCTCCCCCACCCCTCCATTGTCTCTCCCTACTCCTACCTTACCATCCCACACACATCTTTTCTAGCTGACCCGTGTGTGTGTGCGCGCATGCATGCGTATGTGTGTGTGTGTGTGTGTGTGTGTGTTTGTAGGGGCATACTGCTTGTCTGTCGAATGCATGTGTGTGGGTGTGTTTGTGGGTGTTGTGTGCTTGTTAATGGGTGCACATATGTTTGTGTGGGTGCATGTATGTGTCTGTAGGTGCATGTGTGTGTATGTTTGAATACTCTTTATGGTTATGTTTGTATGCTTTCACTTGTGCAGCATACGCTCTGATTAAGTCTCTCTTTATTCATGTTTCTCAGAATGTCTGCTGCACCTGGACAGATTGGTGTGAGCTCAATTCAGCTCCATTCAGTAACGCTTTCTTTAAAGCTTTTCATAAAGCTCTTCATCAGCCACTATAAACGCTTGCATAAAGGCTTACAATGCATGCATAAATGCTTACAATGCCTGCATAAAGGCTTACAAGGCATGCATAAAGTATGTGAAGTATTCATGAGCTAACATTACTCTTCTGTCAGCAGGTGTTGCACTTAACCAACAACTGTGCAACATAACTGATGACATATTTCCCACATGCAGTGCGATAAAGAGAGAAATCTATTTATTGCGTGTCAGGGACTGAATAAAGCCTTACTGACTTGAGACTACGCACTAGCATTGGGCTAACATTATTACTGTGTCAGCAGGAGTGGCATTTAACCAACAACTGGGCCACATGAGTGATGACTGAAAGATTAGCTCTAACAGGAAGTGGCAAAGATGAGTGATGAGCTCTAACAGGAAGTGGGAGAGAGCCGGGGGCTCCCACAGATGGTTGCCCTCGCTGATATCAGGCACGCATCGAACACACCATGTCATTTGGCATCTTTTCTGCCTGTGTTATGCATGGACGCATCCCACCACTTATCTTCTGTTTGCAACTCTTCAGGGCAAATAGCACACAAGCATGAAAGGCAAAAAAAAAAAAAAGATTGTTCGTTTAGACAGGGGCGATCATAGCTTGTTTGCTGCCCTGGGCAAGCGCCCCCATATACATATATATGTCTTGTATATCACTATATCTTATAAAAATCTTTTTCTTTTTCTTTTTTTGCGAGTCCACATGCTGCCACCCTGGGCACCCGCCCATGTTGCCCATATCAGAAACCGCCCATGCGTTTAGATAGCATTGAACAGATAACATCTTATACACTCTCAGTCACTGAGCTGCTTTGGGGTTACACTGAAGGCGTCGGTGATGTGAGTCCCATCTTGCTTGTGCATTTGGCACTCCAATCACTTGCACAGAAGTGACAAGAACGGAATTAATTGCTGTCATTCATCTGATGTTCAATATAGCCTGTGTGGAAGTCATTTTGGTTCTGCATGTTTCACAGCTCTTATCTCTAATATGAAGTACATACATCAGATATCACGGTGTTGTGTATGCAGGCTTTCATAACATACTTTCCATCTTTATCAGTCAACATGAGATATTAGAAAATGCTATCTTCAGAATGAGGGGGGTTATTGTACTCATCCCAGGTGCAGGATAAAACTTTGAAAGGAGACCTGTTCAACTATTTCTCCCATAAGAGTGATCTTTTATTTGATTGTACGTAGTTGGCTTCAGTCAACTAGTTATGTTAAATTAAATTAAAGAACCCCCATATGTAGCTGTTGAGGTACGATAGACTGTCCTGACACCTGAAATGTGTGTGTATGTGTGTGTGTGTGTGTGTGTGTGTGTGTGAGAGAGAGAGTGTGTGTGTGTGTGTGTGTGTGTGTGAGAGAGTGTGTATGCGTGTGTGTGTGCGCGCGCATGTGTGTGCACGCATGTGTGTGCACGCATGTGTGTTTGTGCATTAGTGCATGTGTGCGTGCGTGTGTGTGTGTGTGTGTGGACTGGGGAGGAGCACCAGCAGTTTCCCATCTGCACCCATTATTGGCTATCACTGGAGCGTCCACAAACAGGAGTGACAGGAGAGAGCTTAATCCATTTACACACACACACACACACACACACACACACACACACACACACACACACACACACACACGGCCCTATGGTTACAGTCATGCATGCACAAACACTGTGCATACCCCTATGCACAGACACACACACTGATACATATATACAAGCATTCTCACATTTACACAACTACCACCTAACCACCACCCATACATTACCCCCCTACACAATAGCATATGCAATATGCACCAGTACCCTTCTGCCTTTGGCTACTTGCCACTTGCTACAACAAGCAATCTCGAGAGCAACATTCTTATTATTAACATTGACATGAAAAAACAGTGTAATGTATGACAGACAATACAATACAATATAATAGCAATCTACAGTGGCCACCACCCCTCCTAATTCTAAGAAGGCCTCCAAGAAGCTCACTATAACCACTGAATACACAGATTAACACACTTACCTACCCCACATACACTACAAACACACACACACACACACACACACACACACACACACAAATATGCACACACAGCACAGCACAGAATCAACCAACCATTTCCCAACCTATTGAGACCCCCACCGCTTAAGTCAGTACAGCCACTTGCCGAGGCTTGCCGAGCGTGGCCACTAAAGGGTTAATCCCACACTGGCAAAACCAGCCGCCATGAGGAGGGGAGTCAGCTGGTGGAACGGCTGCCTGCTTCCTCTCCCTCTGTTTCTATGACAACGGGATCTCCCTCGGCATCCCCACACACACACACACATACACACACACACACACACACACACACACACACACACACACACACACACACAAGACCAAAAATATACCTGAGAACACACTCACAGACACGCCTTACATTGAGAGAAACAAGTACAAACATCAACCCACCAACTAATGTGAGAACAGACATATACACTTCCCTAGTCTGGCTGGTCTGGCAAAGATCGCATAGACTGGAAGTTCTCAGAGGCAGGATCAATAGGTATCTATCAAATGCATCTGCATACTACTGGACAGAGCTACAACAGGTCATCAGACCACTGATCCCGATGATGTATGCGTAAGCTCGTTTTTCATTGGTTCCTTATTTCAGGGGCAAAGGAAGAGCAGGAAATAGGGCGGTTGGCCAGACTGACTGGAATGCGGAATTCTATGTATGAATCCTATGTATATATTACAGATTACATTTAATAACATGTAATAATATTTAATGCCCACCATTGATGCTTTACATGTTCTGTCCATTAGGTTACAAGCTAAAAATTGTTAAGTTAATTAGCATCTATCATTCATATCCTTATAGATTGCCTACACAGAAAGAGTCGACTGCCTCAGCATACAGTATATTTCGAGGATACCTTGAGTATAATAGATGGCACCACTCAGATAGCAAAATACAATTGAATAAACATTTAAAACATGTCAACCTGCAAGGCAAGGCAAGTTTATTTGCATAGCGCATTTCATGCACAGAGGCAGTTCAATGTGCTTTATAAAAATGAAAGCAAAGAACAGTATGTAAAAGCATAAATGATCAGAAATATCAAAGGATAAAACAAGGAAAAAAAACAGGCTTTAAGTCAATGCTGAAATCTTTTGTCATCTGTGTAACACAGATAAATCTGCCTCACATCCCTTTCTGGACAGAAGCAGGCAAACTGCATTACCCCTTGTGGTCAAATCACAGACATCACAGACATAACAGAGCGGATCTGGTTGAGTCTGTGCCAAACGAGAGCCCACTCACTCATGGCGGGATCTGTTGCTATCGGTTACTATTGATTTGGACCGGATGCGGGAGAGGGTATCGGTAACATGATAGCTTGAGGCAGAGGCAATTATAAAGTCTGTTAGGGGCCCAAGCAAAAAAACAAAAACAAAAAAACACACAACTTCCGTTGAAAACTGTATTGTCACTTCGGTAACACTTTCTATGAAGCGTGTTAAAGCCTGTTGCTTCTTGAAGGCTCTGTAAACACATTCAAACAAGGTTATACTTCATTCATTAAATATGTAAAGTGTTCATAATTACTTATACATGCTCATGGACATACTCCTAAGGCATTATGATGCTATGTCGTAAGCCCTATTCCAACTTTAAGTGCATTCGTGGTTATACAGATTCACCTGCCTGCGAATGCAGTAATGAGTATGTATAAATAGTTAGGAATACTAATTTCAACTATTTCTGAGCTTTTTGAAGCCATTATAACCCTTTATAAATGAATATTGCATTCATATGAGTCCATAAATACTATGCAGTCATATGAATGCAAGCTTCATAAAAAGTGGGTACTGTACTGTAGTTTATGGTTTGTCAGCCTGTGGGGGCTTTGTAATGGCCTTGGGACCAAAGTGGTAGTTTCCTGTGTTGCCGCTTGACACTTTTCTGTTCCTCTTCCTCTCTCACATACCCATTTTTGTAACTGCCAGTAACAGTCTTGGTTGTTTTTGCTATGCTGAGCTTGTTTACTTGTGTTTTTTGGTATATTATTGACCATGTTTTCAGAGTAAAAAGGCAAACAGATGGGGCGAAATATGTGCAGTCAATTAGTGTTCTGGCAAACCCTTAGACACCCTCCTTGAACAGTTCCTGCCTGTCCCTGATTAATCAATGTACAATTACACTGATGAGGGGGTGCATGTCCAAAACAGTAACGGCACCAATTACAGTTCTCACAGCTCTGCATAAGATGTTGTTATTTGCCGTTATTGAGGCACAAAGAACTGGAACGCTTTTACACACACACATGCACACACACACACACACACACACACAGACACACAGACACACAGACACGCACACACACAA
>CM050206.1:15401577-15406577 GCA_027475355.1 Coilia nasus | reverse complement strand
AGGCCAGAAAGCCTGGTTTGTGACTGTAGGCCAGAAAGCCTGGTTTGTGACTCTAGGCCAGAAAGCCTGGTTTGTGACTCTAGGCCAGAAAGCCTGGTTTGTGACTCTAGGCCAGAAAGCCTGGTTTGTGACTCTAGGCCAGAAAGCCTGGTTTGTGACTCTAGGCCAGAAAGCCTGGTTTGTGACTCTAGGCCAGAAAGCCTGGTTTGTGACTCTAGGCCAGAAAGGCTGGTTTGCTATAGGCATCTGATATTCCTTAGTTCAGCATTGCTGTGACTGTAGGCCAGAATGATAGGTTTGCTATAGGCACCAGATGTTCCTTAGTTCAGCATTGCTGTGACTGTAGGCCAGAATGATAGGTTTGCTATATAGTTCCTAAAGCTATAGCAGCCAGCCCATAGTGTAGTGGGCGCTGTGATTCTAGGTCAGGAAGCCTGTTGAGATTCTATTAACGCTGAGTTAGCAGTGGAAGCTCCTGGCTCTTATCATCACAGGACCTGCTGGAGCAGACTGCTGTGTGTGTGTGTATGTGTGTGTGCACATGTGTGTGTGTGTGTGTGTGTGCATGTGTGTGTGTGTGTATATATGTGTGTCTGCACATGCACGTGTGTGTGTGAGCGTGTGCACGACTATGTATGGCTGTGTGTATGTGTACATGTGAGCGTGTGTGTGCATGTGTGTGTGTGCATGTCTGTGATTAGCAGCAGATCTATAAGCTGTGGTATAAGCTCGTTTGAAGTAGTGCTGTAAGATTAGTGCAGAGGTGGGGCTGTGCTGGGGCCCCAAGGTGAGGGCCGGATCTCTGATCGTTTGTCTGCGTCTGGGAGGAGAGGATTACTCGACAAACCTCTCACTCTACTGCCCTCGTCTCTCCTCCCCTCCCTCCTTCCTTCCTTTCCTCCTTCCCACCCACACACTCTCTGTCCACCAGAGCTGGGATCTGGCTGGGATCCGGCTAGGATCTGGGCTCAGATTTGGCCTACATCTGGTTGAGATTAATTAGTTAGTAGTAAGTTAGTTACTTGGTTACAGAGGATTGGAAGGAGAGGATTACTCGACAAACCTCTCACTCCACTGCCCTCGTCTCTCCTCCCCTCCCTCCCACCCACACACTCTCTGTCCACCTAAGCTGGGATTTGGCTAGGATCCGGCTAGAAACCGGCTGGGATCTGGGCTCTGATTTGGCCCACATCTTGTTGAGCTCAGTTAGTTAGTAGTAAGTTATTTAGTTGTCCCACTTGGGCATATTTATCTTTACAGTCCCTGTATATTTTTATACACATACACATACATTCAGACATACACATATTCAGACATACATATTATGGAAACATACAAACAGCAGATTAGGACATATATGAGGAGTTCACAGGAAAAAACGGATATGGAAAATGCAGAAACTGAGAAAAAGTAACTTAAAGTTTGATTTTTTCTTTAATTTTGTAAGTAAATGCTATTTTAAAATGTTTGTAGCTCGAGACTATGCTTGTTTATTCACAGGATTAATTTTGAAAAAGCTGGGATTTGAATGCAACTACAGATAGAGGGAGTGACTTGAAAAATGTGATTTTGTCACTGTGCCGTTTTTCCTGTGGACTGCTTATATATGTTAGGTACATAAGGAGAAGCAAGGAGGGTCACATGAAGATGGGTATATATAACTATATATTGTATAACAAAGGCATTTTCTTTACATAACAAAAAGACTAGGGAAGCATACTGTATGTTCAAGTATATATGTATAACTTTAAACGCATGTCCTTCCTCCAGAACCCAGTACTATCAGGGGTGTACTAACACACATGATTGTATGTCTCTTGCATCTCCCGCTATCTGATTCCCTTTGTTTGTGTAAGGGATTAAACCACCACCTCAATTATAGGATGCTGGTGAACAGTACTGTCAGTCACTCTGTGGAAAAGGCATTTTAGTAATGTTTTAATTACTGTGAAGACTGTTAAAATGCTCTTTTGTGTGAGTGTTGAGTAAATAACAATCTGGGCTATGTCAATAGTGCTGAGGGCTGGCGAGATATTGGATGTGAAGATGGTATCTGGGTCTTTAATGAAATCTGTGTAAATGAATAGATATGAATATGGATGGATGTGAATGTGTGAGATAGAGAGAGTGCACAGTGCTTTAGAGCATCAGCTTACATCAGACTCGCTGTCTCCCTAGTGTGTGTGTGTGTGTGTGTGTGTGTGGTGTGTGTGTGTGTGCGTGCATGTTTGTGTGTGTGTGTGTAAGTGTGGGTGTATGTGTCAGTGGGTCGGTGTGTTTCTGCATATTTGCGTTTTGGTGTGCAGTGTATGTGCAAATATGTGTGTGTGTGTGTGTGTGTGTGTGTGTGTGTGTGTGTGTGTGTGTGTGTGTGTGTGTGTGTCAGAGAGAGAGTGAGAGCGAGAGAGGTGTAAATACCTCTTTCCCTCCCTCTTTCTTTCGCTGTCGCCATAGCAACCCTCTGACTCCAGCAGCACAGAGCAATATTTCTTTTTTTTTTCCATCCCCCACACTTCTCCCTTCCCCCTCTCCACGCTCACCTCTCTCCTCCATTCTCTCTTTCTTTCTCTCTCTCTCTCTCTCTCCCACCCTGTCTCCCTTTCTCACTCTCCCTGCTTGTAAAGCTGCTCCCCGTATCTCCCGTTTCCCTCTCATCCTCCATCTCTCCATTTCCTCTCTTTTTAGCGGGCACAACACACCGCACACAGCCACAGAGGGTGTATCAGGATACACTGCTGTCCATTATTGTCACTATTCTCTCTCTTTCTCTCACTCTCCCCCGCTCTCTCTCTCTCTTTTTTCTCTCATTTCCCTCTCTTCTCTCCATCTCCCTCTCTCTCATTCTTTCTCGGTGTCTGTCTCTCTCTCTTTCTCTCACTCTCCCCTGCTCTCTCTTTCTTTTTCTCTCATTTCCCCTCTCTTCTCTCTCTCTTTCCCACTCTCTATCTGTCTCCCTCTCCCTCTTTCTCATTCTTTCTCTGTGTCTGTCTCCCTCTCCCTCTCTCTCTCTCTCTCTGTCTGTGTCTCTCCCTCTCTCTTTCTCTCCCTCTCCCCCGCTCTCTCTCTTTTTCTCTCACCTCCCCTTTCATCTCCCTCTTTCCCACTCTCTCTCTCACTCTCTATCTCTGTCTCACTCTCTCTTCCTCTGTCTTTCCCTCTCCCTCTCTCTCTCCCTCTCTCTCTCTGCCCCCCCCCCCCCTCTCTCTGTCTTTCCCTCTCTCTCTCTCTCTCTCTCTCTCTCTCTCTCTCTCTGTCTCTCCTTTTGTTTACTCTTCTTCACTCACCACTGCTAAGGGTCCACACACTACACAAATACACTGGCTGCCATGGCTCCCCTGCTCTCCTGGAATTAAAGGCTTTTCAGTTCACATCAGTTATTTTTACTTATTGATTTCTAGTGCCAGATTTTCTACTAGAGAATTCACAGATCACTGAGCTCAAATAAATGCCTCTCTGGACTGACTGACAGACCAGCTTCTGCTGTCCTCTGTTTCGGTGGAAAATTAACTCTTATTTTTTGGCTCACCATGGTTGTGGTTATTGGTCAGAAAAAAAACAATAATGATATAATTTTGTTTTAAGAGCACTCGATTTTTAAACAATTCTTTAAAGTTTTTTTTTTGTGAAATAAAGAGACCATCAGTATAAACATTGTTTTAAAAAATGTGATTACTCACTAAGTTGAACTGAATCCACCTGCATTTAGTGTAACGGGATTTCATAATAAATTATTAATGAAAAATATTAAAAACCAAATATAATGTATTCTAATGCTTGTCTTCAACAACAAATGGCACAGACATATTCCCACTTGAATTCAGCTCTGCTGTAATTACCACAGCCTCATTTGGCACACTCTAATTTTTCTTCTTTCATTCAGTCTTTTTCTCTCTCTCTCTCTCTCTCTCTCTCTCTCTCTCTCTCTCTCTCGCTCTCCCCGTCATCCCTTTCTCTTTCTCTCCACCTGCATGTGTGTCTGCATGCTAAATAAAAACACCCAGACTGACAGGCTGACTCTACGTAATAGCACACTGACTTACAGACATACACACAAATACATACACTCACACACACACACATACACATACACACATGCACACCCACACACAAACACACACACACACACACACGCACACACACACGCACAGACACACACAGGAAAAATGCAGGTCAGTAGATATTGAATACAGGACGGAAATCCTATCAGCTAACAAAGAAAGTGTGAAAATCCTCAAATCCCATCATTACCGTCAGTCCCAGCCTGGAGCTTTGTGCCACACACACCTCCCCACAGTGAGACTCCCGCAGTCTCACGCGTGTTATGAGTTTATCTGCGTAGCACAACAAAGCCCCAATGGCTGGCCACAGAGACAGCTGTGCGATATCAGCTCCTGTAACACACCGCCATGCGATATCAGCTCCCATAACATAAATCTGTGCGATATCAGGTCCCGTAACACACAGCCGTGCTATATCAGGTCCCGTAACACACCACCATGCGATATCAGGTCCTGTAACACACAGCTGTGCATTATCAGGTACTGTAACACACAGCCGTGCGATATCAGGTCCCGTAACACACAGCCGTGCTATATCAGGTCCCGTAACACACCTCCATGCGATATCAGGTCCTGTAACACACAGCCGTGCATTATCAGGTGCCGTAACACACAGCCGTGCGATATCAGGTCCTGTAACACACAGCCGTGCGATATCAGGTCCTGTAACACACAGCCGTGCAATATCAGGTCCCGTACCACACAGCCATGCCATATCAGGTGCTGTAACACACAGGTCCCATAACACACAGGTTATGAGGAATGAGAACACAAGCAGTGTGTAAATAAGGGGAGTAAAGCTGGGGGGGTTGGGGGTGGTGTGTGTGTGTGCGTGTGTGTGTGTGTGTGTGTGTTGGAAAGGGTTCAGGTGGGCTGGTGGCCTGGGTCATGGTGCTGGAGGTGTGTGGATTAAGGTGAGAGAGATCATCACCCTCACACACA
>CM050206.1:15396577-15399077 GCA_027475355.1 Coilia nasus | reverse complement strand
TCGCACCTCACCTACATTCAGGATGACAGAAGCTCCCTGTGCCTGGATGATAATGCCATCCACATCTTCCCACTGGCCTCATTAGTCTAACGCACATCTCCTACCAGTGGGGAATTGGGTCACACAAATCTAATCTGCCCTACAAAGGTAAAGTGCAGTAACTATGTGAACACTGAAACTGAGAAAAAAATGCCTTTAAAGTTGCTACACTGCCCAGTCAAACATGTTGCAGGTATAATAGAGGTGATGCTTTTATGTGCTTTCTTAAAAGTAAGAAAGACTAAAGAGGTGTTATAAAGTAAATTTCCAGTCTAAACTCAATTGTGTGTGTGGGTGTTGGTGTTTGTGTGTGAAGCTTATGATGCTACAGCCTATGGTCACAAACAATAGTTTAAAGTTCCTTGGAAATTTGCCCACAGTAAAAATGTTTCGTTTTAAAATGCCATGTTGTGAAGCTCTCTGCAGCAAAGTGGTGGGCTTCATATTTCCTGTGTGTGTGTTTTTTACAGAAGTCTTAAATATTTTCAAACCGTTAATAGGATCTATGACTGTTGAGAAAGATTTAGAAGTACATCATGGGACATATTAAGCTATACGACTTTTTCTAAATCCTCATTGGAAGCATACTGCAAATGTTTTTTTTATTGAAAACAGTAAAAGCCATGTGTACATTATTGTAGGATTCATTAGTGGTCGTCTGAAAGTCAACCCATTTCCGTTCCATGTCTATCACATCCACTGAGTTCCTTGAATCAGTCACAGTTACTCACAAGCTAATAATAGCTAACATAATCACAATTTAAAAGTGCACTGAAAACGCACCTTTTTAAATTAGCATATGAGCTCTAAGCCATAGGAGCTGTTTTTATGCTCCTGATATTGTTTTTTTTAATGTTGATTCCTTTATGTTTTTTTTTTTTTTTTTTTTTTTTTTTTTCTTAAGGTGACCTTGAGTGCTTTGAAAGGCGCCGTGTAACAAATAAAATGTATTATTTATTATTTATTATTATAATGATTTTACACATTTATGTTAGGGATATTTCTATATGTTAGGGAAAGTTCTTTTTGCGTAAGTCACCACATTATAAACAAATATATTTGACTACATTTTTAAATATAATAACAAACATTTTAATGACAATATACAATAATAATAATTACAATTTCATACCATTTCATTCTATTTTCACCCCAGACTTTAAAGCAGCCCTGCAATACTTCATGCAAATGTTCCTAACTGCCAGGGTGGCCTACTAAGCCCATATAATGCATTGCAATAGTTTAGAAAGCACACCCTTTGTCAGGTACAGAAAAATAACCCTTAAGCATATTACATAGTGGTCATTTATCATAACATGTGTGATAAACCCTTTGCAGGGAAGGGGTTAAATTAGTTTCCATGTGGTCTGCTTCTGTCTGTCTCTGATGAGAGGACAGTGTGACCTTATGGACACTGTCATTCGTATTTCACATCTACAAGCTCTAAGACTGTCAGCACTGCCTTCAGTGCATAATAAGATAACTGACTGCTGAGTGTGTATTATTAAATGAACACATTCTGTGTGTGTGTGTGTGTGTGTGTGTGTGTGTGTGTGTGTGTGTGTGTGTGTGTGTGTGTGTGTACATGTGACCACATACGTGTCAGTCTGGGCATGTGTGTGTGTGTGTAAATGTGTGTATGTGTTTGTGTGTGTCTGTGTGTGTGTGTGTGTGTGTGTGTGTGTGTGTGCGCACGCGCGCATGTGTGTGTGTGTACATGTGAGCACATACGTGTCGGTCTGGGCATGTGTGTGTGTTTGTGTGTGTGTGTGTGTGTGTGTTTGCTGACATTCTTATGCCCCTCATCATCATAATCCCTTATGCGCGGTCAGAGGCACATGTGTTCCGTACACACGTCTACACAGGCCCAACAGAACCGGGCTTTTCTTCTGGGGTGCAACTGAGCAAGCACTGAACATGACCCCGCCCCCCCCCACCCCCCATGGCCTCTCTAGCCCCCCATGACCTCTCTGCCCCCCCCCAAACACAGGGCCCCACAGTCTCTGAAATGTCACCATGACCAGGCAGCGAAGACAAACACCCCCCACCCCCACTCCCATCTCTGCGGTTCATTATCATAACGCCAAGCCAGGGAGATAGTGCTCTTGTGTAATAAAAGTAAAAAAAAAGGCATCCCGTGCTGTAGCTGTGGCTGTGGCCTGCTATATCCCCCCAGAGACACATTTTTTGCGAAACAGCCTCAGCCTTAGCCTCAGCCTCAGCACCACTCCCTTCAGCCATTAGGAAGGGAGTGGGAAAAGAGTGGGAGCGAGATGGGATGGGATGGGTGAGTGGGAAAGAGAGAGTTTCCTTCATTTCTCAACAACAAAGGCCCCATTCTGTCAGCAGAAGAGAGGAAATAGATGGGAACCAGAAAGGTCAGGTTTGGAGAGGGAGATGGAGGGAGGAAGGAAGGAATACGGAGATATGGAGGGGAGGGTTTGATAACGATGCACGGAGA
>CM050206.1:15369077-15386577 GCA_027475355.1 Coilia nasus | reverse complement strand
GGTTGATCTGGTGTGGTGCGGTGACGTTTTAATGAGATTGGCCAAAAATGTCCCTATTTCAAGTCCAGAATGCATTGCTTTAAGCCAGCAACTCAGCTAGCCAGTCATTTCAAACAAGACCATTGTCTTAACTAAACACATGCCAACAGCCTCTTCTATAAGGTTTACGACTACCTCTGGGTCAAATAAACCAGGTCTGTCAACACCTTTGTAGTACCCCCCCAAACCCGCTCAAGATGCAGGTGCTTTTCCATCACCCCACTGGGGTCTCCAGTCTCCTAGGGCTGCATCCGGATGGCGCCGTCCAGACGAATCACCTCCCCGTTGAGCATGGGGTTCTCTGCGATCGACGTCACCATGTGTGCAAACTCTGCGGGGTCCCCCAGGCGGGAGGGAAAGGGCACTTGACGAGCCAGGAAGTTCTGCACCTTCTCTGGCAAACCAGCCAGCAGCGGTGTGGCAAACAGACCTGCGGACAGGGATATAACATCGTCACTTTAACGGACAATGTCAACTCCTTCACAATCAAATACACTCTGTAGTGAATCAGCCAATGCAACTAATGCACTATACAGTCTAGTGTATATCACTATATACTGAACAAGAGAACATTTCGGAGAGAGAGAGAAAGAAAGAAAGAATCAACACAGTCTTCCAGATCAACACAGTCTTTCGGTCTGTCTCACACACACACTGTATGTGCATGACTCAGTCAAACTGACCAGGAGCGATGGTGACCACGCGGATTCCCATGGGAGCGAGGTCACGCGCAATAGGTAGAGTCATGCCGACGATGCCACCTTTAGATGCAGAATAGGCAGCCTGGCCCACCTGGGAACGTCAGGTTGAACGGGACACAGAATGGGACAAGACATTTATACATAGATCGCTGTGATCCACCAAACACATTTTTACCAGAGCAAAACAGATATATTGCACATTACAACAAAGATGATGGACGAGTTACAAGAATCAAAGGAAAAAGGGAAAATAACTGCACCTGCCCATCATAAGCAGCCACACTGGCTGTGTTGATTACACAGCCTCTGTGTCCATCTGCGTCTGGTTCATTTTTCCCCATTTCACCAGCAGCCAGTCGGATAACATTAAAACTGCCAGCTATGTTAACCTAACACAAAAAATGAGTCTGTATAATAAACAACCAACAACCTTTCAGCATCAAAGTGTGAGCAAGCAGTGGTATTCCTAGTCTGTGGAAACAAATATCAGTAGATACTCAGAAACAGTTAAAATGTTACAGTTCAAAGATAATTGACAATTCACTCCCTCTCAAATACTAGTTAACAATAATTAAAATGCAACACACATGACAGAGAATCTATGCGTAGGCAGTTACTCACAGTGATGACACGCGTGAAGTCCTCAAGGCTATGAGGAAGGTCCTTTTTGAAATTGTAGGTCTTCACAGCGACAGCGATACCAGCACAGTTTACGGCCAAATCTAGACGACCAAATTTTTCACGGGCCAGAGACACAGCCGAACGCACATCTGACTCCGAAGTAACCTGTGTTTTATGGAGTCGCAGTCAGAACGCACATGGGTAAAGGTGGGCATCCAAATTAGATATCCAATTACCTGCAATGGAATCCACTACATGCTTTGAGGGCAGCACCAACATGGTGTCGTCAGCTACTACTGTAAGTCAAACTTAACAGTCTTTTCCTGACTAAAAAAAATAATTTCAATGACCTGGAAATGCACAACATATACCACCTGGGTTCTAAGCTGAAAAGAAACAGGGTATTTTAAACCAAAAACTTTAAGGGGAAAAAAATCTGACAATAACTTACAAAAGGCATGAGAAAGATAAATACCTGATGAAGATACAACATATCAAATGTTATGGATTACACAATTATTAAATTTCCTTGATATTTCCTGACCTCCTCCAAAACTGATGACATTCCCTGACTTTCCATGTGTAAGACCAATTGTATTGGAATTTCATGATTTTCCAGATATTCTATGTCCAACAACAAGCCATATGTTGTTAACATGCTCATTAGTCAGTTAACATTGTCGTGACAGTATTGTTCTGGTTGTTGTGAGGATGTCAACAGAAGCATTGGTTGCTGTGCTGATTACTTTAAGGTTCAGGTTTTGACTGTGACATAAAATACGCACTTTACAATTTCATCCACATGTGTTGACAGATTGTCAGCCACACAGGAAGGTTGACTTGTCGAGCTACTACATACACACTTACATCTGCTGGGGCAAAAGCACAGCGGTCCCCAAGACTGTTTGCCAGACTGTGTCCGTCCGAACTAGGCAGGTCCAGAATCACTGCACTGGCTCCTTGACCTATCAGACGTTCCACGGTTGCCCGGCCCAAACCAGAGGCTCCTCCGGTCACCAGCCCGACCATACCCTGTCAGACACAAGGGCAAGGCTTAGGAGCACACCCACTTCAAGTCTGTCTTCCACGTTACTAATGCGAACTTTTCGTCCTGCATTTGAAAACATAGTTCAGGTTCACGTTCTCACTTCTTATCTTGCACATTGTCTTGTTTGGAATAAGGTCAATATCTCCATTCATATGTAAACATAGTAATTGTTAATCTGGAGTACTATTCTCTACTTACGTCAGTGACAATGAAGTTCATTGCCTGGTTGTACTTTTATTACCTGTGGGTAATACCCATCCCTCATGGTTTGTCAAAATAATAAGACTTGAGTCTCGTCATGTCTAATCTTTCTGATGCGTGCATCAAACACCGAACAGCTTTAGATAAGTCTTTTGTGACATTTTCACCCTGAAGGCCTTCAAGGAGCAAGTGCAAGTTGAATCACTTTGCTAACTGCTATTGTTGTGATGCTAGCATCAGTTGAATGACAGAAAACTTATTCTTTCGTGTTGCAAAGTACGCCAGTGTGCAAATTTCACAACGGTATCTGTTACTTCAATATGTGCGTGCCTCGTTTAACGCCTATACATTTTAATAATCTAGCATTTGCCACGCTGTCTCACCTTGACACTCCTGATGTTCGCCATGTTCAAATGCACCCAGGCCACCCGATTCATGCATACATTTAATGACCGGCGCACCAGTCCTTAGCCAATGAAAATCGCCCTGTGTAATACGCCCCCTCTGGTCATTGGCCTTAACACAGAAGATTGAAAGAACGTTTATCCAATTGGAATTTTCAATGACTAGACGCTTAAGGTCACGTAGGGCAACAACTTTATGCTCCTCTTTTGACAATTCCAACTTTATTGCCAGGGACAACAAAAAGTTTTGGAGTCACTGGTTCACAACAAATTCTAGAAAGTGCTTAAATGTTGCAGTAACATCTTTACTAACAACATTCAGGAGCGATTACAATATATGAAAAATAATATATTCACTTTGCAATGTTAATCAGAGAAAAAACCCAGCAGACATTTTTTTCTTTGTTTGTTTATTTATTTATTTATTTAAATACAACGGATCATCACAAACTGAATCATTGACATTCTACTGGACTTGGTTTTGACAAGTGTTATTCCATGTAAAAAACAAACAAACAAAAAAGAAACAGCAAGTGAGAGAGACAGAGAGGGGGAAAGCAAAAAAGAAAGGAAGAAAACAAATAATGTCACTTGAGTTGTTGTGGCAAAAATGCTCTGTTATGGAAGGCAGTAAGCTGTATAGTTATCTCCAGCAAGGGGGGCAAGTCAAAACAAATCCCCAACAACACAACTTACTACCTCAGCACAGCAAAGCTATAAAAACAGACAAGCATCAAACGTCACGGCAGGCAGTACACTTAATACTGGAATTCACGAGCAGATACTGCCAAATACAGCTAATGTAGTGGGTGGGTGACCTCCTTCGTGCCCTTGTCAGAGTGTCACCACACGCCCAGTTGTCCAGGATGCTGCACACGCTGTGGTGACAGGGTGGCCGTAGGAAAGACAGTAGACTGTATAGTTATCTCCCAGATCTGGTGTGATCCTAAACTATACAAACTACTACCTCACCCCACAGACTCCACCAAGATGGCCACACAAGGTGACCGTTGTTGGCCCAGTCCCCATTCGACACCATTTGGTGAAGACAGTTTCAGCTTGGCAGGAAGTTTACCTGCTAAAAATTCCAGCGGCGACATCTCTGACTGTGAAACACACACACAGTGGGAGAAAGAGAAGGAATGAATGTAATAAAGTAAATCAAGCAATTAGGAAAGAGGCTGATGCCATGACGGCATGCACAACAATCATTATCTAAATGCTGCAGCTTATGTTCTATGGTTTAAGTTAACCTCAGTTTCCTCTGCCAGGGTTCCTCTTCCCAGTAGTTTCTCAGGTGTACACACTAAAAAGACAATCACAGCCACACTAGCACCCATTCCATATGGACCCAAACCAAAGTTATCCTCACCAAGACTTCCGCAGGTCCACCTTTTTCCACGTTTCTGCACAACACGCTCTATTACATGTTGTGGTATGAGCATCAGTTGCCGGTCCTTCAGTAACGTAGTGTTTTAAATAAATGGCCACATCCTTGCACAAATCATGCCTTTCTAGCAAAGGAACATAGCATAGCAAAGGAACAATGCTATGAAACTGTTGAAGTATGGATGGATGACAATTTAACGCAGGAGGTAAACAGCAGACTGAAACATATGGCACCTAATGTCACAATAAATAACCATTAAAAAAATCGAATGAAACACGAAACAAAAGCTAACGAGATGTAAAACAATTTCAACTTGTCAACATTCACACGGAAGGCCAAACAAGACCAATATCCTATGCATTTCTACAACCGGAGAATAATCTTAAGTATGATGCAATTCAACACCAGCTAGACAGAATCAGACAGTACGCTACGTGACAAGTCTGTCTCAGCACCAAGTCTATCACTTGTCGCTGTCACCTCTTGAACTCGCATGACGTAGGGATCTCCAAAACAAAGCCACAATTGGCATAAACAAATGAGCAACACAACGATACTCGAGCAAACTGTAACTGATTTAACTAACCAATACCAAACTATATGTATCAATAAAGAAGAGTCTTCTTTTGTCTTGGAGAAGTTACAGGTCATGACTAGCCAGTGTGTAGCTAGCCCAAACAACCATTCGAGATCATGGATGGCCAACGAAGGGGGTAGGTTTGCTGCAAATTATTACACTGTGCTAACTCTACATTTTCAAATTCACACACTATGTCAAGGTAGCAATCAAATATGAACCGCGATAAGAAGTTTACTTTAAATATACATAACTTACACAAGGCCCTGTATCTTGTTGCCAACTCATCAAACTTGCGGTTGGCTATTCGCTAGTTAGCTACCAGGCTGAGAATGACCCGCTAGTCTTAGGTGATAGCTAATCAGCAACGTTTGATTGCAGTTACCTGAGTCGACAATTACCTACGTATTAGACCGTTCTTTATACATATATTGTGAGCATATTATGAACACATATGTTTCAGGCGTCAGGTTGACAGGAATTTACTTACTGTGCATAAGGAAGCTGGCACGTTGGCATACAGTACTAGCTAACACTGGCTACCTCAGTGCACTGAAAGACGAGAAATTAAAAATGGCGGTGCACAGACCAATCATTAAGAAAAAAATAACCACAGATTATTAGCGATTGCAGAAGAAACAAAGCTAATGTGGAAGTAGTTGCCAGCATATATGATGCAGAGCACCTAGTCAGATGCAATGTAATTATGAGCATCTCTTCATAAGCCACATTTACGCACAGCCTCTCGACATGTCCTCGCATCTGCTAACGTTGTATTTGCTTCCGCCATCTTCCACCCAAAGCAGGCGCAGATTGTGAACCCTCGCGAGATTGAATGGGCTAGTGTGATTTCTTAAAAGTGACAGTGAATCTGAGTAGGCCAACTATGCCCCACAAAGCCAAAAGGCAGTAACTACATATTTTGTGAAATTGAGTTTAGACTGGAAATTGACTTTATAACAGCCCATTTGTCTTGTCAATAAATTTCACGCTTCTTCCTATTAAGAAAGTACATAAAAGCATCACCACTATTATACCTACATGTTTGACTCGGCAGTGTGACAATGTTAAAGGCATTTTTCTCAGCTTCTATGTTTATCTAGTTACTGTACTGCACTTTGCCTTTGTAGAGCGGCAGCCTATTATATGGGTTATCATTAATCCTTAAGCAGAATTAAATATTCAGTTGTGCTACAATTATATCATAGTATTTCGTTTCACAAGGTTCTCTCACAGAAAAAACACAGATGTTTACTAAAAGAATAAAATTTATTTCAGCACTGTAAGTCATTTCCCAACCGTACAAACAAGACTGCCAACTTTGACTCTCTTTCATTCCCTCGTAGCCTACTGGCTTTCCTCCCCATCCACTGTGAAATCTGACCACGACAGCAAGACAAATAATAAAAAAAAAAAAGTTTCTTTCCAAAACCATCTGGTGCTTTCTTTACACTAAAAATGAGACTTGTTAATATCAATCTGAATCATAACAGCAATAATTATAATGATGACAATGAGATTACCCCTCACTACACAAGCTCGTTGGTAGAGACTGATACGTGCATCAGAACACTGGCTCCAATGGACGAATCAGTCTTCCAATTACAGACGACAATGTGTTGCCTACAAATGGGTCATATGCTAATTTATCCGCCCAAATAAAGGTAATAGTAACGACTAAAAAAAGAAAAATTAAGATGGAACAGGGTTGGTGCTGTGATGAGGCATAGGGTACATACACATCTGGAAGGTGGTAGGGGTGAGTCATTGTACACTTCATCATTGGCTTACAATCTGAGAAGGCAGGTAGAAAGCAGAGGGCAGGTCCGGTAGTGTTAGGGGCCCACAGAGTCAGGATGTGCTGTGTGGTGGGTGGACATTTAGGGCCAGAATACACCAAAAACATCCCCAGACACACAACTACAGAGAAGAATGGGCTTGCTTAACTCACTGTGTTTGTGTGTGTATGTGTGTGTATGTGAGATAGTGTGTCTGGTTGTGTGTGTGTGTGTGTGTGTGTGTGTGTGTGTGTGTGTGGGTGTGAGAGAGATAGGGAGTGAGTACGTGTGTCTAAGTACATCTTTAGAAAATGTTTTACAGTACTGAACCTGTGTTTGTGTGACATTAACATAGGTGTGCTTCTAGAGCGGAGAGCATGTTTGACAAGCAAATGAGAGGCAAATGTTGGGACCTGTCTGTGTCGAGACCTGTGTCCACTCAAGAGGATAATGACAAAAATAAAAATAAAAATAAGAACATCTTATTCTTAGCAACGAAATTGGACGATACAAGACTTGGCCACTTTTCACCAAAAAGATGTAAACATCACAAGTTTCCTTCATTCAGTTTCTTGTCATGGACCCATAACTTGTGTCTTCACATCTCTATATAAATGTAAATATATATCTATGTATATATATATATATATATATATATCATATAGATTTCAAATTAACAAAAGGTATCTAATTTTGGGCCGACTTCGATAGATAAGAAAAGTATGCACTTTGGTTCAGTTGTAGAGTTTTTTTTCTGTTTTGTGCAAGGGTGCAAGGCTCCACTTGAATGAAATAGACTTTTGTAAATTTAAGGATGGGGGAAAAAAAAAAAAGACGTTTGAAAATGGTCTTCAGAAAACAAAATGGGATTCTCAATTTAGCCAGGCGATAATTACATCATAATGGTGAAGTGGTCAGAAACAATACCATACAAAATACAAATAAGGAAAATTGCAATCATTACAGTTTTGAAAATATCTATCTGCTAAGCGTATCTGATTACTAACTGTAGAAACAGCAGGAGTAGCAGTTTGTAATAACATTAGAAAATAGTAAGAAAAGCATTTTGCACAACTGAACGAAAAACCAAAGAGGGATGTTATTTTTGTTCTGCTGAAAAGACTTTTTTTTCCCCATGTTCTGGCTACGGTTACATACAGACTGGTTATCAATGTTAATATTACTCTTACGGTTAGTATAGTGGGTTAAGGATACAGTACTGAAGTCGAGGAAAGAGAGGCCTGGATATACCAATGGAAACAGAGGAAAAGATAGGAGTACATAGATACACGGTATCACAATTAGGGTGACTTTCGGGTCTGACAAAGATAGAACTATCGCTATTTCAAACTCGCTGAAGTGACAGACCGCGCTATAGAAGAAGGGATTTTGTGTGAGTACGGACAAGTGGACTCGAGTCCTTCAGGACCTATGGAGATGATCCAGTCACCAATCTCTGGTGTGTGATGTCCAAATGAGGGGGGGGGGGTGGCAGAGTGAGGCAGAGTTATAAGTGCTTACACTCAATGAATCAAAGGGTGGGATGACAAAATGAGGATTACAGACCATGAAAACATCGAAGCTAGTTTAAATGATTCGAACATAATAACTAACACAATATCACTACAATCCTACTAGTTGTATGCCAATTACAACAAGTAAATGAAAGCAATTTTGTTTTTTTCCAATAAACTTGGAATGAGCAGGTTAGAAATGAATTCTTAAATGGGGAGAAAATGTTAGGAAACGAAAAGAAAGAACAAGAGAAGTCTGGGATAGGGTAAATTGAAATCTGAAACATAATAACGGTAATCACTAATTAAACATTGAAGTACTCAACTAAAACAAAAATGATAACATTCTGGACAATACACCACCTTTGTAAGTGAAAGTGATTTCTTAAAATTATGCTAGCTAGTGTCTCTATGCGCAAAACACCAAATGTGTATATGTCTATGTAGGTGCATATGTGTCTGTGCTCCCAAACTGAAGGAACACGTTACATTGTTCGAGTTCCAGATCAAATTAATCAGTATACGTGTCCAATAACAACCAATAATCCCTTGCATTCAGAGAACTCACTGAAAATGCACCATCTCCTTGTCACAACATGGAAAGTAAAACATGATGAGCTGAACTTAACTGAACTTTTTGAGTGTGTAGATACATGAGGGTGTGTGTGTGTATATATATATATATATATACACGTGTGTGTGCATGTCTTTTTATGTGTGCAAGTGTGGTATCTGCATGTGCTTGAGGAAAAATGAATTTTTCCATGTTTCACACTCAAGCACTGCTGTACACCATTTCACAATGAAATGCAATACACATCCTGTCCTAAGATCCAAGTTCATCGTAGTTAAGATTTGTGTATACCGTACAATTCTAGGCTTAGTATACAGTCCGTCATGCTACTTTCTAAATTAGTCTGGCTCATTTACTACAGACCTGTGAAGTATGTCCAGTACTGTCATTTAGGAGCTTCTTTTCTAAGAAACATAGACTTCTGTACTATTTGTAATATTTAAATCCTATTATAAAACCTATCAATTGCAAACCCTTATTTTAACTTTTGCCTCATCAATTGAATACACTGAAAGGGGCTTTTAAAGTGTATCAGTGTAGCAATACATGGCATGGGCTAGAGTTATGTCCCACAGGGGGGAGAACATTAACAATATACATCAACACTTAAATATTAAGGGTTACTGTCACACCTTGCTCTATATAGCTTTTTATATATTTTTTTTGTGGCACAAGATAGATTTAATATCGTAATAAAATAAGGTGCTTGTCAGTGACTTGCCTTTCTGCGAATTTGTTTGATTTTATGGTTAATTCACCTGGGGATTATACTACCTGCTGCATACTTGATAGGTTTGCTGTTCTAACATCCACTGATATAGGTTCGCTTAAAGTGACTTTCAAAATCACACAATGTAGACCTGCTTCGCATGTTGCTACACCCAACAATAAAACAAACAAATAAAGAAATCTAAATCCATTAAACCAGGGGGGTGTTAAACTCAAAAAATATTTTTTTTTTTCCCTTGCCAAGTAGGGGGCATATCTGTCCTTAAAAAAGGACTAAAGGTGTCTGTCTCGGGGCTATAAATATTTTGCACAAGTGCTTTCTTGTTTTCCCACTTTTTCTTTTTCTATGTAAAGGTGCACGACTAGTTATCACGGCCACAAGTATACTTTACTGAGGAGCTCCAGCGCATCATCACAGGGGCACGGGGCCTCCAGGGCATGATCGCAGGGGCACGGAGAGGCACAAGCACGTGGGGGAGTTGTTTCAATGCTCATGAGAACAACATCATCACAAACGGCATGTCGAGTCATTTCATCTTCATTTTCAAATCATTGTAATCATAAGAATTGTAATAAACAGAAAAGCAAAACTCCGTTGCAATGGTTGGGAATGCTGTTTAGGCACAAATCAAGCGCTGACAAAGGGAAAAGGGGAAGGGAGGAAGTCAACGGATCGCAGATGGTGTCTCATTGGCAAAACAGTGGCGACGCTTAGGATGGGGTTTCTAAGCAGCTCAACAGGGCACTTTGTATTCCCAACCATTGGTTTAAAAAAAGAAAAAGAAAAAAGGACTCCACTACACCGTAGGAGGGCACTGCAAACCCTCAACCCAGGTGCATATATAAATCTATGTATACTATGTATACGATGTATACTACACATACATAACTACAATGACATCAAATGGATATATACTCTCTTTTTTTTTTTCTGTATTTGAGCCTTCCTCTCCATTGCAGTTCTAGAACTCATAAATGCCCCCTTATTTTTTTTGGCTTTGTTGGTTCTAGCCAGGTTGGTGAGTAACACAGGAGACTGAAGGGTTTTTACAACAAAGCTTTGCTCCTTGGGCTGCGCTCTGTTCTCACATTCAAATGGGTCAGACTACATGCACACGTCATGCAGAGACAAAGAAAAAAGGAAAAGACATAAAAAACAAAAGAAAAGAAAAAGTGGGCTTGGTTGGCGAAAGGGGAGGGGGTTCGTTTCTGGACAGTCTCACTGTCAGAAATCTCAGCGAACGAGGGCTGTTGGTCCGTCAACCCACCCTCTCACTAGCAGAAATGCTGGGGGCTCTTTTGAAGATTTTTTTTTAAAGCATCTGTACAATCCTAATTCATACAATAAATAAATAGTAAGTGCCATTATGTTGATATACAATCAATACGTTTTTTTTTCTTTTGGGGCAAAGCAATGAACAGTAAGATTAGATTTCAGGGGGCGGGCGGGGGACTTGCATAATTCAAATAGGTTTTCTTTTCTTTTGGGGGGTGGGGGTGATGCTATAAGGTGCTTTCTTTCTTTTGGATTTTGTTGGTTTTCTTTAGGGTTTCTTTTTTTTTTTTTCGTTTAGAGCAGCGCACAGAATTGGTACCACCCAGAATGCTGTTGGGTCGTGGCAGTGCAACGCTAGGCAAAAGGGTTTCAAGAGAAGAAGAAAAACAAAATTAATAAAAGAAAGAAACAAAAACGTGAAGACAGAGAGGACTGTCCTCCGGTTAGACCTTTAGAGGGACTGATTGAAGACTGGGCTTGCGGTGTTTTTCCCCAATCCTAATCCCAATCCTCTCGTCTAGTCTTTCGTCAAAGACGACCTCGGCGATCAACAGCACATCAACACACCCTTCGAACGGGGGCTGGCCTCTGAGTTGGAATGTACAGTAGCAAACACACACGCGTGCAATTGCACACACACACTCACACACAGGGTGACAAGAGGAATGACACTTATGCTTGACCAACTCAGAGTGGCTAGGTCAGGTGGCCGCCGTAGGAGGGGTGAGGTCACTCCAACTAGTCTAGAGTTCAGATGGGCTGGCTGCAGGACATGGAGAGGTGACCGACAGTGTGCGAGTCTTGATCATGCACCACAAGAGCTGATAGAAATCCATTAGAAACCCCACAGTCCCAAGTCCTGTACCGCTCTATGCTAGAACGTTTTTGCAATGCACTTTAGACTTAACTTGGCGATATCCTCAGTGGGTGAGCTTTTCTTTCTTAAAAAAAAAAAAAACTCACCCAAAATTAAAAAAAAAAAAAAATCCAACAAACAAAAACAACAACGCTTTGGGAGAAACAGGGGCTGCCGTAGTCTTTTTCAGGCAACTATGCTTCAGACTTGTCTACAATGTTAAGGGGAGAAAACGGACAATTTTTTTTAAGAGTAATAAGTTGCAAGCTGGTAACAATGTGGAGCACACTGATGTGGTGGTGTGTATGGTGTTTTGGGAGGGGGGATTGTGGGGGTGTGACGCAGAGGACGTCTTCCAAGGCTGTACAATTCAGAGGAGGATGCGCATGGAGATCTTGGTGGGTGTGGGTATAGCGCTGCTTAGTAAGAAAATCAAATTGCACAGGGGTTTAAAAAAAAAAAAAAAAGTAATAAAAAATAACAGGAAAAAAAAAAAAAAAAAAATTCAGGTGACAGGTGGACCACTGCTTGTCCCACGAAACCCCAATGTGTGAACTCCAGCAAACGTAGCGTCATAAATTAAACTGATTCGCGACAGGGAAATTAAAAGTGGCTACTGCGGCCCCTTAGATTTAGGATTTTTGCAAGGAAAGGCAGTCTAACACGCATCATTCTCTCCTCCACGCTCACTCGCTCTCATTACATTATCGGGCGATTCTCATTTCTCTCGTTTGTTTTACTCCTCTTTCTGTAGTGCACCTTCGGATGGGCAGTCATCAAGGCAACAAGGGGCCTCTACCTCAACCCCATCTCCTGATTGGTTGTCTCTGCTGGCTAAGGCACACTGGATTGGCTGGGCGTGAGGTGGCAGGTCCAGGGGCGGGCCAATGGCGGTTCCTGGGGAGCTGCCATTGAGCTGCTGGGGCGACCCCCCAGCGCCGTCAGCAGGTCCGGGGGCCAGCGGAGCCCCCTTGGCCTCCTCCGTCAGCTTTGGGGGACTGCCGGGGGGTGGCGACGATGACAGGGTCTGTGAGGAGAGACAACCAACCAGCGTTACGATCACTAGGGCTGCACAATATTTGAAAAGTGTGCGATATGCGGTAACATTGCTGAATGCTGCGATGACGATACGTTTTGAGATATTAAATATAAATATAGTTTTTACATCTTTCAGCTGAGTATTTCACCCATCCACTACAGTGGTTAACCCAATCCAAACTCCAAACATACAGCACACATAGTTTAAGTTTGACAGCTAGTCTTGGCTGCTGAAATGTGGCCAAAAGAACAAACAGGTGACACATGAAAAGATAAGAAACAACAAATGTGACTGCATATACACAGAACAACTGTCACAGAACAGCTTGGCATGCATACCTGTGTTCTGTTGGTGGGCGCCTTCTTTCCTCCCCCCCTTCCTTTTGGTGTGACCTCTTTACCCCTTCTGTGACGGGGACAAAAGGGACAAAAATAAGGACAGGGGACAGGGGACAGCAGCGAACGGCACGCAGCCGTTTCCACTTCTGAACGAGCTAAATTTAGAGCGACGAGACTGCGGAAATAATTGGAAACAGGACTGGGTAACACAAACACGCACACGCTGATGGGTTGTGCTGAAACGTACCCTTTTCCACCTCCAACCGAAACCACCTGCATGTTGAACCCCCCTCTTCCACGCACTGGTTTGTTCCCGGCCCACTGGCCCACAACCATGCCGGCTATTTCCAACTTGCCTCCCTGGGGAGGTATGGACTGGATGCCTGTTGGGAACAGAGTGTAGGACAGCAGAGTTTAGTGTGCTTATGGAGCTACAGAGGCATAATAAAAATGTGGGTTGCTTGCATGCCTCTGTGTGTGTGTGTGTGTGTGTGTGTGTGTGTGTGTGTGTGTGTGTGTGTGTGTGTGTGTGTGTTAAGAATGTGATGACCCAGTTCAGGAAAGTACCCAAACCACTTGATGATGGAACTGCAAGGAAGTCAATCAGTGCTGTAGTGCAGACGTACAGAGGAGACAATCATATTTCTGTTTTCAATTATAACCATCAAAACTGCAAATAACATGAGGTGAATAACTGAATATGGCGTCTGTGTAACTGGTGTCATCCTGGTAAAACCCTGCCCTCGCTGACACCCATTGTGTTTGCTTCCAGGTTTACATTACAATCAGCTCCCCAGTTTGCAAGAAAAGTTGCTACTGTAACAAAAAGTCTCCTGCCTTCCCAACCCCAGCACCCCAATCTTAATCTGCACAACCCCAGCACCCCAATCTTAATCTGCACAACCCCAGTGCCCCAATTTTAATCTGCACCCATTTCACACTTCCCCATCTGCCCCCCTTGTACCCTTCTAATTGCTGTATGGGCTTACTACTCCCTCCTACACCCCCCAACAGTACTGCAACAGGGCATTGCTCCGTAAACGTCAATCACTCAAGAGTTAAGGGAGCCAAGTTGTAAGCAACTAGACTTCTTTTTGGAGCTTGAAGACTGAAGAAGCCTTTTGGATGAAGTGTGAAATGTCTTCAAGCTACAAAAAAAAAGTCCATTTGCTTACTAACTTTGCTCCTTTGACTACCATCACAGTATTCATACAAGAATGTATTGCATTGCTTCCACTAAGCCATGTAATAACGTGATAGGGACGTGATTTGCAAGACGGACCTGTCGGAGTGAAGTTATGGCTATGCTGACCTGGGAACGCTCGGGGCCTGTGCTGGTGCTGGTGGGGGTGTGGGTGGTGAGGGTGGTGTGGCGGGGGCATGGCGCCCAGGGGGCGGGGAGGGTACATGGGGTGCATGGGGTAAAAGGGGGGCACCATGGCGGGGGGCAGGAAGGCGGGCGGGGGCAAGGGCGGGGGAGGGGGAGGTGGCCGGGACAGGTTGATGCCCTCCAGGATGGCCTGACGCATCTTCTCCACCCGAGAAACCAACTCCTCCTGGGGAGGGAGAGAGAGGGGGGGGGGGGGGTAAAGAGAGAGAGAGAAAGAGGTAATGAGAGAAAATTGTTGTGAAAATTAACTTTTTAACATGCAAGTCTTTGGCAAGTTGTTCATTTCTGCAGCCAGCCCCCTAATGGACGAGTTAGGAATTACAACTTTAGAACGTTCAGTTTTGGCTTCATTGTTTAGCCTGGAACGTCGCCGTTTGAATGTGACGTAACGTACCTGCCCCTCGTACTTCATTTCATTTTGTGCAGAGGGTCTGGCAGTGCTGTACTGAGAAACGCTTTCTTCCTGAAGGTGTGGCTCTGCTGAAGTTTAAAACAAGTGGCTCTGCCTCTACGCTAACATCTGGTTGTCACATATGCAATTAGCCTGCCTACGCACTACAATTCAAATGTAGCACACAAAGCCAACATCATCTCTCATGAACATTTCCCTCTGTTTGCTGATTGGCTAGGATTGTCTGGTACCTCATACAAGCAATGTCAATAGCAGCAAGGCCAGACCCTCTGTACAAAATGAAATGAAGTTCGAGGGGCCGGTTTACCAGGCTAGCTTGAATGTGACGTAATGTAGCGTAGCACCACGTACCTGCCCCTCGCACATGTCCAGCAGGGCGGCGCGGTCCCGCGTGGCGCGCGCCAGCTTGCTCTGGAACAGCTTCCCGTCGAAGAAGCCCCACGGGCAGCAGTGTTCCCATGGCAACGGCTGGCCGCACACGTCGTTGACGAACAGGGCCGTGTCCACGCCGCTCATGAACAGCGAGGCCAGCTGCACCCCGCGGTTGTCCACCTTCTCCACCTGACACAAACACACACGCAAACACAAAGTTAGTGCAGTCCTTTTCCCAAAACTGCTTCCATTACTTACAAAACTAATCTCTACTAACCAATTCTTTACCTAGGTGCCTCACGCTTGTATCAGTCTGTGTATGTGTGTGGGGGGGGGGGTATGTGTCTGAAGTGTCCCTGCTGCAGGAAACTTACTTAAGGTACATCTATCTCCTTGTGCGTTTATGTGTAGTTTGTTGACTCCGTGTTCCTCTACACCTCTGTTAGCTTGTTATGTCCTCCTTTTGTAAGTCGCTCTGGATAAAAGCATCTGCTAAGTGCAGCGTAACGTAATAGTGCAGGCTTTCAAGGCAGGTTGTCTGCTTCTTGACGCTGGCTCGGCATCACTACCATGTTTAGGAGGCACTTGGAACAGAAGCTGCTCTAAACATTCCCATCATCTTCACTCTGATTAGCAGCTGACATTGTGTCACTCATAAAAAAATCTAATTCTTCCCCATTTTCAACCAGCCTTGCTGGCAAAGTAAACAGTTCATTTTCTCGTCACTGCAAATTGCCAATTTTAAACTGAAAATGAATGGCCACTTATCACCTTGTCAATTTTCCTCCGATTCCTGAGTTACTGCGGTTTAACAGGAACACACGTCCACGTTGCATTTCTTTCTTTTGTGGTCTTTTTATGGCTTTAATTGAGACAGGACAGAGCAGATGGTGACAGGAAGTAAGTGGGAGAGTGAGATGGGGTAGGGTTGGGAAATGACCGCAGGCCGGACTGCAACCTGAGTCCCCATGGGCAAATGCCCGTTCATGGTCGGGTGCTCTAACCACTGTGCCACTGCACCCCCCGCCCCCCACCCCCATGTTGCGTTTCTTTAAGGAGTCAGCAGGTGGTGCTGTTCTCACCTTGAGTTCCTGGAGCTGGTCGGGCTCGTACAGCTGGTTGGAGACGGCCTGGGCCAGGAAGGCGTCCAGCTCGTGCCTCTGCAGGATCCTCCCGCCCGGCCACTGCATCATATACCTGCAGCAAGCAGAGAGACAACCTGCAGTTTAGCAGCACGCAATAACGCCTGTGTGTCCCACTGCATCATACACCTGCAGCAAGCAGAGAGACAACCTGCAGTTTAGCAGCACGCAATGAAAACGCATCAGACAACTTTCTTGTACTTTTTTACCGAGAATCGATTCCAACCATATAAACGAGTACAAATGCACTTGTTTGGTCATAAAAGAGTGGGATGACCACTCAGATGTTTACAATTTCCACTTCAGTGAATTGGTGATCAGCTGTTACAAAATCATGTGTTTTTCCTGTCTCGTCGCCGTCGATGCGTTTTCATTGACTGTCAGTGTACTTGCATCAGTTACGCACATTCATAGTAATTATGCTGGTGATACATGCAAGCAAATTGAGCAAAGCCACGCACAGCAAAGTTCAGTGCTGCATTCTGACAGCTAATCAGTTTACAGATGGTGGTGGCGAATCAAATCGATTGAAACAGGGCGGCGTCGACATTCGCCGCCGCCAGGTGACATTCACTCCCCATTTGCATGACCTTAAACTTCTCTCAACTTGTCCGTGCTGCATCTTCGCAGTTTTGTTATTCGAATAACTAAAATGTGTATTAAGTTGGATGGAAAGCTGGTTAGTGACATCAACCATGCACCAGAGGCTACGAGAGCATTAGAGCTAAAACTGAACTGAACATAAGAATGCCTAAAGATTGGTCAGATAGATACAATGCCTTTATACCACTCAAGTATATACATTGTGATGCAGTGTGGCACTGCACTCAAGCCAATGGGACACAGATAAAAGCCTACATTTGAGACCATATGCCTTCCTTATGCCATCAAGCTGCACTTTAAAACCATATGCTAGTAGTGGCATTCTCACACACCCCCTCCACGTACAACCGCCACGTACAACCGTCACAACAGTCAATACACTGTTCCGGTTTTGAACCAAACACCACAGACACACCACCATACCAGGCACAATTTTATTATTGCACACTGCTGTGTTCTTTTCAACTTGTGATTTTATGGTTTTTTTTTTTTCTTT
>CM050206.1:15331577-15366577 GCA_027475355.1 Coilia nasus | reverse complement strand
TTTAAACATCTTGGCAGCAAGTTTACCCTAGTTACACTGCACTTTTCATGAAGTCTCATGCTCAGCTACACTCAAAAACTAGTACCGTCTCAGAGCAGTGTTTTCCCCAAAGCGTCTAAGCGTATCGGCACCGATACGCTTCTTTTTTCGCCGATACGCATCAAGTTTTGCCGAGACGCTTTCATAAAATGCCGATACGCTTAAAAATCATGCACAAAAACATTCCCCCCGGGATTTTCCCCGAACAAGAAGCCCCAATGTAGTCAAATGTAGGCTGCGTTTTTAGGAAACTTCCGTGGTGGGTGTGTAAACTACTATACTGGCGAAACTGGCCAATCACATGCCGATTACAGTGCTCCTTTGTTTTTTTCCGCCAGTCAGCTGTATCAGAGAGTATTGTAGGATCTAAGATCTTTAACGCAAACCTCGGGGCTACTAAAACTGCCTGACTTTGACTGTAAATGCTACACAAGAAGGAATGAGAACGCTCTCCTTGGGACATGCTCATGTAGCAAGAAAACTTTCTCCACAGTGTACAGAATGCGATCGGATCATCTAGCTGCTGAAAGAGAGTGAGAGAAAGCGTGAAAGGCAAATCCTCCTTTATGTAGAGCAGAGTCAAGACTGTTTCATTGAATGGGACACTCGTGGAATTTAACTAATAAATTGGTCCTTACGTCTTTCTGGATTTGTTGATGGTTCTTTTTAACAACGTGTCACAATCCGCAATTAATTGTGATTATTTCAAGCCTAATAGTGTACGTTGTTACTGTTTGGATTTCCAGAAAATTAGCTTCATTTCAGACCAGGCTGCAGCCTGTATGGGGTTGTTAGCGCGCTAACGCTAGCGAACTACGCTAACATAATGTTTTAAACTGAAAGCTGCCACTTTACTCACCAACACCCACCTAGATACTAATACTGATATTAGCTGAAGTGGAGAAAGTAATATAAAGTTGTAAGGTTATTGCAGCGTGTTAAATTCAAGGTGAGTCGATGACTGTTAGCATTACCACATTACCAATCATTTCAATGAGCTAGTTCGTTAGCTTGTTACAGGAACACTGAAATAAGAATTTGTTGTCATCAGACATCATTCTAGATAATACTACACTACACTGAATTATATTTATCTGCAGAATCTAAGATCTGTGGTACCAATTCAGCTTTCATGTGGCCATACAGGGAGATATTTAGCTGATAGTAGGAACGTACTGTGACGTTGTACGTAAGAGTGGTTGGAGGCTGCGGCAGACAAGTGGGCGGCCCAGAAAAACAGGAGGCTCAACATTTAGTTTAGACATTTTAGTGACAGCCTAGTCAAATTCATGTGGCATTATATAGTGCTTGCAGTATTTCTTGTGACAATAAATTAGCCTTCCCACCTGGGAGTTTTGGCTCTTTCAACTCACCAAGTGCAACGAGTTTTTTGTTCTATTTGTGCCAAAAAATGCAACATTTTATTAAAAGTGTTATGTTTCCACCAGCCTTCTGGGACCAAAATTTAGCTTCAGATCTTCCTAGAATGCACCATTTTAGCTCTAGAAATTGTTTTTTTTTTCCCAGGGTGCATGCCCATCAATCCTCCTAGCTACCGTGCCACCGCGTCATCGTATTTACATCAAAATTTAAACCCTTCTTTTTATTTCTGGGGAAAACACTGCAGAGCTTTGGCTGCCTTACAATGACTAATGTCTTATTTTTCCTTTTACAAAAAATTTAAGACCATTAATATCAAAAACTTCACGTGGAAATCAACAAACCAACAAAATCAGTCATACATGGAAACCAACTGATCTAACGTCTATCCAAACCAACTGATCAATCATCTACCACACTAAGACCTCCGTTCTCTCTTTTGGCACTGTTTCAATTCAGACCTCTGCCCCTACCCCTGCCACCCCATCCCATCCCATGTCACCAGGCAGCCCCCCCCCCCCGCCTCCTGCTCTCCCCACATCCCCACCCCACACCCCCTGCCCCCTCCAACCCCACCACATCCACACCCCACCCTAATTCCATGCCCCCTGCACCTGCCACCCTCCCCATCCCCACCCTACCCCATCCTACCCCCCTGCTCTCCCTGCCACCGCAATTCCATGCCCCCTGCCACCCCCCCATCCCTAATACCCCACCCCACCCCATCCTACCCATGCCCGTGCCCTCCCCACCCTATGCTCACCTTCCACAGGGGTGCGCTTGCGCATGGCCAGCCTCTCGGCCCGGCGCTGGGTCTCGGCCAGGCTGAAGAGAACCCCGTAGGCATACTGCCGCGCCGAGCGGAACAGCAGCGAGGCAGGGGGCAGGTCGGGGTTGCACTCGTCCTCAATACACACCGGCATCTTCATCTCCCCCTGAGAGAGAGAGAGGGAGGGAGGGAGGGAGGGAGGGAGAGGGAGAGAGAGGGAGGGAGAGAGAGAGAGAGAGAGAGAGAGGGAGATATGGGAGATAGATGGAGGAGAGAGAGAGAGAGTGAGAGGGAGGGAGAGAGAGAGAGAGATGGGAGATAGATGGAAAGGAGAGCGAGAGAGAAAGAGAGAGAGAGAGAGAGTGGGAGGAGAGAGGAGACAGAGACGGGGGGGGGGTCAGAGAGGGAGAAGACAGAGGGAAGGAGAGAGGAGACAGAGGGAGGAAGGGAGACATGGGGAGATAGAGAGAGAGAGATTAAAAGAGGAGAGAAGATGAACAAAGGAGAATCAGACAAAAACTTGGTGGAGACGCAACAGAACGCATATTGGAAAAAAAGTGAGGCGGCAAATGTAATTTAAAACAATATGAATAGAATGAATGAAAATAGACACCCAGCAAAAAAAATGGTAAAATATGACATGAACAGTTATCTTTGCTCTTGACTGTACAAGGACAGACACAATGCTTTGTCTTTGTGAAATTCGGGTTCACGGAAACTTATGTGACTTGTAGTACAGGAGTTGCCGAAAGTCAAAGTCATGCACCACCCCCCCTCCCCAATTAATCTAGACTTATCTTAAGTCTCCATTAATATCTATCCAGGATACCTGCCATTCCAGCCCCATGGGATTCCTATATAACCAAACACCATGGCAAGTTCTTTAAACTGTGAGGCAATGAGGTCCAACAGTGTGATGATTTGATGTGGCATTTCCCATGTTTATTTAACTGCATCATGGCAGAAACTCGCAATGCTTAATCGCTAAATGTAACAAGGTTTTCTGTACATGAGTAAGTCAAACAACTCTTCATTCCAAACCCATGCAGGGGAGTTCATGTTGGCTGTGTGAGAGCATTATAACTAGCAAAAAAAATTAATAAATAGACTACTACTACTGAAGTGGTCTGTAACACAAGCTTAAATATAAACATTACAGTATGACAACCTCATCATGACAGCATACCACCCCTCTGTCGGCTAATTAGTTAGTGCTGTAGAGGACTGGGCGAGACAGAGGGCTGGACTGACAAGCTGGACTGGAATGCTTTGCGGCCACTGTCAGGGCTTTTTGAGCCACTGCCAGCTACCACTAATGGAGGCGAGGAATCTGCCAGTGCTGACCAGCAAGTAGGACAGAGGATGGTGTCTTCTTGTTCCGCAGCTCTGGGACTTGTCCCAATACAGCAGGTACCCTCTCACAGCACCCCCCGCCCCCTGACTGCATGCACACACAGAAGTGATCTTAAATTACTAGCCGGTCGCGCTACAGTAGGCGTTTCTAGTTGGAGTGCACTGCTTGTTGCCTGGGCAACACTACAAATGAAGTAGGCGGGCACTCCCGGGGTACAACGCGTCCTCCCTCGACGCGTCCTCGTTCCTATTGGTGGACGCTCCCCTGAGGGGACTCGCTGTGGCCACCCTGTGCCACTCTACCGCGCGCATAAAGCACAACTCCTCTTTGTTTTCCTGTGCTGCCCACTCAACAGCTGTCAGTGGACGCCGGCCTCCTGTCACTATACTTCAGAGATTCGCATTGAAAATGAACAGCAGCTCTACACAGCAGCTCCAACCCCATCCCAACACTGTCAAGAGTCAATGGGCTCTCAAAACTTGTTCAAGTGGTCACTGGTCATCAGAAGGGAGTGGCATAGCCCCGCCTCATTCAGCCCATCCAACAAAGCCAACATGGTCATTGATATACCACTAGAATTCCTCCCCAATGCCCCATTTAATGATACAGTTGATGGTGTGATTAACCAGCAACTTAGTGTTACTTAGTGTTAGTATGGCTCTCAAGATGGTGATGGTGTGGTGTGGTAGGGTGATGGGGTATGGTGGGGTGGGGTGGGGTCGGGTGATGTGGTGTGGGGTCAGGATGTTGTAGATCTGGGGGTACATGAGGCTCCTGCGGTGTTGGTGGGGTGGAGTGTGGTGTGGTGTGATGGTAGCGTGTGGTGTGCGTGTGTGGTGTGGCAGGATTTGGGGGTTCCTTGGTCAGGATGTGGTAGATCTGGGGGTACATGAGGCCCCAGCGGTGTCGCTGGGGTGGTATGGTGTGGGGTGATGGGGTGTGCTGTTAGGGTGTGCTGTGGGGTGATGGGGTATGGTAGGCTGTGGGGTGGTAGAGTTTGGGGGTACCTTGGTCAGAATGTTGTAGATCAGGGGTTACATGAGGGCCCTGTGGTGTGGTGATGAAATGTGGGGTGAGGTAGGGTGTGGGGGTACCTTGGTCAGGATGTGGTAAATCTGGGGGTACATGAGACCCCTGTGGTGTCGGTGGGGTGGGGTGTGCTGGTAGGGTGTGTCGTGGTGGGGTTTACGGGTACTGTCGTCAGGATGTGGCAGATCTGGGGGTACATTAGACCCCGGTGGTGTGGTATGGTGTGGTGTGGTATGGTGTGGTGTGGTATGGTAGGGTGTGGTGTGGTATGGTAGGGTGAAGTTATGGGGTGTGGGGTGATGGTAGGGTGTGTCGTGGTGGGGTTTGGGTGCACCTTGGTCAAGATGTGGTAGATCTGGGGGTACATGAGGCCCCAGCGGTGTGGTATGGTAGGGTGTGGGGTGGTAGGGTGACGTTATGGGGTGTGGGGTGATGGTAGGGTGTGGTGTGGTAGGGTTTGGGGGTACCTTGGTCAGGATGTGGTAAATCTGGGGGTACATAAGACCCCTGTGGTGTCGGTGGGGTGGGGTGTGCTGGTAGGGTGTATGGTGGTGGGGTTTGGGGGTACCTTGGTCAGGATGTGGTAGATCTGGGGGTACATGAGGCCCCAGTGGTGTGGTATGGTAGGGTGGGGTGTGCTGGTAGGGTGTGGTGTGGTAGGGTTTGGGGGTACCTTGGTCAGGATGTGGTAGATCTGGGGGTACATGAGACCCCTGCGGTGTCGGTGGGCTGGTGTGTGGTGGTAGGGTTTGGGGGTACCTTGGTCAGGATGTGGTAGATCTGGGGGTACATGAGACCCCTGTGGTGTCGCTGGGGTGGGGTGTGCTGGTAGGGTGTATGGTGGTGGGGTTTGGGGGTACCTTGGTCAGGATGTGGTAGATCTGGGGGTACATGAGGCCCCAGTGGTGTGGTATGGTAGGGTGGGGTGTGCTGGTAGGGTGTGGTGTGGTAGGGTTTGGGGGTACCTTGGTCAGGATGTGGTAGATCTGGGGGTACATGAGGCCCCGGCGGTGTCGGTGCTCGGCCACCCTCAGCACCTCGGCGCTGACCTGCGGCAGGGGCGGCGTAGTGATGTCCATGTGACTACGCGTCGCCATGGAGAGCAGCGAGGGGATCGAAGGCCCGCCCCCGTTGCCGTGGTGACCGTCGCCAGAGGCCCCGCCCACACGGCCAGAGGAGTCCTCCCACCTGGAGCCTTTGTCCGATAAATGGCTGGAGAGGAGAGATAGGAGGGACGCGGCTGTAAATCCAGATTACAGAAGGAACCAGCCTGGCTATAGTGTATCCAGGGTTCCCACTCACGTTCACAGGAAAAATTCCAGAACCATTCCACTTTCGTGTTTCTGTAACTGGGTGCTTAAAGTTGAAAATTATGGACAGAGAAATAACGCAAGCACTTTGCAGTTTTTGTTACACTTTTTAAAGTATTTTTAAATGTAATTATCTTTAAAAATGTGTCACAAAACTGCAGAGTGCTTGCTGTATTGCTTTGTCATGACAACTTGCAACCAACTTTTACAAAAAATGTGTTTTTAATGCCACAAGTTTTGTTGAATCATAACATGTATTCTAAAACATGTTCTCTCCCACCATGCCTACCTTTCTATGTGCAGTAACAACAATGCTTAAGAGGAGTGGGTATGACCAGACATCACTTTATGAAAACATACAATAACACAAACCACGCTTGTAGTCCACCTCCTGCCTCTGGTCCTTGTTGACAAAATTCTCGACTTTCCTCAAAAAATCAAGTTGACTGAATTCAGGATTCAGGTTTTGCATGATCATGAGACCACTGTGTATCTATAGGTGTGCTACACAACCTATAGTGATTCTGCTGCTGCCAAGTTAAACTCATGTGGTGTGTGAACTTAGATAGTCTTTTTCCTGGTGCTCAGTACACCCTTTAACCCCCCCAACACACACACACAGGAAACGAGTAGGAGGGGGATGGTGAGCAGGATTGCGAAAGGCAGGCAAGTCTCTTGCTCAGACCACAGACCGTAAGATGTGGACAGAGGGATCGTGTCTTCAGTGGGAGGTTTTGAGGACAGATTTTCAATTCTCAACAATGAAGCCGGTATGCATTGTTGTGTTTTCTCAGGTGTACAACAACGCTGAAATCAAGATACAGGGCGAAGTTATTTGATTTTACACTGAAAGTTTGATGCAGAATGTTTACAAGGGTAGAAGCAGGCTCCACTCACAATTTTTACTTGCTTTTGGAGTACCAACAATGTAAATAAATACTGTATAAGCCTAGTGCGACCTTCCTGTCCGGTCTTTCAAAGCAACACTAAAATGAATGACTGGGCCCTGGCTTCTGGGCCCTTTCCGGATTGACCCAGTTCCACAGGTGTTTCAACTTCCGCATGTATTCCTACCCCCGTTGGCTCAGACACACTACAGCAGGACACTGGTGAAACCACTGGGGCACTGGCTCTGCAGCAACCAGTGTCATCAGACAACGCCTCATTGGCTGAACACACCTGATCTAGCCAATCACATGCCTCTGATGAGCTTAGATGAGTATGGAGAGCAGGAAGAGCGAGAGAGATGGAAAAAGGAGGACTGCAATAAATAACCCATCAACAGAGTGTCAAAACCCTCAAGGTGCTGACAGCCCTGGCAAACTCACTTTGTGCTGGTGTCGTTTTGCTCCTCCCCATCCGAGGAGGACGAGGGAGAGGGGGAGGTGCCCGAGGGAGCAGCTGTGTGGTGATTCGGCAGTCTGCTGCCACCTTGAGTGGAATCATAAGGAGCTGACCAATCAGAAAAGCCCATTTTCCCAACTAGCGAATCGTTACAGTCTTGTAGAGGAGGAGGCGGGTTCGGGAATAGCAGGGCAGGTCCTGGACCAGAACCAGGTCCGTAGGGCGCCCCGGGATAAGGCACCTTGACACCCGACATCTGAGGTGGGCCGAACTAGGACAGCACAGATACCACAGAGATATATGCGGTTAGCGCATTATATAAAACAGACCACATAAACACATTTGACATATACTGACTTATATCAGGCTAAAATACAACCCATGCTGCTGGTATTAACTCAAACAGAGAACTAAATCAAGCAAAATGTAAGGCACATTTATTAGCTTAGGAAAAAAAAAGAGAATGACAAAACCATTACAAGAACCGCAATGTAAATCAAATTAATTTTGAAAACTGTTGAAGCACTTTGAGCTGCCTCTTGTATGAATTGTGCTACAGAAGAGTATTACTACTATCATTATTATTATCAATGCAAAAGAAAGAATTTACAATTTTCATTTTTAATGGGTAAACAAGTACAACTCTTATGTAATTTAACAAGGCTGTGGAAAAAGCGGAGAGGAGCACACAGCCCAGCCCGGCCCGGCTCAGAGGCTCACCGGGGGTTTTCCAGGCGGCATGCTCCCCATGGGCCCTGGAGGCCCACCAAACTGACCGGGTCCGAAGCCTGGGACTGGGCGTGACACACAGCCAGCCGGCCAGCCAGCAGGGATGAGGTGTCAGCCGGGAGCAGATGGCAGAGAGAGGGAGGGCGTGAGGAGGTGGGGAGGGTGAGAGAAAAAGGGAAAGGGACAAAGCGAGTAGGAGAAAAGAGACGGAGGGGAAAGAGAGAGAGAGAGACAGACAGACATACAGAGAGGGAGGGAGAAAGAGAGAGAGAGAGAGAGAGAGAGAGAGAGAGAGAGAGAGAGAGAGAGAGAGAGAGAGAGAGAGAGAGAGAGAGAGAGAGAGAGCATGGCCATCAGTAACAGAGCAGGCATGATGAAAGTTTCACAACCAAGGACAAACAAACCACCTACTTTGAAAGAAAATGTTCTTTTTTCAGCCTACCAGAGGTACCAGTGACAGCTATGACAGGTAGTCAAAGAACCTGAGCCTAATCTAGCGTGCAGTCTAGACAGCTATTTGCAAGTACTCTTGTGTCAGTATACAGGCCTATACCAGATGCTTACTAAAACTCCTGCAGAAGTTCTAAAACTCTCCCATCATCCGTCAGTCGCCTTGCTGATGCCACAATGTTAGCAGACTGAACGGCAGGAAATAAGAACTCCCACATATTGCCCATTCCGTAAGCAAGATTTATTTACACCATTTGGTTACAGACCTTCAACAGGTTGCTTCACAGGTACTTTTGTCAGGTTGCTACACAGATACAGGGTTCCACTCTTTTTCACTGACAAAAATTAAAAACTTTTCCATGACTTTTTCATGACCTAAAGTGAATTTTCCATGACTTCACGGCACCTTAGGTGTGTAGAATTTAGCATACTTTTAGGGCTAAATGTGAAATGTTTAGCATTCAAAATAGTCAATGCATTTATTGTAAACTCTGCAGGAACTTGTGAAGCAAGCTGACGAAGGTCTATGACCAAAACGTAAATAACTTTTGTTTGCGGAATAGGTAGTGTGCCGGAGTTCTTATTTCCCCAAGTTAGACTGCGGCCACCTATAATGCATGTGTCTTTTAGGGCTGCACGATATTGGAAAAATGTGCGATATGCGGTGATATTGCTGAATGTTGCGATGACAACATGTTTCGCAATAAATAAACATTTATATTTTTAAATACAGTTTAAACATTTAAATATTTAAATATAGTTTTAACATCTTTCAGCTTGATACTTTCTATATATTGCACAGCCCTAGTGTCTTCTTTAGAGGTGTGCAAAAGTTAATTTTCTTTTTGAAGCAGACTGACTGGCAACAGTAGAGTCCACAATACTCACAGGGGTAAGGAGAGGGTCCCATAGAAGGTGGTCTGGGTTTACTGGCCATTGAGAAATACTCCACTGCCTTCTTAAATCGCTCGATCTTGTCCTCCATTCGAGACTGCAGCGAGAGAAGAGAGGGACATTGTGCTCAGTCATTACACATGTCTATATGTAAGTTAATTTGAATTTTCATAGCACACACTTGTGTCTGTTTCTTATGGTACACTGAATTCATCTTGGGCCCGTTTGAATACTTATACTACTTATTTTGCACCACACAACACAGTCAAACTCCTTATGTGTGGAGGAAAAGAAATGCTGTAGGCCTGGGAATCATCTTTGTCATGTTCTGCAAGATGGTGTGTCATTAAATACTCTAACAGAAGCTGGGTGCTGGAAAGGGCTGGAAGAGGTAGAGATAGAGGTACCTACCTGGGACTGTTTGAACACATCCCTGGCCACCGCATCCAGGTTGCCAAGGTCTTTGATGGAAGCTACATACTCAGACACAGCTTTAATCACAACTTCACAAGGCGGCAGCACCAACTGATGGGCCCTTACCTGAGAGAATTTTGAGGAAGAGAGAGAGAGAAAGAAAGACAGGAAAGAGGGAGAGACAGGGGGAGAGACAAAAAGAGAGAGAAACATTTAAGGTTACAAAGACTTAAATAACAAAACAAAAAAAAAACGACGTAAACAAAATGAATTACACTACACATCTGGATCAGTGTATATAGTGTAAAGACTTAAATAACAAAACAAAAAAAAAACGACGTAAACAAAATGAATTACACTACACATCTGGATCAGTGTTATGAAACCAGAAATGTGATGGTGAGAGTAAGTGTTTGAGAATGTGTCAGAGTAAGTGGTTTAGAATGTGTGTGTGTGTGTGTGAGTGTGTAAAAAAAGCACCTTGAGAGAGGCAAGAGGGTGTTCTGGGCCCAAAAGACTCCAATGAAAGGCAGCTAAGTCCTCGTCTGGCAAAATGTGGTTACCTGAAAGAAAAAAAAAAAAAAACACATCAGTCATATAACCAATGCAACACTCATACTACATAGTCAACACCAACAAATCAAATGCATTATCAATTCATTTAAAGCCTATGAATTAAGTCAATGGTATTTTTAATGGCAATGGGCATTTGATGTCAGTGTCCCTGTCTGTGGGGCACACCATGCTCCAAATGACCCTGTTTCACAACAGTTGCGCGGCTGTGTGCATGACTGCTGCATGACCTCTAGGTTTTCATCTCAGCGCCCATAACAGGTTCAAATATTAAGGGCTGCCATTTGAATATCTCTATTTTTTTCAATATTCGAATTATATTCGAATAACGAAGTTCGGAGTCAAAGCCAGACTGCAGGCAGCGTGAAGCTGGACAAAGTGTGCATACTTACAGACACATCGGCCATGTGCAGAGGTGTCAATCTCAGTTTCAGGAGGCAAAAACCCAGCAGTATATTCTTTGTGCCTGTACACTTGGGAACAGGTGGTTTGACTAACTAGCCAACTTACCTACCTGATGATTTGTATGCTCACTCAGGTCAGCTGGTTCAGAAAATGGTTGAATCAAATATGTGGCAAGGATTTTACTTTCTGAAGCCGGGATTGACACCTCTAATACAACCACCTGGGACTAAGTGTGCATCCATACATAGACACATGGGTTAAAGCAATAATAAGTAGTTTTCGTCTTCGGTCCCCCTACAGGTTGGAAGCAGAATTTTTACACACAGTACTACAGAGAGACGCTCTGCTCCTCCAAACTTGCTTAGTGCACTTATAGGCTATGGAGGGTGGCAAAGCAAATTCAGAAGTGCCTTGAACCACTGAAACGAATTTGGAAACACTATTTTAAAGGTTGAAAAAACAACTTGGTGTTGCTTTAAGTGTGCACACATTTAGACACATGGGGTTAAGTGTGCATCCATGCATTCAGACACACGGGCTAGGTATGCATAAATACAGACAAATATGGTGTGTACCATGGTGTGTACCATCCACACAGACACATGGGTTAAGTATGTATTCATTCAGACACATGGGGCTAAGTGTGCATCCACACATTCAGACACATGGGCTAGGTATGCATAACTATGTGGGTTCTAAGTGTGCCATCCATACAGACACATGGGTTAAGTATGTATACAGACACATGAGTTAAGTATGGATAAATTCAGACACATGGGTTCCAAGTGGGCATCCATACATCCCGACACGTACCAAGCAGAGCAGCAAACATTGGCAGGTGCTGGGTCTTGAGACCCAGCTGGCGCGCGGCCTCTGTCAGCAGGTACTGGTGAGTGGTCAGGTTCTTGCCGTTCCAGGAGAGCTTGAGCGCGTGCGAGCTGAAGTAGGCTGGGACGTTGCATAGGGCGAACTCCGAGTCCTGTGCAATCAGGCCGTGGAAACCGTAGTCCCGGTAAAGGGACAGCACCTCCTGGTGGTGGTCTTCCAATGTCTGCACCACCTACAGGCAGGGAGGGAGGGAGGGAGGGAGAGAGAGAGATACACCGAAAGTCAAAAAGTGGTGCAGCTGGGATGAGACTCAGTGCTCAGTAAAAACATAAAAGAACACAACAAAAAATTGTTTGAGTTCCTATAAAACTAGTTCTTCCTTTCACAGTCAAAACTGACAGGGATACAAAAGTTTATGCTTTAAGGAAGACCACTCAGTCTTCAAAAATAAATTATACAACAGTTTGGATTACTTGCATAACACATAAACCCACTTCTGCATTTAATAATTCAGATGACAGATCAGCGACATGAGCAGAAATTATTAATTATAATATTGATTTCAGAAACTTCAAAAACCATCAACTTGGCCCTTCACACTAAATCATTCTGTGGAACCAAATAAATTCACTTTGAAAATTCACATTACCAGTACATGTGGGTGTGGTAGAAATGTGCAAACCTAAAAGCATGCAAGTCGTTTTAGCATACACGAAAACTGCCATCGAGTCCATGCACTTAAATTTTTTTTTACAAACGCACAATTAACTCATGTCTCATGGGGCAAATGGCCAAGATGGACTTACCCGCACACGGAAGCGGAACATGGCGAGGCGGACACAGTGGCTAAGGCAAGCCGGGGGCAGGAACCAGGCCCTCGGAGGCGGCGTGGCCTTGCTGCCGACGTGGTTGACAATGAGCTGCGCAGTTTGCCGCTGCCCCTGCGACCGCCGCGCCCACTCGGGCCAGCGATCCTTTCCGAGTGTGCCGTTGAAAATCACTACCAGCTCCAGGCCTCCCTGATACAAACAGGCCTGCGAGAGAGCCGCCAGATAACCGAGCATCGCGTTCCATTCGCCTCCACATACCCAATCTGTCTGATAGCCGCCATACAGACGTTGCAGGCCAGAGTCGGCATCCACCAGAATCCTTGCTGGCGGGGGTGGTGGAGGCAGAGAGCTTGGGTGATGGGGATGGTGGTGATGGTGGTGAGGTGGTTGTCGGGCTGCTGTTCTGGCGAGTTTTAGGAGGTCTACAGGAACAGCGGCACCTGGACAACGCTTCTCGAGATACTCCTGGAAACCTTGAATTCCCATTGCAATGTGTACTTGAATTCTGTGCAAGCGATCAAATGTAGGATCGTGCAAAGTGAAGTGGGAGATGCAGTAACCGACGTAGTAATGCTTGTCTTCTGTAAATGAAGAATGCTTTTACGACGACCTGCAAGTTATGTCATAAAAACTGACAGCCAGTTACACGATGACCAGTACCTTGTCAACCACAGCTGAATAATTTCTCAAATTTGGTCATAAGAGTGCAATGGTGTGTCCATTCCTTTCCGATATATTTTGGTGGGCTGCCAGAACGACTATAGCACAACTACCAGATTAACTTGTTCGATCAATTACAGAGTTGCTAGCTGAACATGTACAAACTTGCACAACAGTGTTACAATAACAAGTAACGGCGCGCAATGTAGCTACAGTTATGATTTCGACAATGTCTCAAACACCACAAATATAATCCCACTTGCTAGCAAACTGGCTACACATTTGAACTGCAAATTCTACGTATTTGTTCCCAACCATAGCTAAGTCGTTCAAGACAGTATGGTAATTTTGATCTTAAATAAAACCATTTAACCATTTGTTTATCGATAAAATTATGTTGAAGGCAGACTAGGTTAGTTAAATGCCTTCAGCTAGTAACAAACTAGCTAGCTAACTTAGCTGGTTAGCTAGCTAAGGTCCCGGCGTGATTGACGCGTCAACTAGCTCGCTAGCAAAGACAAGATTGGGGGCAGACGCGATGCGGAATGAGATGGGTGGTTAACAAAAAATAAAGTAAAATAACTAAAATAAAATAAAACAAAAACCCCAACTGTGTCTCCCTCGCTCTCTTTCTCACTCACGACTTCATGTTGAGGAGAGGAACATACTTTCAAGCGATGTCAGCCATCTTGCGACTTCCTCGCGGACTAACTAAAAGTGGGAGGAGGTATCAAGAGGAGGAGAGTAGGCGGAGTGAAGGCCTGGAAAATGGGAGTTGTATTTTTTATTCCCATGTTTTTCATGGCATGAATATACAAGTGGCTTTATGGAAGACTTCAACTACCAAGATAGTGACCAAACCAACAGCTCAGTCGAAAAGCTTAAATCTGAGGCTTTTTGACAAGGTTTTAAAAATCAACACCAAAAATGTACGTTTCAAAAATCACAAAAAATATTACAGACAGTGCAGTTTGCATATTGTATTAGCTAAATACAATAAAACAAAGCCTCCCCCCCCTCCAGTCATGCTAATTTCTATTAGTGGCAGTGAATGACCAATAAACCGTAACACAGGGCACAACCTGAGCACCAAAGTTGGCAAGCCTCAGTTAAACAGTGGTTAAAAATTAATTCCGCCACACCCAAAGTACTGGGAATCCCAACGGTCTATTAAGATTAAATTGGAATTAAACCCATTGCCCATGTCACCACTCATTCATAGCCCCCAGAGTACATCATACTTCAGGATTGTACAATTTTCTTGTCATATAGTGTTGACCACCACAAGCAGAGCAGTACACACTCACATTTGACAACTACTTGACCAGTTGTATCACAGAATTTATTCAAGGCACTGTCATGTTCAAGCAACCTGGGTTGTGCATGATACAACGATGCAGTAAGGCTTGAGGCAGTTAAAATTATGTCCTGCAATTGCACAGCCCATCCATAACAGGTGTGTTTATTTTGTGATGATGCTCTCTGATAAGTATGACAGCAGTGTATCCTATTTGGCTCAGAGATGCACCATTGGCCCAACAAGTGCACAGCATTGTGCGTTCAAAGATCCCATATTTTTGTCACGTAGCCTGCAGAAATACATGTATTTAAACCAGTACTTAGTTTCATCTTCGGTCACCCTACAGGTTGGAAGCGGAACTGAGTCTCATAGAGAACTACAGAGAGACAGTCCGCTCCTCCAAACTTAATTAGTGCAGTTATAGCCTATGGAGGGCGGCAAAGCAAATTCAGAGGTGCCTTTCACCGTGTGATGAACCCCCGAAACAATTTAGGAAACGTTATTTTAATGTTGAAAAAACTACCTAGTGTTGCTTTAATGGTTACAGGAGATAATGAAACAGACAGAAGGAGGTTGTGTCCTGGAGATTCACATATCAGTTAACATTGTGCCTGCACCCTGTGAGATGATACGTCTGCCCATCTGTCAGTGTGGAAAATCTGCCTTATGCCACCCAGAGTGTCAAGTCTATCTCCGTCCCTGCTCTTTGCACTATTGAGTTCACAGGCAGAGCAAAAAAACACCCTCACCCGTGTCACAGGCCCGTTGCTTTGCTGCCATCCAACAGGCACTTCAGGACGCTGCCCACCTACAAGATTTAAGAACAGTTTTTACCCCACCATCATCAAACTCTTGAACTCTATGCGTCACCTACCCAAAGTCTTGCTGCACCCACTCCCTTAGCACTCACTTCGTTCACCCCCCCCCTCCCCGCGCGTACTGCCTGTGTGTGTGTGTGTGTGTTTGAAGTGTCCCTGCTCCGGGAAACTTACAAGGCACATTTATCTCCTTGTGTGTCCCCTCTTCCACTGTTCCACCATAATTTCATACAGTATTATCTGCTTACTACTGCACTATGACACTAACAAATCCTAAATAGTTGAATACCTGCTGTCAGGGATTACACTGGACTCTGTCATGCAATTACATTGGTGTCTGTGCCATATGACTCTGTCATGCACACCACTTTTGCTGCTAACATATTCTGCACCTTATTTATTTATTCATAGCTTGGTACTGTAAAATGTATATATTGTGTTATAGTCTTATTTGTATATATTGCTGTACATCTGAAACTATATTTTAATTCTACCTATTTTGTTCTTATTGCCAGCTACTGCTTCTTCCTGTGCATATGTGGAATGTTCCAAATTACATCTCACTATATGTTTTGTAATGACAATAAAGACTTACTTCTACTTTAGAAATTAATTACAAGATAATGGTAATTTAAATAGTATTTCCACTGTCTTTTTGTGTGTTTTAATTTTTTCTTACCATGTTATTTATTTAGGAGCCTACATTGATGCAGCATTTATTTGTCCTACTATGTCTTCCTTAATTAAATATATTGTAAGAAGGCCTAGAATATATGATTTCAAACTTCTAGTATTTTTATCAATACCTAGGTACCTAACGCCTAGGTACCTAGGCGTTCACCAAACGATAGATGTCGCTACAGACAAATGTTTGGATTTTTACCACTGATCCCCATACAGCCAAAATGAGTGGACTGGCGACATGGAATGGAACGCAAGGACGTCCAGGAGGGGTTTTGTTTGGCTGATTTGAGATCAGCCGGACCGCCCACTCCATTGAGCACGTAGCCACGGCATTAAGCTACCGATAAACCAGCCAGTTTATACATAAGGCTACAAAATGTCTCCTAGAACAGTGTTGACAGTATCCCGTTTATTAAAGCCGACATGGGGAGGACTAATGGGCAATGCCATGAACGTAAGCATGTTATTATGTGCTGTAAATTTCCTATAATTTAACGCTATGCATGCGATTGTTCAGCTACTTTTCCACATAGGTCGTTGCTAAACCCTGCTGCTGGAGCCGTCGTCGAACTAACCTGACAAGGTCGTCGCTAGTTTGTCAGCGACGTTTATATTTTCTGCCAACATTCGGTTTCCTTTTTTATGCAATGCTCTCTGTAAAATACCAAATTGTCAAGTTGTCATAGTGTCACGCCAGCACCTATTGTTTTACCACGGTTGTCTGAACAGGTCAGGTGAGTGTAGATAAGGTCTGACTTTTTAGGTGGCGGGGTCATCTATTTCGGCTACTTGCTCCTAAAATTATCTTTTATTGACTGGAGGTAGGACATCATTTTCTATGTTAAGGACTATGTGGTTGCTTGTAACTTGATCACAGTATTAGGTTGTCTGTTCTGGTGTTCTGCTTCTCAGGTACTCCGACCAGCCACTATCTACGGCCAGAGGAACAAGTCCATATACACCGTAAGTGCCTACCACAGCACCTCACCTGCTAGGGTGCACAAGCGACAGCGTGCAATGACAACAACTTGTGTGTGAATGATATCTTATAGTTTACCATTTTCAGGCCATTTTTGTTTATGTCAATAGCCACATGTCACTAAACCCGTAACATAAGTATTCTGTTGAAAAGAGGTCAGTTTGCATCTAACATTTTGAATCTTTAAATCAGAATGAACCATCTCTTAAATGCTACTAACAATACCATGATTATCTGACTATTTACATCCAAACCTCAAATTTGCCAACTGGGCTAACCATTTCACTCCCACCAGGCAGACAGTCCCCTGTCAAATCCAATTCAATCACATCTGCAATTTTGTGTCAAAAGGGGAAACAATCACCCTCCAACAGGCATCCCCACCCTTCCCGCTGGTTTTCCACACATGAATGAGCCAGTGTTTACACAAGACTGTGGATGTCTTGTTCTCTCTCCCTTCTCGATTAACCATCCCTGTTCTCTCCCTCTGACTTTCCAACCCCTCCAACACTGGACAGGCTATTGTAAGTACTGGCATATTAGAAGACCCCTCAGCTGGCACCATCAGAGCAGGAACTGTAGCCTAGTTCCGTAGTTAAAGGCTAGCATATGATTAGTAGGCTTTAATTGCATTGCAGTAGACAGAGTGAAAAAGAATCAGATGCAAACAGATCCGATTTGGTACCCGGAGATTGTGCCAACAGGTTGTGGTGTGTAATAAGGTATAGTAATAAGGTAATAACACAAGACAGACTAAAACTGTGATTGGGATGGAAAGCAAATGACTTTCACTCTAGAGTAACCAGGGCTGCTAACCTTTGAACTCAGATCAAGAGATTGAGAGTGACATGGGGGTGTTTTATTTTGGCGGTGCAGGAGATGTCCATCCCTGGGTGTGCATTTGTGTAAACTGGTAAACTGAATCAATACTCTCTGAGCATTATTCATCCCTGGGCTTGCAGTAGTGTAAACTGAGAAGTGTGAAATGTTTTCTCAGCATTATTTTCACGATGTGAGAAATTGCTACTTAGTGTAAGTGGATTGAAACACCACCATTTGCTTGACTCTCAAACTGACTGTGTCAGAGGTGGCAGCCTTGAGATTAACTCTGCATGCTTACATTGAATGTTTACATCAGTCTCAAGCTAGACGGTTTGCTGTGAAGGAGTGTGCCATGAAATGTGACCTGGTAAGTCACAGATGGGTGGTGTTGTAGAGTCTGTAGCGCTCTCTACTAGCCTGGTAAACCAGCCCCTCATACTTCATTTCATTTTGTATAGAGGGTCTAGAGCGGAGGCCGTGAGAAACGATTTCTTCCTGAAGGTGTGAACTCTGTTGAAGTTTAAAACAAGTGCCTCTGCCTTTACCCAATCGCTAACGCCTGGTCGCCACGTATGGAATTAGCCTACCTATGCACTACAATTCAAATGTAGCACACAAAGTCAACGTCATGGCTCACAAACACACCCTCTGTTAGCTGATTGGATCGGAGTTGCTCAGTCCGTTACATGACCCTCAAGAGATTCCGCTCCAGACCCTCTGTACAAAATGAAATGAAGTACGAGGGGCGGGTTTACCAAGCTATCTGTCTACGAGATCTCAAACTCTTGTGTTCCTTTGCCAGCCTCCTCCAGCTAAGTATGGGGGCAGACACACGGTCACTCTGATTCCTGGTGACGGAATCGGACCCGAGCTGCTCAACCACGTCAGAGAGCTTTTCAGGTCAGACACAGACAACAATAATGAAAACAACAACAACAATAATAATAACAATAATAATAATAAAAATAACTTTATTGTATTTCGCAGACACTTTTATTTTCAAAGCGATGTACAACACTAAAACATCACGTTATAAACCAAAATACTTGGCTACATTTTAAAGAAATGTAATTTATTTACAGTATATCACACTTTTCATGCAGAAAATGCAGCTCAGAGTACAGACAAAGTTTGTTAAAAAACTGTTTTGTCTCAAGGAGTACATGAATTGAAACTTGGGACTCTCCAATTTCTGCCTTAACCATTAGGCCACAATTGTACACCTGTTTAAGGAATTAGCTTTTTATCCACTCTATAACTGACCATACCAAAGTGTGAGAGAGGCCCAAACACACAGCGATGGTGTTCATTCGTTATGTTCTATGCTGGCTCTTCCCACAGGTTTTGCTGTGTGCCTGTGGATTTTGAGATTGTTAAAGTCGACTCCACGATGACCTCTGAGGATGACATCAACAACGCCATCACCGCCATCAAACGCAACGGGGTGGCCCTGAAGGGTAAGCAAGAGTTGAGAGTTTGCTTTGTGCGTTTCAGTGTTTCAGTAACGATCTTTGCCCTAACTTAACGCTGACTCTAACTCCCCTTATTGGTTGGTTTTGTGTCTAGGTAACATAGAGACCAATCACAACTTACCCCCCTCTGTCAAATCCAGGAACAATTTGCTTCGGTAGGCTAGGATTTAGCTGACTGCCAAAAATATAATTTTTCACTCTGCACATTGATTGTCTGTTTATGCGAGCCTTTTTTTTTTTTTGTTTCGTAGCACAAATCTGGATTTGTATGCCAACGTGATGCACTGCCACACTCTTCCTGGTGTTAACACCAGGCACAAAGGCATTGACATAATCATCATTAGAGAAAACACAGAGGGAGAGTACAGTAGCCTGGAGCACGAGGTGAGACAGAGCGAGAAAGAGAAAGAGAGAGACAGAGAGAGAGCGAAAGAGAGTGTGTGTGTGTGTATGTGTGTGTGTGTGTGTGTGTGTGTGCATTAATATTTGTGTAGTTTTCGCTTAAGCCTTTTCCTATGAGCTGTCTCTCTATTGAACACTCCAACTCTCCTCTGCGTCTCTTTCAGAATGTACCTGGAGTGGTGGAGTGTCTGAAGATCATCACTCGCATGAAGTCCTTGAGGATTGCTGAGTACGCCTTCAAATTAGCACGACAAAAAGGTCGCCGAAGGGTCACAGCTGTACACAAGGCCAACATCATGTAAATACTTCTCCTGTGCTTCCTGTCTAATCATGAACATCAGCGGACTGAAAGATTCTGTAATGTGATCTCTGGCATATTAATGATCAGCAACTGTTTTAAAACCATGCACATGAAACTGAGTATTCCTTCTTAAAACCTCACACAGGAAGCTGACCATCTTCTTTAAAACTCCACATAGGAAACTGACCATCTCTTTTAAAACCCCGCATAGGAAACTGACCATCTCTTTTAAAACCCCACACAGGAAACTGACCATCTCTTTTAAAACCCCACACAGGAAACTGGGAGATGGTCTGTTTCTGCAGTGTTGCAAGGAGGTGGCAGCAGGATACCCAGACATCGCATTCGACAGCATGATTGTAGATAACACCACTATGCAGGTATTGACAGAGCACATGTACGAATGGGTTCACTGCAGTATGACTTTCAAGTAATTAATGCCAGGACAGCATGGTCAAAGCCAGTTAAGGAGGGGTGCTGGGGTAGCTGCTCAATATTAATCCAATGCACCTTTCTCAACTTCAGCCATTTGCTATTTATTGACCTTCAGCTTTCTATTCTTGGAGTTGTGTTTAGGAGAGACAGGGTTTGCCCCCGGTCCTCACCCTGCAAATGAGAACCGAACATATTTGCCTCGAACGGAGCCATAAACAACTCCAGCCACTCAACAATAACCTTTGTGTCAAATTCAGTTGAATTCAATTTAGATGTATTTATACAGCATCAACACAATGCACAAACAGAACCCAGGACCCAGCTCTCAGTACAATATGCCCTGAGAGCACAGGGGGAAGGAAGAACGCATTCACTGTACAGTATGTCCTTCTTTCCATTTCCGTCTTTAACTTTTAAAACACATACAAACACATGTTGGCATATAGACATACATGTGAATCCAGCACCAGTACATAATAATAACATTCTTTACTTGTATAGCACATTTCATATGAGGATGTAGCACAAAGTGCTTCAGCAGTTTGGCAAAGGAGCACAGGACAGAGATACACATGGCAAGCTTTGTTATAGCCCAGTAGTCCCAGGAAAATCCACCAAGGCACTGTGGAGAGTTCCACTAATGTCCCTCGTGGTTCCAAGAGGAACTCAACTGCCAGGTTGGTAGAGGGAAAGTCTCTGAGTGTTTGAGAAGGGGAGTCCCTCTGTTGGGGTTGGTAGGGGGAAGGTGTCTGACTGCCTGAAAGTCTTTGAGTAGGGCAGTTAAGTGTAAGGCATGCAGACATGAAAGGTAGTACTGTATGTGCTTGATAAGTAGGATCGGTGAAAGATGACTAGGGGTACAGTAGTCGGATACAGATACATAGCTCTCCAGTGGATAAAGGCAACATAGCAAGAAAAATGCCCATGCATGGCAGTCAGTGAGAAACAGGGGGTCACATGTAAAAGATACTTTAGATCTTTACTTTGGAAGGGGTGAGGGTGCTTATGTGTAGCCCTTGGGGTGAAGACAGCGGAGAAGCTGCAAAGCTTAGGCATTCTGGGCTTTTGGCAGCAGATGGCATAGTCACCAGGATGCACATGTGCAGCACTGAACAGATAGATGATCATGTTGTAACAGTTACAGAGCAGTGCAGATGCATGGCAGATGCAAATTTAGTCAGTTGTCCCACACGGCACTCTTAGCAGCCCATTCTGTATGCATGCCCGAAAACGTCCACATGTTCACTCACAGAGTGCCATGGATTGCGAATGAGGAATGAAGAATTAAGAGTAGTGCAGTCAAGAATGCCATGAACACCATCATTCATTCTGTACATTGCCTCGGAAGCTTAGAAGGGAAAGCAGTCATTTAAATGGCTATTAAAATCAAATATCAAAACAGCAGTAGCCTTTTACCAGAATCTTAATATGTACCTATAATAAGCATAGGCTCAGACTTGACCATTTAATTCATTTATTCACTTCCATATAGACCTTCCCTTCCTTTTAATTTCATTCATTAATTGTATTCATTCACTTCAATATACACTTGTCCTTTTCAATGTATTCATTCATTATTCTTTTCATTCTCCCCACACCTGCAGTTGGTGTCCAAGCCCCAGCAGTTTGACGTCATGGTGATGCCCAATCTCTATGGCAACGTGGTTAGCAACGTGTGTGCCGGCCTGGTCGGCGGACCAGGGCTGGTACCCGGTGCCAACTACGGCACGGACTACGCCGTCTTTGAAACGGTAAGAGCTTTAGGGAGGATACTTGGCTTTGAGCTTGGAGTCCAACGCTTTGAAGTGTGGGATCCTCCGAGCACATGTTCCGCCTTTGATTTCTAGGCCACCAGAAACACGGGGAAGAGCATCGCTAACAAGAACATCGCCAACCCCACTGCGACGCTGCTAGCCGGCTGTCTGATGCTCGATCACTTGAAGTGAGTCCCCGTTCGTCCTTGGAATTGTCTCTGTACACACCACATGAACATGAAGCACTGTCAAGAAAAAAAAGAAAAAGGTTTCTCAGACCAAGGCTCCCCTTAATTAAAATGTCTTTATTTAAAGTGGCATGTCCTAGAACAGGCTGGTTAAAAAAGCCCACACGTAGCAGCATAAGGCCTTTCTTTCCCATTATGCCCCTAAGAAGGTCTCGTGCTGCTACGCATGGGCTTCTTTAACTAGTCTGTTCTAGAACATGTCACTTTAAATAAAGACATTTTAATTAAGGAGTGCATTGGTCTGAGAAACCATTTTCTCTTTTTTCTTGACAATGTGTTACCTTGAAACAAAGAGCACCCAAACCTAAGAAGTCTAAACAGTTTTTTGTGGATTGAGCATGCCATCATTTTGAAATCAGACATGAAGCACTAATAACTTCTTTTCTGATAAGCTTTTCAAGTCTTTCAAGCTTTTGATTAACTGAGTTATTTGACTGCCTTAAGTTTTTTGTTCTGGGTAATGTATGCAGCACATGAGGACGTCAGCTACTCTCATGTCAAACTCACACTTGAGGGAGAGGAAGGAATGCTCCATGTTTCAAGCTCCCTAATTTTGTGGTTTCTCTATTTTTTTGTCTCCAGGCTTCATGCATATGCTAGTATGATTCGGAAAGCTGTGCACACCACTCTGTCAGAAACAAGGGTATGGCATCCATATCATCACAACAGTTTTATTGCACAGCTAGTTCCAGCTAAAGTAATACCGTAGCTTACCTGCATGAGCATGATAGAGTCTTTTATTCTCAAACACTGCACTCTCCCATAGGTGGTGCGTATTAAAAAGGTGCAGGCTGGGGGAGGATGGATCACACTCGTACTTTCCTATGAACAGTTTTATTTGTTACTTATTAGCAGCAGGGTGTCCAGAGCATGGACATTACATACATTAGCAAGAAGACATTATTCAAGGCATGATAAACAACCTGTTATATAAGTTTGCACCAGTTTGTTATGACCTGTGTTTGTTTTTTAAGACCTTTAATAAAAGGGTAAAAGACAGTGTAATCCTCTTAGTCGTGTTAATATGCAGGGCATGGAGGGTTTCATCTTTTCTGATTCAGTTAACTTAGACATAAATTATAGCTCCTTTCTGATAACAGCCACATTAGCACAGCTCCCTGTGTGAAACTAATCCCGTTGGAAGAGGTTGTTAATAGGATGCTATCGCAATGTTGGTCGCAAACCCAATCTCTCTTTTTTTCTTTTACAGCTGCACACAGCAGACCTGGGGGGTCAGGGCACCACGTTGGAGGTGGTCCAGTCTATCATGAGGGAGATTGAGAGCAAAGGACCCCTCACTGTTGAACCCATGTAACCTCCAGTCCCAAACTTACTCCTCCTCCTTACACAACACAACACAACACAACACAAAGTCCATGCCCAGACCACCAGCAAGGTATGAGATTAAGGAAATATGTTCAACTGAAATACTGAGTGGTCCAGTGTTTTTGATAATATGTTTTTGTCATTAGACATTTACAGTTTTGTGATTAAGATTACATCCGGCAGTGAAGGTAAAAAAAAGAAAGCAAACAAGAAAATAATTCATGTCAAACCAATCAGAATTTATAACACATCATAACACATACTGACAACAGTAGTGCAACAGTAGTGTAGCAACGCTGAACAATATTTTGAATTTGATTGTAGTTTGGCCACAATCCTACATATAGCACTTTTAAGAGTATGTTAGTGGAAGCAGGAAAAATCAGGAAAACTACATCTTCACCTATGCTGTTGATGTTGTTTCTGTTCTGTGCGTATTTCTAGCTAATTCGCACTTTCCAGGCTAAATGTTCCCTAATGTTACAGTAACCCAGTTTCTTAAGAGGTTATATAACCAACCAAATGCTTTGCACTTTGTTTTTGTAGGATCACCATAGTATTGTGGTGGATTGTGATTCCAAAAAGTGTAATAACAGTTTGATTTTTGACGTCAATATTGTAGTTTCAAAGTAACATAAAACTAACAATGGCAATCTCCAAAAACAGGCACAGAAGGTTAAAAAGTCTGTCTGTTTGATATATGTTAAGGTTTTCCATTTAGTTAAAAGGACACTACATCAAGCCCTCCTGTGTTTGCTGTGAAGTATGTAGGCACTCTAAATACTGCATACAGGCTTTTGGCTAATGCAGTATGACATGACCAAAGTCAAATTGATGTGAAGTGTTAATCATTCTGTAAAATTACCTCAGAGATTGAAGCTGACTTTGTTGAATATTAGAGGAGTACGTAATCACCGTATGATACGGGACAAGAGGGGAGCTGACGTAGATCGGGTTGAATTTTACACTGGGCACATGAATCATTCACCCCATCACATACTTCAGTCTTAGTTTGTTGGTTAGCTGTTACAAAGAATGTAGGCTACTGACCTGTGGAACAAATGTATTTGTTCAAAACGGTTTGTTTATTGTTTGGTTTAGACATTTGATAAGTGTTTGGTCATTAATGACGTGTGTTTGTGACATGTGGCTGTTTTATGTATCCACCTGTAGTTCCTTGTAAGAGTGTGTGCACTCAGGACAAAGAAACTCTGAGCAATAAAGTCTTGCTACAACCCTCATGGGGAACCAAAGAAGAGCCGAGTTTTTGTCAGTAGGTTACGGTGATGGCACTAATACTCAGCACTTAATATCAAAGTGAGGAGATATTTTTGCCAACACAGCTACCAGTAGGGGTCAGCATTAATCTGGGCATGGGGTTCATAGCCATGCACACTGACATGGACAGTGTGAAATGCTGTTATTCATTTTATTAATTATTAATACTGAATCCACAGTCACAAGAGTGACAAGGCAGTGTGATAAACATGCCTAAACAACTACCCATTCATTCATCACTATCATCCATCAATGTAAGGCCATTTTACTCCATTAGGGTTACTAAAGTCTATGATAAACAGTAATGCTGAATGTGACTGTCCTAAATGGAAATGCAACTTGTGACTATTAAGTTTCATTGTCATGGCATCAATATTGATGTCAACTGCCACAACAACCTCTTATACAGACATAAAATTGTCATCAAATTGGAAGTTAATGTCATCAAAACGTTAAAAAAAAACGTATGGCATCATGTTATTTCAGTCCTGAAGGAGTCTTGTGAGAGGCCTAATGAGTAATGTTACTCTGAAGTGAAGTGATAGCTTCTTCTATGTCTTCTGCTTCACAAAGGACATCCACCATGTCATTCACCATAGTTTCTCAAACTCGTCTGCTGGCCCTCTCAGGCCTCCATTCACATAATCTCTTTAATGCCCTAAATGTCTTTATATAACACTATCATAACCACTCACAATCATGACAGTGTTTTACAGGAAATACTCTGAACCACACAAAACAGAGTTTCAATGAAAGGATGTTTGACACCACAAACAAGTGTGCCTTCTGTGTCATCACTAACATCATCACTGTCGTGATCACATATTGGGCTTGTTTGAAATGACTGACTGGTTGGGTGGCTAGCTTAAAGCAATGCATTCTGGACGTGAAATAGGGAAGCTTTTGGACATCACTGTACCACACCATATCCACCCATGTGGTACAGTCACGTTCGGACGGGATTGTCCAAAAACGTCACTATTTCAAGTCCAGAGTGCAATGCTTTAAGCCAACCAGTCATTTCAGATAAGCCCATTATCTCCATGGCATCGGCACCGCCAAGGTGTTTTAGCTCAGAAACGGTATTGCAGTGCCCTCTGCTCAAAGTCAAAAGAGCTAAGCTGTATGCAACTGGACATCTTTTGGTGCTTGAAGACATTTCACACTTTATCCAAAAGGCTTCTTAAGTTCTGGCCTCATAATAGGGAAGCATAGCTATATCTCTGAAACACTGGAGGTGGGAAAGCCCCGAAAGAAGTCCAGTTGCATACAGCTTAGCTCGTTTGACTACCATGACCTGGATGAATGAGAGTCTTCACAGACCTCTGCTCCAAGAAATTTGCATCGTATATTCTAGAGCGCTAGCCTGCTCTACAGTGTTTGCATTCTTCTTAATTGTCCTGGCAGTAAAATTAATCAAGAAGTGGTGGAATTTTAACAAGAACCTCCTGATCTTGTGATGCTCATTTCGGCTAACTTCCATATGAGCCAAAAGAGCTATTTGAGGACAAATTTGCCACTTGAAACTAGCATATGTGTGTCTACAAAACAAACCTAACATGGTGCATTTTATACTTTATATTTTAAATTCCCCTTGATATGTAATTGTGTATTGACATGTAGTTGTTTTCCATGTGCAAATGTAGTTCCTTTACCCAGTGTGTATTTTCTCACTTGGAGCAATGAGGACTTGCTATGAAAAGCAGTGGTGAGAAAATAACAAAGCCTCATACAGACTTCAGTCAGGACATTTCATTCCTAATGAAAATGTTTGCAGTGTTACAGCAAGAAAGCAAGGCAGATACAGGAAATGCATGGCTGGTTAAAATCCCAGATATACCAATGTGTGATGGTTGTTACACAAAATGACCGGACATTTACAGGTATATTTTTTATGCTTTCACAGTTGTCAGGTTAAAAAAAAACATCTACACACATGCAAACAAGGATGGACACACCATACAAGTTACCTTGTGAACCACACAGGAACATTAAGGAGTGTTTCCATTTCAGACTGCAGCATGCAGCATCACTTAGGAAAAGCTATGGGTACATTTTGCCCTTTTAAACGAGGTAGTTCATGAACAGGGAAGTTCCTCGTCCCTGTTGTAGGGCGTGAGCCAGAGTAGCACACTCAGACCCATAAATGAGATACTTCATTAAAGTAATTACCTCTGCTCATATCTGTATGGTACCCATTAATTCCCCCAGTGACTATGAATATGTGTCACCCGTCCTGCAGTCATTCAGTCATAGGATATCGGTAAAATGAAAATGCCTGAATTTCCACGATTAATGGAAATATTAAAAGGTTTTTTTTTTTTTTCAACTTGATGGAAGCATGAAAAGTTTTTGTTGCTATTGATTCTAGCTCCCCATTGGGTCTGTGCTGTGAGGAATATGAGCTTGTAGCGGGGCTGATGGAGGACTATTTATGCACCCATTTCTGCACCGCAAATGCACTCGATAACCCAATTAACAGGAAGAAAACGGCAGAAATGACACTCACGTCAGTGACCGTCTGCATTCCCTCAATCCTCTCCACACTTTTTTACTGTTAGAGGCCCATATATTAATAATAATAATAATAATAATAATAATAATAATAATGGTAATAAAATGGACTAGATCTAAATATTTTGTAAGAATTGGATTTGATTTGAATCCAGGGTGGTCTAGAAGACTCTGACTCAGAAACTTTGTGAGATGGAGAGAAAGAGAGAGAGAGAGAAAAGGAGACATAGCAGAATAACCTGAGATTACTTCAAAGGGCCAGACGTTACCATTGGTTCTTCAAATTAATCTATGAGCTCATTTCTAATGAGGAAGCAATTGGGTGGAAGGAAACACTGTGTCTGTCAAAAAGAGGGATGTGTGTGTGTGAGTTTGAGTGTGTGTGTGTGTGTGTGTGTGTGTGTGTGTGTGTGTGTGTGTGTGTGTGAGAGAGAGAGAGAGAGATAGCGAGAGAGGTTGGATGTAATGGAGGCAATAAAGAAGAGAATGGTGATAAGATAAAGGTTGTTGGGGGGCAAGTGCATGGATGATATCATTATGCAGGCATTTGCCCAAGTATGTTCTTTTTTTCTTTTCAGTTTTTCCTAATTTAAGGTGCACAGTGTCATAGACTTTGCCAAGCCACATGAAGCTTTGCTTGTAACCCCACTGTATGTCGCAAAATGCAGGGCTTTGTGTCACTAGCTGTCCACTGTCCTTGTTGTTAATGCTAATTTTGCCATTATTTTGGGCAAAATGTCCTTGGTATTAATGTTAAAGGCATTGGGCATTTGGGTAATACTGTATATCATAAACCATTTTGCCAGAACTGATGATTTTTTTATGGCAAGTCGGCATCTTAGGAGCGCTACTCTAAATTGTTATGATTTCTGTGTCGAGTGGCACCACCTGGTAAATAATTATCAGATTAAAAATCTAGCACTTCTACAGCCAGTGTCATGCAATGTAAAAGGTCACAAGTTATTTAAACTCAATTTACCAATTTTACATTTTAATCTACCAATTTTAAAAACTGGTAAGTTTATATTTGGCGACATTTAGTCTCACCCTTTTAAAAGTAGTTAAGAACACACCACGCAGGTGGTCAGCTGACGGACCTCGTCAGGCTATCTGTGAGTGCTCCATGCTGTCGGCATGACGATACTCGGCACAAAGAGTGATAGTAGTAAATGAGTGAAAGACAGTAAAATGCTTTAGATAACCTTTGGTAAATGAGTAAAAAGTAGTAAAAGAAACATTCGTGGTTTCTGGTTTGGTGATCGTGGTCAGTGGTGTGTGAGAGTACTATAACAGTGAAAGAGAGGGGTCATCCTTTCTGAACAACTGCTGTGTTCGAATGTCCAATGCGAGAATGTGTTCGAGTAATGAGAAAAGGAAACAGATTTCTAAAGCCAGATGTGATCCAGGAGCAGTGAGGCAGAGATGGAATTTAAGGCAAAGGCGGAAAATGTAAAGAAGAAAAAAAAACTCTGCAGGAATTCCACTGGTAAATGAGCACTGTGTAGAGAATGCAAATGTGTTACAATGAGTTAAGCAAACTTGCCTCTATGCAAACAGAGACGTCCTGAAGGGGGGGGGTGTTGCAAGGCAGAGGGCGGAAAATGTAAACAAGAAGAAACCTCTGCAGGAGTGCTGTGTGGAGAATGAGAATATGTTAGAATGAGTTAAGCAAACTTGCCTCTCTGCAGAGACAGACATCTTGAGCTGTGTGAGGGTGGGGGTGGGGTGGGGTGGTGTGGAGGTTGAGGGTCTGCGAGGCAGAGATGACATTTAAGATAAAAGCAGACAGTGTAAGGAAGAGCAGATCTCTGTTGGAATTTGGATGGACAGGGCGAATGCAGGGGAAAGGGTTGGATGAGGATGGACAGGAACAAATGCAGGGAGAGGGGTTGGATGGACAGGGGGAGTACAGGGGGGGTTGGATGAGGATGCACAGGGTGAATTTGGGGTGGGGGGGGGCAGGGGGGGTTGGGTAGACAGGGCAAATGCAGAGGGAGGGGTTGGATGAGGATGGACTAGGGGAGGGGTTGGATGAGGATGGAGAGGGGGAGGGGTTGGATGAGGATGGAGAGGGGGAGGGGTTGGATGAGGATGGACAGGAGGAGGGATTGGATGAGGATGGACAGGGTGAATGCGGGGGGAGGGGTTGGATGAGGATGGAGAGGGGGAGGGGTTGGATGAGGATGGAGAGGGGGAGGGGTTGGATGAGGATGGAGAGGGGGAGGGGTTGGATGAGGATGGACAGGGTGAATGCGGGGGGAGGGGTTGGATGAGGATGGAGAGGGGGAGGGGTTGGATGAGGATGGACAGGGCGAACAGGGCGAATGCGGGGAAAGGGTTGGATGGACACGGCGAATGCAGGGGATGGACGAGGATGGACAGTGGGAATGCAGAGGGAAGGGGTTGGATGAGGACTGCCATGCACACACACACGCACACACACACACACACACACACACGCACACATTGGATGAGGACTGCCGCATGCCTCTCATGACATGCCTCATTTATTCTGAACAGTAAAAGCAGACACAGATGCAGCCCTCTCCTCTGTCTGTCTGTCTGTCTCTCTATCTCTCTCTCTTCTCTCTCTATCTCTCGCTATCTCTCTCTTCCTCTGTTTCTCACTCTCTATCTCTCACTCTCTCTCTGTCACTTTCTCTCCCTCACTGTCTTTCTCCCTCTCTCTCTGTTTCACTCTCTCCCTCTCTCTCTCTCTCTCTCAACAGTAAAAGCAGATGCAGCCCTCTCTCTCGCTCTCTCTCTCTATCTTTCTCTCTTTCTCAACAGTAAAAGCAGACGCAGATACAGCCCTCTCTCTCTCTCTCTATCTCTCTCTCTCTCTCTCTCTTTCTTTCTCAACAGTAAAGGCAGATGCAGATACAGCCCTCTCTCTCTCACTCTCTCTCTCTCTCTCTCTCGCTCTCTTTCTCTCGTTCTCTCTTTCTCAACAGTAAAAGCAAACGCAGATACAGCCCTCTCTCTCTCTCTCTTTCTCTCTTTCTCTCTTTCTCAACAGTAAAAGCAGACGCAGATACAGCCCTCTCTCTCTCTCTCTCTCTCTCTTTCTTTCTTTCTCAACAGTAAAGGCAGACGCAGATACAGCCCTCTCTCTCTCACTCCCTCTCTCTCTCTCTCTCTCTCTTTCTCTCTTTCTCAACAGTAAAAGCAGACGTAGATACAGCTCTCTCTCTCTTTGTTGCGACCATATTTTTGCACATTGTTGGAGCGTTTACAAATACGCATGAAATGGATGAAATGGGGCAATTCCACAATAAAAAAAAGCAGTCTCTGCGCCTACGTGAAGAACACATGGAAATGTTTGAGCGCTGACAGACAAAATGAATGGCTGCTTTCTGAACAGGTAGGAACGCTGCACAGGTAGGAAGCCATTTTAACCTGTCTTCTTGCCCACATACACCACTCATACACATACATGCAATACACACATACAGGACAAACACATGAAAAACACACGAAAGGGATCCTGAACAAACACACACATACGCACACAAACACACACACACACACACACACACACACACACACACAAGCACACATATGGGTATGCAGGAGATGGAGGGAAATGGACTGAAATCCACAGGCTCCATGTTTTTTCCCTCCGTGGTTCCCCATGTTCTCATCCCTCATCTCTTGACGTGGGCCAGGCAAACATGAGGCCTGCGGGACCAATTCATACTGCAGAAGACGCGCGCACACAAACACACACATGAAAAGGCCTTGAACATGCGCGCAAACACACACAGGCACACACACACACACGAAAGGGCCCTGAACACGCACACACACACACAAGCGCACACACACACGAAAGGGCCCTGGGCACACACACACACATGCACACACGCACACACAAACACACACACACACATGAAAGGGCCCTGGACACACACACACACGCACACACACATGAAAGAGCCCTAGACACGCACACACACACACAAATGAAATGGTCCTGAACACATTCACACACACACACACCTGAAAGGGCCCTGGACGTGGTCTTGTTCTAGGCACAGGCCCACTCCGGTTTTAGCACGGGTGTCCTCGGGGGTTTCTCTTAACGTTCTTACTGCGTGTTTCTGGGAAGCCTGCCCCAGCACTCACTCTGTCTTCTCTCCTCCCTCCTGGCCTTTCTCTCCATCCCTCCATCCATCTGTTCATTCCTCCCTTTTTCTTATCCACCCCGCTCTCCCTTGTTTACACACAAACACACACACACACACACACACACACCTGTTTGGTCAAACTCAAATCATATTAATTTTGTGTGTCACAGATGTCCCAGAGCGAGGACAGGGAGAATGTCATTGACTCCCTGACACACAGATGGAATGCACGCGATCTCATTTTGGCAATTAAATGCAGTCTATTAATATCGGTGACGTCCCAAAATGTCAATTTATATGCACACACTAATGCAACAAGGAGGCAGACACTCAGACATGCACACACACACACACACACACACGCACACACACACACACACACGTACACAAACACACATTCATAGGCACACAAGAATGAGAGTGACACACATGAGCAGAGCTACACACACACACACTGAAACATAAAGACGTATACATTTCATAAACACACACATACACACACACACACACACACACACACACAGGCTAATAAACACACCACCATGACCACCACTAGACCTACATAAATACACGTAACAACAGTAACACGCATGCACAGAATTATACACACAAATATAGAGAGACAGAAACAGTACACATACACACACATTCTACTACCACCACCGCACCTGCACAAATACACATATACGACATCAACAGAAATACACAAGCACAGGCTTATACACACAAACACAGACAGGCATATACATTGCACAGACACACACACACACACACACACCACTATAACTTCAAGTATTTTCCCCTTCTTCTTCACTTTCTCTCTCTCTCCACCCCTCACTCTATCACTCTCTCTCTCTACCTCTCTCTCTCTCTCTCTCTCTCCCTCTCTCTCGGTCTCTGTCTCCCTACCTCTCTCTCTCTCTCTCTCTCTCTGTCCTGTGTTCTGTCTGCCCAGGGTTCTTTCTAACCCATGCCACTTGGCTCATTTTTCATTTTGTTTTTGTTTTATTTTTGTTTTGTTTTCCACGGACCTGTCTTATGAACGCTGACATCAGCTGCCCTTCCCAAGAAATGTAGTCACCTTCTGTAACCCTCAGCGCCTCCATCATTAATCCAGCCCAGCAAAGTATGAGCAGGGTGGGGGTCTGGGTGGGCAGTGGGAATGGGGGGTGTTGGTGGGGGTGGGAGTTTAGGGGAAAAAAAAACATTCTGAGGAATTTACTCTGGTACACCTGGAACCGTGTCTGCAGAGATGGTGTGTGTGTGTGACGTGACAGAGAAATCACCCATCACAGCTGGTGCTTACCTCACCACGTAAACACACACACTCACACACACACACACACACACACATACACAGCAAGAGAAACTCTTGTCAGACACGCACACACTAGAGAAACTCCTGTCACACACATGCACCACACGCTAGAGAAACTCCTGTCACACACACCCAGCCACACACACACTAGAGAAACTGCTGTCACACACACACACACACACACTAGAAACCCCTGTCACACACACACACTAGTGGTACGGCGCTTTTAAATCTGTTGGGCAAGGTATGATGAGTGATCCTTCACACATGTTCCCTCATTCCTCTCCTGGCCTTCCCTTTCTCCGTAACACACAGCTGTTGTTTTCTCTCTCTCTCTCTCTCTCTCTTGCTCTCTCTCTCTCTCTCTGTCTCTCTCTCTCCCCCACAACCATGTCTTGTGCCATCTGCCTGCTTTTTCCATGACATCTTCTCTTCTCCCTGGCCATCCCACCGGGAGTACACCCCCCAGCCCGTGTCTTTGATGAAGGCGGCACGCTCCGTACTCCCCTAGTCCACGTGTGTGACCATGTGTGTACCCTACCCTGCTCCCCATCGTGCTCTTTCGCTCCCGTTCCCTACTCTTTCGTTTTGTTTTGCTTTTTTTTTGCTTTTGCTTTTTTCCCCAGCTCTCAGTTCTCGGTTCAGGAACATTCAATTTAATTCAATTAAATTGAAACGTGGTTCATTAGCTTTAATCATTCGGAGCAAATGTCATTTGTACACAATAAGGCAATATCTGCGCACAACCTTTAGTTATTTATGTAAAGTAAATACATCTATCTAAACTCACTCACTTTTTCGGTTTCTGTCTCCCCCCTCCCCCTTTCTCTCATTCTCTATCTATCTGTCTATCTGCTATGTTTTGTTACCCTGCATGACTTTTCCTTACCTTGTATTTATACATGTGTAATGACAGTAAAGTTGAATCTTATCTATCTATCTATCTATCTATCTATCTATCTATCTATCTATCTATCTATCTATCTATCTATCTATCTATCTATCTATCTATCTATCTGTCTGTCTGTCTGTCTGTCTGTCTGTCTGTCTGTCTGTCTGCCTGTCTGTCTGTCTGCCTGCCTATCTCTATCTATCTATCTATCTATCTATCTATCTATCTATGAAAAAGAGAATGACAGTGAGCAAGAGGAGAGAGTGAGGAAGAGAGAGAGAAATGCAATCATGAAAAGAGGTGGAAAGTATGCTAAGGTGTAAAAGTTTCTCGTTTCCTCATGAAATAAAAAACAGGAACTGCACAGGAGTGTCACATAAATACTGGAGATTAGTTGCCTTTTTGCAGTTGGCAGAATTCTGGTGTAATTTGGCTCATGTTTTTGGAAATAGTTTAGGTAGTTATTGCAGTAGTCTGTCATCTTCTACCTGCCTTCTACACTGCAGTGTGTGTGTGTGTGTGTGTGTGGGTTTGCCTTGCTATACATGTGGGGGACACAATTTCCCCTGTAAGATAGGAAATTCAGACGAGAAATTGAGGTCCCCGCCAATCTAACAGTGTTTTTCTTGGTTGTTTTGTTGCTAATGACAAAAACTAAAAGTACTTTGGATACTTTAGTACTTTACTGACAGGTTATGGTTAGGGATGGGTTTGGTCTGGGCACAGTTTAGCGTTCTTTAGTTGTATTATAATGGGAGTCAATGAGAGGTCCCCATAAGGATAGCAGTACACTACTGTGTGTGTGTGTGTGTGTGTGTGTGTGTGTGTGTGTGTGCTGTAATATATATGTGTGTATGCCTGTGTCCAGGTACTGCCACTACCCTCAGGGGGTCACTCTGCAGATGTTTGTGTTTGTTTTGTTTTTTTCTTTGTAAAAGAGTACTTACTATATAGTTATCAAGGTCTGAGAAATCCAAGTGATAACAGAAATGTAATGCTCTTTTCTGTACAATAGAAAACAAACAAACTAGAGTACAAGCATTGCTGCCCACTGCAAATGTAGCCCTAAAAAACATAAGATTCAATGTCTTGATGGAGACTTCCCCATAATGAATTGAAACTGTTCCCCAGATCCTGTACAGGCTTAACTACAGAAGGCTATTAGCCACAGTTTAATTAGCGAGTTAAATTTATGTAATGATTCTGTAGTTGCATAATGTGTTTTCAAGCCTTGTTGGGTAAGTCCTTTATTGCTAATTCAAACTGGCTTGTTGATAAAACCGTAAGAGCAGAGTAATTCTCCTTTGCTACCTGACAAG
>CM050206.1:15324077-15326577 GCA_027475355.1 Coilia nasus | reverse complement strand
GTTTTATGCATCTTCCATCTTCCTGCTCTGTTTTCAGCATGAAGTCATCCGCAGAGCACCTCTGTCTCTTCCTGTAGTCCGCCCGAGTGCACTCCACCCTCCACCCTCCCGTCCCGTTCCTCGCAGGCCATGCGAATGCTATAGAGGGATGCTTCTGTAGTTTGCAGTTAAGTACACACTAATCCCTGGTAGGAGTGTACAAACATGTGTCAGCACTCTGTCTGTCTGTCTGTCTGTCTCCCTCTCTCCTTTTCTCCCTCCTTCCTTCCTTATCTCTCTCTTCGTTTTCTTTCTTTCTGTCTGTCTGTCTGTCTCTCTCTCTCTTTCTCTTCTCTCTATCTATCTTTCTCTCTTTCCCTCTCTGTGTTCTCTCTCTTTCTATCTATCTCTTTCTATCTTTCTCTCTCTCTGCCTCTCCCTGTCTCTCTGTCTCTCTGTCTCTCTGTCTCTCTCTCTCTCTCTCTCTCTCTCTCTCTCTCTCTCTACTTTACTTTACTTTAGTATCCTGTATCTGTATCCTGTCCAATATTCTGCGTGCTACTTATTTATTTATATATTTATCTTGGCAAATACTTGAATTGTTTTTAAAGTAACAAAGTGTTTTTTTTGTTTGTCTGAAACGTTTTTGTAATAAACAATGTTTTAAAATTCAAAAAAAAAAATCAAATTCTCTCTCTCTCTCTCTCTCTCTCTCTCTCTCTCTCTCTCTCTCTTCCTTTCAGTGTGTCAGGTAAATGAGCACCTTGTGGGAGCACCCATGCGACTCAGGGGCTCCCTCATTCCACTCCCACACTCACAAGGGTCCAGTAACAAACAATCGTCAAGCTGTCGTCCTACTGGTCTCCTCTAAGTGCCAATTACTCCGACACAGACCTCAGGCCAGATGGAAAGTAGGCAGGAGTGCCGGTAATAAACACTTCACACCTCTTCTTAAGTTCCTTTTTCTGCTCTTGTTTAGGACGTTAAGAAGGGGTTTAGCTAAAAGATATGGAATGCGGTGGTTAAATATAGAGTGGGGAAACAGAATACGTCTTTCAGCACCTCATTTCGATCATTTCTCTTCCTCCCCCTGCTCACTTCTTCCAGGCCTGCTATTCTAAAAACCCTACTGTTTGATGAATGCCCCATATCACACTATTGGCCTCAGAGGCACAACACTCCCCCATCCCCAATGTCTCTCTGATGGGCTAATGCTGTAGTGCTGTTCAAAAACAGAAAAACAAAACTTACAAAGTTTTTTTGTGGGAGCTCTCTGGTGTTGCGGACTTAGTTTCTGTTTTTTGGAGTTTTGCTTTTTGGTCCAGCACCCAGCAGACTTAGGGCATATGTGCGTGCGTTAGGGCTCATTTCCACCAAACACTCTCCGTATACAGAGCGTAGACAGCAAGTGCCCGTTTTCTGTCCGTATTCATTTAGAATGCACGTTAACAGATTAGAGCATTCCCACCGCACGCGTGATCTGATGTTATTCTGTCACACATACACACATATTGTACACAGTTACGTGTGCCCTTAGGCCTACACAGTAATGCTGTGGTGGTGGTGTTCCCTGACTGGTCTGTACACAGTCGCGGTAGCCCGCCGTGCCCTCATGTTATTTGGCTGTACTCACTGAGCAGTACATCAAGCATATGTGCTCTTAAGATCCTATCCCCCTCGGTTATGGGTCAGTGGTCTGAAGTAATATCATCTCTCGCCGGCACACTGAGTTCAGCACAGCTTTAGGAAGCACGGTGATATACACTACACTACACGAGTCATGTGACATCACTGTTTTCCCCCAGAAGTGTTGTTGTAGCAGCAGTGCTGTCAGTTGAGAAACACTGTTAAACCAACTATGTTAGGGGGGTCTGGGATTACATTTTGAAAATAACCCCACTTCTGACACCTTCGGAGTTCAGACATGAAGAGATTGAGACTTCAAAATAAGCCTTTAGATGTAGTGCACACAGTGTGCAAATGAAAAGCGTTACATTACTGTGATCTTGCGGATCAGCAACAGTGCTCATTGTTGTAAGCAGTGGTGGTGCGTATATAGGGGAAACACTGAACTTGATGCTCCGTGGAAATCTATGGCTGCGAAAAGAAATCTGGTTAGGGTACAGTGTAAATTCCTTCCTAACACAACAGAAGATTAAATATCTTTTGAGGAGCACACACTCGGTTGAAAAATGGTCTGTTTGAGGTGTTCTTTGGATGGGATACTTTAAGCAACAAACCAGGAGAAAATCCAAGCCACTCTAAATTTCTAGCTTAAAAAAAGGCTTTATTGAGTTAGCTTAACAGGTTAGGATGACCATTGACATAGTCATAACAACAAAGGCGTTTTAACACAACAGAAGTTATTTAAGTAGTAATGAACCTAAGGTAAGGCAGCACAAGCTGTTACAGAAATAAAAAAGAAAACATAAATTATATCAGCTGTATCAAATCTTAGTTAAGCCCCCCCTACAAGTATAACTTTGAATGAGCAGCTGTGCGGAAAAAAGAAAGTTTCCTA
>CM050206.1:15214077-15319077 GCA_027475355.1 Coilia nasus | reverse complement strand
CTCTCTGTCCACCTCCCCATCTCTCCACGCTCCGCGTCCCGCCTGGCTCAGCCATGCTCTCTCTCTCTCTCTCTCTCTCTCTCTCTCTCTCTCTCTCTCTCTCTCTCTGTCTCTCTCTCTCTCTCTCTCTCTCTGTCCCCCTCCCCATCTCTCCACGCTCCGCGTCCCGCCTGGCTCAGCCATGCTCTCTCTCTCTCTCTCTCCACACTGCCTCTCTGTATCACGCCTGGGTTTGCCTCTCTCTCTTTCTCTTTCCATTCCTCTGCCTCTTCCCTACCTCTGCACATTTGTGCCACTCTCTGTCTCTCTCTTCCTCTCCATCTCCCTACCTTTCTGTCTCTCCATCTTCCCACCTCTCTATCTTCATCTCCATCTCCTCTCCATCTCCCTACATCTCTGTATCATGCTTCAATTTTCCACTCTCTCTCTCTTTCCCTCTCCCTCTCTCTCTCTCTCCATCTCCCTACCTCCCTGTCCATATCTCTCCATCTCCTCACATCACGTCTGGGTCTGTCATGCTCTCTCTCTCTCTCTCTCTCTCTCTATCTATCTTTCTTTCTCTCTCCAGGCCGCTGCTGCCCTTGTCCGTCTCTGGAGCCCCACACCTGCTGCGTTTGCCATCTGCCTCCTTAATGCCCCTCCGTAGGAGCACCTTCTTTAATTAGTACCTGTCTCCTCACACTCGGCCTACACACACACACACACACACACACACACACACCTGCACACACACACATGGACACCTGCACACACACATACGCACACACACACACACATACGCACACTCACAAACACAGTCCATGCCCGGCCTGTCCTATACGCTTTCATTGAGCAGAGCAGAGAAGCCCATGCACCCATGGAAGGTGCTGTGCGTTTTACGACTAAAACGTGAAATTTTGTCAAAGGTCCAATGTCCAATGTCCAGCATGCATGCACACACACACACACACAAGCACACACACACACACACACACACACACACACACACACACACACACACACACCGGCAGACATGCGCAAATGCAAATGTTTACTAACACACACACATATACACATAGACAAACACACATACACACAGATAGACAAACACACACAAACACACACACAGGCATAGGCACACACCTGCACAGGCGTGTGCACAAACACACAGGCCATGAACTTCTCTTCAGATATGGAAACACTTTATTTTTGGCTTCTCTGGCTAGGCGTAGCAAATTTGAAGAGGGAAATGTGTTTGGAAGACATTCTGGAATTTTACAATTGTACTGTGCAAATCTAGAACTGCCATTAAGTGCCATTTATAATGGGTGCGTTTGGAAATTACCACTCCCAGCACTCCCAGCAAACTCTGACAGTTTTAAACCGTTCGTATATTCAGAGTGCTTATGGAACTGGATGTGGAAAATTCATGGATCCACATGGTGATTCAGATCACCGCCAAAATCTAATCACTTTTAAGTTAGCCCATTTTTTTACCTACCCTAAAAACTGAATCAAACTCCATCCATAACTTTTTGAGTTATGTTGCTAACTAACTATCAAACAAACAAACAAACAAACGCTGATGGTTACATAACCTCTGCTGGCGGAGGTCACAAAAGCATTCGTTAATTCAAAGGGAGATTGAATGCTCTGGCTTTTCAAACTGTGAAGCGTAACTCCATTTTCAGAGTGGCAGATTTTATTTACAAACACACCCAATATCCTGCTTGAGTACACAATGACATCATCCAGAGGAAAATATGGATGGAGTCAGTCAGTGTTGTGAGTTTGTGAAGAAACAGCAACAGCTCAATTTTTGGATCCATAGCAGAGTCAGTGAGCCACAGGGTGCCACTGTGGTGATTTGGCCGTCTTCACTGCGTTTGGCTACAGCCTCGCCCCCCACCGCCCCGTTTTCCCCCCACCACCCTCCCCTCCCTCCACTCCCCGCCCCACTACTCTCCCCTCCCTAGGTGACGGTACGGTTTGGCCCAGCTGTATGTGTGGTGCCTGCTGATGTGCTGATGGCCCGCGAGATAAGTGTGTGTGTGTTGGGGGGTAAACAGCACGGTCCTGCAGTTACTACAGCAGCAGGTGTGTGTGTGTGTGTATGTGTGTTTAGGCGTGTGTGTGTGTGTGTGTGTGTGTGTGTGTGTGTGTGTGTGTGTGTGTATGTCTGTGTGTGTGTGTGTGTGTGTGTGTGTGTGTGTGTGTGTGTGTGTGTGTGTGTGTGTGTGTGTGTGTGTGTGTCTGTGTCTGTGTCTGTAGGTGGATAGGGGGATGGGTTGAGCAGCTACTGATGCTGTTATCACAGTGAGATGAAAAATGAGCAGGCGGATGGATCGTCAGCGTAATGAGGCCTGTTAAGGGCTGGCTAGAGGAGAGAGAGAAGAGGCACTGAATGGAGGACAGCTTTGGGAGTGGGGCTCAGTGCTGACACTTAGGCGCTCTTAATTAACCCACACTCCCGCCATGAATCACCCACGGACTTCCATGCACCCCCCAACACCTAGCAAAGCCCCCTGACACTGCCTTTCAATGAAGATCATTCAGCAAAGTCAGAGTGTGTGCGTGTGTGTGTGTGTGCATATGTGTGTGCCTGTGTGTGTGTGTGTGTACGTATGTGTGTGTCTGTATGTGTGTATGTGTGTGTGTGCGCGTGTATGTGAGTGTCTTTGTGTGTGTGTGTGTACGTGTGTGTGCGTGTGTGTATGTGTGTGTCTGTATGTGTGTGTAGGTGTGTTTGTGTGTGTGTGTGTTTGTGTGTGTGCATGTGTGTGTGTATGCGCGTTGGAGTATAAACCAGACAGAGAAAAAAATGTAGAAGAGATCGTGTCTGTTTGTCCCTCTGTAGGTCAGGATGTGCGCATCTGTCTGGGTGTGTGTGTTTTAGTTTGTGGATGTTTGTGTGTGTGTTTGTTTGTTTCTTTCTTTGAATGTGTGCGCGTGTGTGTGTCTCTATGTGTGTGCGCATCTTTGTGTGTCTCGGTGTGTGTGTGTGTGTGTGAGATGGAAAATAGATGTCCGAAGCAGAGGACAAACAGGACAAGAATGTTGAGGATGTGTGTGTGTGTGTGTGTGTGTGTGTGTGTGTGTGTGTGTGTGTGTGTGTGTGTGTGTCTGTGTGTGTGTGTGTGTGTGTGTGTGTGTGTGTGTGTGTGTGTGTGAGTGTGTGTGTGTGTGTGTGTGTGTATGTGTGTGTGTGTGTGTGTGTGTGTGTGTGTTGTGCTCACAGTGGCTCTGTCACACAGTGAGTTATGGGGCTGGGAGCCCACAACAGTGAGAAGTCATAGCTGACTGATGGGCTGTGTATACCCACAGGTGTGTCACAGTGCGTGTGTGCGTGTGTGTGTGTGTGTGTGTGTGTGTGTGTGTGTGTGTGTGTGTGTGTGTGTGTGTGTGTGTGTGTGTGTGTGTGTGTGTGAGTGAGTGATAAGAAGAGTGGGACAAAAGGAGGGAGTGAAATGATGCATGTTTGAGAGATTCAGTGGGTGAATGCATGTATTTGAACATTTGTGTGGATCTATGTGTATGTTTCTATGTATGTAAGTCAGAGATTGTGTATGAATGCATTTTTGTGTGTGTGTGTGTGTGTGTGTGTGTGTGCGTGTGTGTGTGTGTGTGTGTGTTTGTGTTTGTGTACGCAGGTGCTTCTTTTTGATTGCAGAGGAAAACCTATTAAAAGGAGTGTACCACTCAACTGCAATGAATCAGTGCATCAGTCCACCATTCCCTAGGAGTATACTGTATGTAGCTCTAGCTCTAGTAAGTAGCCATGTTTGCACAGCACAAAGCACAAGGACCATTGAGACAGAAAATCAATCCCGTCCTTTACCCTCAGTCAGAATGCTCTGCTTCTGAGGATGGCAACAGTTCCTTTTTTTTTAAATGACATAAAAACAGGTTTTGTGCAATTACAATTATTTCTGATAGCTGTCTTGCAAGCAGCAAAAATGACAGAAAATCTCATTCTCAGCAATCTCTGCTGCCTTATTATGACATTTAACTACAGTTTTCCATTTCTTTTTTTTCTTTTTTGCAATAGATTACACTTGCTTTCCAAGACCAAGTGATCATATTTTTAACCCTTTCTGAGACACTGCTGATTGCTGCTTTCACCTATGTGCTGTTCTCCTCGTTCTTCATTATACTCTTCTAAATGATTCTACTGTGACACGCTGTACACCAAATGTATGCACATAGGAGCATACAGTATTTCAGTATTTTGTATGACAAATTTGGCAAAACGAATGTCCTGTTTGCAATGCCAATAAAGCATACTGAGAATTTTGAAATGTTATATACACACACACACACACACACACACACACACACACACACACACACACACACATATATATATATATATATGTGTGTGTGTGTGTGTGTGTGTGTGTGTGTGTGTGTGTGTGTGTGTGTGTGTGTGTGTGTGTGTGTGTAACTGCTTGGTATTAAACACTTACTTGTATATCAGCCTACAGTACTGTAGCATAATAATAATAATAATAATAATAATAATAATAATAATAATAATAATAATAATAATAATAATACCCATTTTTTTTAACTGTGCTTGTGCTTGAGTGCCTAACTATACTTTAAGAATTTTTCAACAGAAAATGTGAAAGAAAAACATTAAATTAAGAACAAAAAAGAGAGAAAAATACAGTGAAAAGGGTTAATAGGTGGTTTAGTGTCCTGTACCAGTAGGAAAAGTGCGGGTGTAGGAGTGAAAACACAGCATTCTTCGGCACCCATCTAATCTTGCATTGATCCAGGGAACCTGTCCCTGTACCTTATTTCCTGCAAGTCACTCTGGATAACAGCATAAGGCAAATGACATCTAATATCATGTCAGCTGCTCTGTAAAATGCAAAGTCTGAAACAGGATGCTGGATATGGTTACTAGCATTACGATACAACGTCATAAAAAAAGCTTGAAAAGCTTACCAAATACCCACCCACTGAAATTTGTTTGCCATACTGGACACGTAGAGCCTTATTGCTTACGCCCTGTATGGCACAGTCCTTCATCCTCTATTAGAGATGAGATGTGTAACAGCAATCTGCTATTAGTAAAAACTCTTGTGAAACAGGCTTTGGCTGGCTTGGCAGTGGTGATTTCACTTGGCCATATTTTGCACTACTCCTCTCCAAAATCCATATCTTTTTTTTTTTTTGCTGCTTTCCCTTCTCCTCCTGCATTTAGTTTGTCCTTGGAGAGCCAAAACCATGGTCAACTAAGCGAGCCTGTCATGTCTTTTCAACATCCCTCTCGTAATCGCTATTGTTGCAGGCCTTTGTCTGGTTATTATACTGTACTGTGTCTGGACAATACAGGACCTTCAGGCCGCTAGGGCTGAACATATACAGTGCAACACAAAAAACGTCAGACAAATATTCAGCAGCCCCCCCCCCAAAAAATCCATGTTCTTCTGAAGTGAATGCAGTGACTTTCTGCATGAGTTTTTATAATGAAGCGCTGGCAATAGCAGTCATCATTGAGATGGTTATTAGAAACAGCTTCCCGTCTCTTGCTCTCTCTCTCTGTCGATAGGTTCCCCTGGGGCTAAACAGAAATGGTGGTAAATTGTCGATGGAAATTCCTTTTTGGTCAATTTTGATAATTGCCTTCATAACACAGAGATGGTCATTTAGATGGTTCTCATCGTCACAGAGTTTTGTGAAGCTTTGTGCATACACTTACAACTTATTACACAAGCTAAGGAGTTGACTGTAATGCAAATAATATATTCCATGTGGGCTCAATGTATTTCTGCTCCAAATGTTAAGATACATTTTACAGAATACAGTAGATTACCACTGTTTACACGATGAACTTTAAAAATGGACGCTTAAGGCTATCAATGAAATGAAAGCTATTATAGCTTTGTAAAAGGCACAACTGGAGGCTTGTGTGATGTAGTATGGTATGTAGTACGATAAAGATTACTTATGATGAAAGCTAGAGATTGGACTTTATCGGGAAAAAACACCATGGCCAATGGTGACGAGCAAGGCAGACGTCTTTGGAACATAGACAAAACAGAGAAAATGAGAAAAGTACAACAAATGAACCTAAAAAATGTTTCTGGAAACACTCCGCCGCTAAGCCCTTCACCTCAGCGAGGTTAGCAATTAGCATGCAGTCACACTAGGGTACTGCTAATACATCATGCAGTCTCCCTAGGTTACTGCTAATGCATCAAGAGGCCTGAAGGGAGGTGGTGCGTTCCCAGATAAGCTTCGCCTCTGCAGATGTCTCCAGTGTGCCTCCAGGCTACTTCCCGTCGCTCACAAAAAGGCAAGGTCCAACAACCACAACCTGGACAAAAGGCACATTTCACATCAGAGCAGACTACACGATTGATGTGACAGCTGAGGCGTACAGCATTTTCGGGTTGATTCCTTCATCATCTTTGACTACTCCGCCTAAGGGGGGTGACCCAAACAGTGAGTGTGGGGAATAGCGAAGTTCTGTTTTTACACAATTCTTTAAAAGAGAAGTTTAGAAAACACTTTAGGACAGGCTTTCTCCTCAGCTTTGAGGGACATCCACAATAAGGCTTGACGCAAAGAAAGGACTCGACCCCACCGCCAGTACCTTCACAGAACTCGAGGGAGTCAGTCATTTGTCAACACATCCCCCCAGCCAAAGCCAAAGCCAACTTTGAAGAGAAACCACAGTAAAAATGCCTCTCTGTTAAGTGTTTAGTAAACATTTAGCCAGCATGAGTCCTAAAGGACAGTCGCTCTGCATTGCACCCATCCACAGATGTTTCTCACCACAGATGGATGAGAGAAGACTAGACCGTCCCTGTAAAATAACAACAGTGTTTTTGTCTTCAACATGTTCAAGCTGCCTCACATGGCATTCTAGAACATACAGGGGGCTGTTCCGGAAGGTTCTTTTTAATCAGCACAATAAAGGGGGTGAAGGTTCTCTTAGGCTAATCAATCACAGTAACCAGCTAATGTAGTGAAGTGCTGTGGCGCAGGCCTGCTCGGTGGGGTACTGGGCCCCTGGGGAGTCTGCTTTTCCTCGTGTGTAGCCTTCTGTGGAGACTGGCATTGTGGGTAATTAGGGGAGTCCTGCAATTAGGCATGAAGCGTTTGAAGAGGTGTGCTCGTTTGTAACCTCAATCAGGTAAGTGAATGAAAGGGTCTCTGCAGGGTACATGCAAGCATGCACACAGACACAAACACACACACACACACACACACACACACACACACACACACACACACTTAGTCTTCACATATACACATACACATATACACATACATACACAAACACACGAAAAAACACCTACAGAATCATGCCACCACGTATCCTGACTCTATTCCTTATTTCCTGTCTCTTCTGCCCTTATGCCCTTCCCATACAGACAGCTTTCTCTTCTTCCTCTTTCTGTTACTGTCCCTCCATCTCTCTTTCTCTCTCTCGTGCAGACCGGTTTTTCTCCTTCTGTGTATCTCTCCCTTGCCTCATACAAACATTTTTTTCACCATTTTTTGTGTGCAGTATACAGTACAGTATACCATTTCTATCTTTTCTTTCTCTCTTTCTCTCTTTTTCTGTCTCTCTGCTCTCTTTATTTCTTTCTCCTTTTCTCACTCTGTCTCTCTGTCAATCCCCCCTCACTCATCCTTTACAAGCCTCTCTTTCTTCCTTTTATTTCCTCATCTCTCTCTTTCTATTTATCTTGCTCGTCTCTCTCTGTCTCTCTCTGTCTCTCTCTCTCTCTCTCTCTCTCTCTCTCTCTCTCTCTCTCTCTCTCTCTCTCACACACACACACACTCCCCCACCCATCTCTGCCATGTTTTTGTGTGAGCTGGACTATGAAGTGCTGAGAAAGTGTCTGGCTCAGCAGAAAGAGAGAAAGGCAGACTGCACAGAGGAACAGACCCTCTCTTGAGTCATGACAGCTTGAGAGGGACAGACAGGCGCTCTGCTCGCACAAAAAGGGGCTAATGCTGTCAGGCTTCTGGGCACAACGCACACACACACACATGCACACACACACACACATATGCACACACACACACACACACACACAAACATGTATGTGTGTGCACACAGAGACATGCACACACATACACACACACAAACACACACATACACACACACACACATATGCACACACACACACACACACACACACACACACACACACACACACAAACACACACATATGCACACACACACACACACACACAAACACACACACAGACATGCACACACATACACACACACCGCCGTCATGACACATCAGTGGCATCGAGGCGATAAGAGACAGAGGGAGTGGGGTAAACGTCTGTTGATCGTGACCCATGTATACCTTCATCATTGGCCAGCAGTACAATGGCGGCGATCGATAGCCCTGGAATGCTAAAAGACTAGTTTGTGTTGTGGATGCACGCAGTGTAGCGTTGCTCTGTTCCCTTTGCTGCGCAGTTGTAGACCACGTGAAAGTGCAATTAGGATGATTGTGAGGCACAAGGGTTGCAGTGACTAAACCTAATGGCATGTTTGCATTGGCTCCGACTACTGATTGGGGACTAACTGAGATTTTTTTCCTTTTTTCTTTTTGGAAAGAAAAACTGATCATTCTTTTAAAAAAAATGACAGTTATATATTTCTCCTGTCAAAATCACAGGTGTTTTAAACATGTTCACAGGCAGGGCAGAGAAATGTTTGTGTGTTCATATCTGATGACGTAGCGCCAGCAAACAGACTGTAGTTTTCAAGTGCTGCTGGAGATGATTCATTCGGAGCCAAGCGAGAGAACTAGCCTGCTGTCACCATTCATTCCCGCTTTACATTACTTACAATCAAAACAAATGTGCTTGTCCTACTGTTGTTCTGGAACATTTGGATATTCCATGATAAATAAAAAGTATTGAGTTACATGGTTACCCACCCACCCTGGTTGTTTGTCTGTCTCTCTGTGTCTCTCTTTCTTTCTCTCTTTCTCTCTCCTTATCTCTCTGTCTCCAGATATTTATTAGTTGTATTCTCAATCAGTCATAATTAAGCCACAGTCTGCATGCTTTATGTCTGTCAGTGAACGAAAAACACAATTATTGAGACACAAGATGCATGGCAACTGTGACGAGCTGTGATGGAACGTCTAATAGAAATAGAAGCCCTGCTCAGAAACCACCACAGGAAGAGAAAATGGCAGGGCAGTTGCTGTTGTTCGTTGCACGTCGGACCTCAGTGTTCAGATGACAAAACACATGATAAATGAATTATGGCAGGCATTCAAATGCCCAAGACAGTGAGCATGATAGGAATAGCCATTTTTGGAGCCGGTTTGGCTACAAGTGCTACCTAGATGCTCCTGCTTTGCGTTCGGCACCAACAATCAAGCAATCATGTGGTCATTTTTTATTTTTCCAGAAATGCTATTCAGATTTCAGGTGGGTAATCATTAGGTTTTTTTGACTGTGAGCTGACAGGCATGGAATGTAAATTCAGTTGTTATTGAATAATAACCATCTTAAAGAGAGATATCGATGTAAATTACCCCCTCCATCCCACTGTGTAGTGATTGTGGTCATTATGCTCTATGAAAGCCCCCTGCCAATTTATGTAATCTGGAATTTATGTCACTTTTATAAGTCGCATTGACTTTGGAGGCATGGCCCACCCTGTTTGTGTGTAAATGTATTACTGCACTGATTTTATTGTTATGGAGTGTGTTGACAAACAATCTGATAAACAAAAGACAATTGAAAGAAATTAGGTGTCCTTAGAAACTTAAGTCCATACAGGGAATTCTCAATAGCAATCAGAATCCATATACTCGAAGTGATTTTGAATACTTTTTATCCTCAGGCAGGAAACACACTGTTCAGTCATCATTCATTTTGTCCTTGTGTGCACGTGTGATGTCACCCGTTACAGCAGCGTGTCCACACGATATCTCCTGCATGGAGCCGAGGGTGTTTAATCAAACCTGGCATACTTAATCACCATCAAGGCCACACAAACTGATGAAGTGCCCAAGGTTGTGGGTTGAAAGGTCAGAGTGCATGGGGTCACACATGTAATACAGTGTTTGCACAATAACTCTCAAAATAGCTGATAGACCTCTATCAGAGCAGATACAGGTGACCTCTATTAAGGCTATACAGTATGGCCTCAAGGTCGTGCAGGGTGAAAGGTAAATGCCACACGGGTTACATTTAATACAGTGGCGTTACAATATCTTCCAACTGCATTTAAGGACCTTCAATGAACCTCCAACAGTTGATAACAAGGATACAAGGATATTTATCTGTCACATGCATAGGCATACTAGGTAGAGTAGGACATGCAGTTTCACGTCCTACTACATGTCCTATGGGAGGGAGAGGGAGACAGGGAGAGAGAGAGAGAGAGAGAAAGAGAGAGAGAGAGAGAGAGAGAGAGAGAGAGATAGAGAGAGAGAGGGAGAGGGAGGGATAGAGAGAGAGAGAGAGAGAGAGAGAGAGAGAGAGAGAGGGAGAGGGAGACAGGGAGAGACAGAGAGAGAGAGAGAGAGTGATAGAGGGAGAGAGGGAGAGGGAGGGATAGAGAGAGAGAGAGAGAGAGAGAGAGAGAGGGAGAGAGAGAGGGAGGGATAGAGAGAGAGAGAGAGAGAGGGAGAGAGAGATGGAGGGATAGAGGGGGGGGGGGAGTAAAGTTTGTAGCATGCAGCTGGGGGGATACAATAAGACCTACAGTACATTAACCATTCGGGTCTTAAGTCACATGGGTCATTCATAATGGTGTTTGTATAGTATCTCTGCACCAGGTTAAAAGACCTACATCACACCTGGCACAGTTAATCATTGTAAGTCTACTTGCCTAATTGGGTATTTAAGGATGTGGGGTCGAAGTTCAAGGTCCCATGGGGTGATTCATTTTGTACACTGCAAAATATTCTTTATACATTCCGTATGCTCTAACTTCACAAACTTTCAAACATTATTTAATATAGCATTACACTTTAAACGTGCATGGTATTTATATATTTACTGCTTACACAGGGTGGGCAATAAACAGGGTCGACACATCAAGTATGAAAATAGCATATAGTACCAAATATATTTATTACACAACATATAAACAACGTGTATACACATGTCATCTACAAATTTGCTATTTCTTATAGGTAGTTGGTGTTGGTGACCCTCATAATGCTGTGCACTTTTAAAAAATTGCATTCGTACTTGAAGTATACAGTGTAGAGCAAAAAAATAGACCTCTTTTTAAATTACTACATCTCCTTAATCACTGAGGAAATATATGAAACTCCTGTATATCAGTTGTGTAATAAATATATTTGGTACTATATGACATTTTTATAATCTAAGATACTAGGATTTAAAATGTGTTCTGTATTCAGTTATGGCCTACGCTTTATATTATATCCTATATGATGTAATTAGGTATTCTAGTAATTAGGGCAAGTGGTTGAGGTACGATAACGTCTACAGTGGACAGAGTTACGCTTTGCATTCACTAGGATTTTATTTTATGTATGTTTTGACCCTGGATGGGAGTAGAGTTAGGGCTTTTGGTATGATTGTGTACCTCACTTTAATAATACAACAGAAACCTATATATTCGCATATTCACATGAATAAAAAAGCAGTTCTTTTTGCAGCACTTTCACAAAACACAAGAACAGCCTGTTGTCTCCACTGCCTCTCACCGGCATACAGTATAATATAAACACACAGGTTGGAAAAAGTGAGACAAACATGAATAACAATGAACGGGTGGCTACGAATGCAAACCGCCATTATCATTTATTCACGTATAAACCTGCTCTCAGCTACGCGTGACGCCTCAGTGACTGCCGAGATTACCCTGCCTGAGGAGGAGGCAGCTGCCAAAGTGCACACAGAAGCAAAATAAAACACTGAATGCAACTCGGAGTGGCAACGTGACAGTTTTACCCTGACAGCCCCCTCATGCAGAGGTGCCAGCGACACCCCGTGCATGGCACAAAGCCATGTCAGGATCCAGACTCAGCCCGACTTGACAGCCCTGGACCCGATGGGTGCACACACCAGTCATGTGAAGAAGATTAAACTGTAACGCTGGGATGGGAAAGTGAAGGCTTACACCGGAATAACTGAGAGCTGAGTTCTTGCTGAAGTCATTAGGGTATCTTTTTTTTCCACTGGCAAGAATTATACCCCATAGGGCTATGTGTAGTGAAGAAGTCCTATAGACGAGGGGAATCAATGCAATTTGATGGACATTTAAATGGATGTAAGAGGCTGTTAACGACATTGATTTCTGCCTCAGTTTTGTGATTGTTTCTTTGAGAAGTTGAACACCGCTGTCAGAAATCAATGTGTGCATGCATGCATTTGAGTGTGAGTTGAATGTATTATGAAACTGCGTCAGCATTTGTGTGGCAGTGCATGAGTGTGTGTGTGTGTGCACGAGTAGGTGTGTATTGCACATACTTGAGTGCGTGTGTGTGTGGTTTTGTTCTGGTTCTGATATAGTATGTACACATTGTAACTTTGTTGATGTATGTATATGTATGTGTGGGTGGAAATCGCATGAACATATCTGCATTACAAATGCAAAGTGCAGGAACTATGCAAACACTGAAATTGAGAAAAATGCCTTCAAAGTTGTCACTGCCCAACTATACATGTTGCAGGTCTGACAGTGGTGATGTACTTTTTTTTATTAGAAAGAAGCAAGTGATTTAGTCTCAAGATATAGGAGCTATTACAAAGTCAATTTCCAGTCTAAACTCAATTTTGACAAAATGTATACACGTGTATGAAGAATGCCATTGCAGCAAGGAGGTGTGTATTGCGCGTACTTGAGTCCATGTCTGCGCGGTTCTGTAAATCTTGTGTGTATACATGTAAAAATGTTTGTTGATGTATGTATATGTACAGTATGTAATGGTATAAATGGCATGGACATATGGCAGTATATAGGCATATATATGTTTTACGTGTGTAAGTGTATGATGAATGCCATTGCAGCAAGGAGGTGGCAGTGGACACAGTCGTAGGACGTGATGTGTCTGGTTTCCCCCCGTCTCAGACGCACCCCTCACGCACACAAACCCCCACCCACTCGCACACCCACCCAACCCTCCTCACCCTCACCCACACCCCCACCCTATCCTATCTCACCCCCCACCCCACACAACCACCGCACACCCCCACCCTATCCTATCCCACCCCGGAGATGCTGGGGGGCAGCCACCAAGGTCATTTCCTCTTCCTCTTCCTCATCTTCCTCTTCGTCCTCTCGCTCTTCCAGGTCACCCTGGGGCACAGGATGTGGTAGACTGAGAGACTGCAGAATGTGTCCCACCGGTTCAGCGTCACTCTGGACTGCACTTCCAGAGAGCTGGGGACACTCATGACAGACACTCTGGCTACGCGGTTGTCATTAATCTGACATAGCAGTCACGTTGACCGGACTTTTACTGCCCTTATACTCAGACATGACACGGCAGGTATAGTTGATATAGGAGGCATTCACACAACTGCATACAGCCCACTATGCATATGAACAGACTATGTAATGGGTCACCAATGGGGCAGTGGTGACCTGGTGGTTAAGGTATCGAACTTGTGACCGCAGGTTCGAATTCACCAACTGCCAGTAGTGCCACTGACGTACCCTGCGCATGGTATCGTCCCCACACACTGCTCCCTGGGCGCCATTGTCATGGCTGCTCCCTGCTCATGTGTGTGATGGGTTAAATGCAGAGTCAATTTTGTTGTGTAGACTTGTGTGGTGCGCTGTATCATCACAATGACAGTGGGTGCTGTTTGTCTGTTTGTTTGTAAATACACAGTAACATTAACACAGGTGAAAACATAGGAATGTGTAAAACTGAACATTTGGACACACATAGAATTCAAGCAAAGCTCTATGGAGCAAAACCAAATCATGTAGACTTTGGAAAGTGCACACCTCCTAAAATGGGCATAAGTGCAAACCCACCTTTGCATATGTTAAAGGTATGGGTGTGTGTCGTGGGCAGGTGGGGGGGGGGGTACATTTTGCCTGTGTGCCTATGGTTCCGCTAAATGGGCTATATACATAATATGGGTGTGTGCATCCCAGCCCCATGCACACACACACACACACACACTTGCTCCTTTCACGTCTGGAGGAACAGAGGGAGGTGATATAGTGCCGATCGGGTCCAGAGGGGGGTGGAGAATGGTAGAGGAGGGAGGAGAGAAGTAGGGGCTATACAGCATAGCGCAAGCGGTGTGCACTTACTCCTGTCCCGACTGGACTGTAGAGCGAGTCTAGAGAGACGGGCACAAACACAAATTGACAGTCAGACGGACGGGAAGGGGCTGGTGCAGTCACGGTTGTGTTCCTTTTTTAAGCGCGCTCGGCTCTCTGCGACTTTGCCACGAGACAGACAGTTGCGCTCGCGGTCCAGCACAGAGGCATGTGCTCATTGATTACTCCTATGACAAAATGCATGAACGACACTTGCTGTTGCACACGCGTATGTATCCAACACAAAGTACAACAACACAAGGTGACCGACTGGATTTTGGCGCTAATTTAACATTCTGTTAAAAAATCAGTTTGACACAATCTACCCCTGCAGAATGGACGGACGTGCCTCTCATGTGAACCCAAGATATTGTGGATTATATTGTTAACCTCAGGGCGCGGGGTGGAGTGACACATTGTTTATAGGTAAGTTCATGTTTCATTTGCATTGCGCTCCAGTGCTTATTTTGTGACTCATACTCTACATGAACACATTAATGTCTATTAATAACAACGGTCGGCTGTTCGTGTGTGTGTGTGTGTGTGTGTGTGTGTGTGTGTGTGTTTAATGTTTAGTCACTCCTAGCCAATCTTTTTTTTTTTTGCTTTGATGTTTGGCATGGCATAATATAGTAGGGTTTAAACCTGTCATAATATACACATTAACAGTGCCATGGATTAAGTAACATCCAGTGTCGTTCATCTGCTAATATATTAAACGAGGACAGAAGAAAGGCACTAAGGCATCCAAGCAATATGCAAATGACACTAATTAGGTTCGATTCATAAAAACATCTGCATCTGATTTATGAAATATTAAGCAGTGACGTCGGCTGTGTAATGTATTGCTTTTGGCAAGTTCGGTTGGCAACATACGGATTTATTTTTAACATTGCCACCGTAGTCTTGTTGTCATTATGTCTTGGTAAGGCTTGGTTAATACATTTTCAACACATTTTTTCCGCAAAACACACCGTTTTAAGTACTGGAAACGTAATGACATAGCCAATTCTTTCTAAAGCCTGAGACACACAATGTGTTTCATATCGCCAAGTGTTTTTATCGCCAAGAAATGTTGTGTTTGAATACACAAAGAATTAGTAGCTGTAATATAAAATCTGGTGGGGGAAACGTGCTCTTCACAAGTCTACAATTGGCAGGCAGGAACAGTCTAGTGGTTCGATTAATTAAGGCTTTGTCACGAGTTTCCCTGGCGCTAAAGTTTCCAAACAGTGTTCCGTAAAAACAAATTAAGCCCTTGTCCTGCATTGTGGGGCAAACACATAACCGGGTGTAAAAAGCTCATTTGGTTACTGAGAGAGCGTAGGGCCAATCTGTCAACACACCGGCCCCCTTCTTCCTCTGGAACTGCATGCAGCATTGGAAGCGTTTTGAGGCGCAAATTGCGCATGAGTGATGTAGCGGCTTTAATTGCACTTGACAGTTTTCACTTTTCGTTTAATTAAGCAATTAAGCAGTTTCCTAATTTCCTAAAGCGCCCCGTTATTCATTTCCAAGGTAGGCCCCGCTTCTTCAGAAATCACTGTAGTGTTAACAGTTTTGTAAAATTTGATGACTGGCCTATTTTGTCTTCACCTCCATGAATTTTCCAGATTAATGCGCCGAATAATATATCAAGCGCAATTAAAAGAATAAATGCATACATGTTTTGGATCTCATTTTCATCAGACATCTTAAAAAGAGGGTCCGCCTGTGTCAGTACATCAATTCGTGTTATTCCACAGCTGTGGAGACAGGTAGGCCATTGCTCTGCATAATCTTTTTTTCCAGGTTTTGGCTGTGCGGTTCAGGGAAGAAACTCTATGGCACACTGTTTGATTATGCTGAGAATGATCACTGGCGGCCTGCGGCACAGCCAATAATGAGCTGGTTTCCATAATGGCATTATCCTCCAAGACGCGCAAGGCTGATTGGACGTTATTTTGATCAGGAAATAATTAGCATCGTAGTAATACCACCAGTAATTTCGTTCGTATCGGTTTACATCGTTTATTTTTGAAGACGCCTCGGTTTCGAGCAGAGCTTGATTCATTAATTTAGGTCAGTGACAACCTAGAGAAAACCCGGTGTAGACTGAAAAATTAAACGTGAGCGCAAAGGACAATGTAGGAGTCAGAGTGGAAAGTCAGCGGGGTCAATGGAGGGCCTGCCGTGTGAAGGTTGTGGATGTGGGAGGGTTTGAAAGTCCACCGCAGGGTGAGAATAACAGGCAAAGAGCTATTCTCTGTATTTGCCCACTCACCACCCCCACCAGCAGCAAGCCTGGCTCGCAATCATAGGGTCAGGACAGGAATGACATTTTACATGCTTGACAGGAATGTATTTTACAAAACCTCATCTCTGAGTTTAACAGACCAGCACTTCATTTCAACATGCACTTCAGGTTACTTACAAAATTGGCTGCATGCAATCAAGTTAAAAAAAAATTAAATACTCACCTTCAAGGCCATTCACAATCTTGCCCCTCCTTATCTGTCTGATCTCCTCCACATTGTCACTCCCTCTCGCTGCCTTCGCTCCTCCTCCTCTATCCTTCTCTCTGTCCCCTCTGCCCGCCTCAGTACCATGGGAAGTAGAGCTTTCTGCTGCTCCGCTCCCCTACTCTGGAATGCACTCCCCCCTGATATCCGCAATATTGAAACTCTTCCTCTTTTTTTTAAATCCAGACTCAAAACTCATCTGTTTCAGTTAGCTTATCCATTGTGATTTTTAATTCTTTCTTGCTTTGTTTTTTCTCATGTTTGATGCTTACTGTCTTCTACTTTTAATATTGTTTTATCTTTGTGTAGTGTCCTTGAGTGTTTTGAAAGGCGCTTATAAATAAAATGCATTATTATTATTATTATTATTATTATTATTATTATTATTATTATTATTAAGTTAGGTAAAATGAAACAGTGGAATATGCTGTATGTCATCATCTGAAGAATCCCGCTGTAGTGGATTAAACTGTGTCTCTACGCTGCTTCTGTTTCATCCAAAGGATTTTTCCTTAAGGGCATGTGGGCAGCCGAGGTCTCTAGTCTGGGCATCAACCCAATGAGGTGGCTGTGTGGGAGACAGCCGTTATTTATCTGTGTTCTAACAAAAGTTTTGGATCATGGGTTCAAAGTCCAGACTCCAAAGAGGCAAAGAGACACCTTCCTCAGCGTGGCCTGGCTCACGTGTAACATGCACCCAAGAACTGTCAACAGTAGAGTAGCAGGGCAGTTATTTGGTTAGTCTCACGATGAAAAAAGGTTGTTTTGCAGCTCAGGGAGGTGTGTGTGTGTGTGTGTGTGTGTGTGTGTGTGTGTGTGTGTGTATGGAGAGACAGGGATGGTTCTGGGTGTTGTAATCCACTGTAAAAGCTTCAGAAGGAGCGTGTTTGCACAAGAGCAGTTGCTTTATAAAGAGGTTTGTCGGCGGGTGTAATGTGTCCATTACCATTGTGTAAATGGGGTCATTTGTAGCAGTGAGTGCCACAGTCTTAGTACTTTGCAATGTTCTCCACACAATTAATTCTGACACGTTGGCACACAGAATTCCACATTTGAACATATAAACACACAAAACGTGCACGCACGCGCACACACACACTTTTGCTCTCTCGATCACACACAGACGCATGCACACGTCCGCACACACACACACACACACACACACACACACACACTTTTGCGCTCTCGAGCACGCACAGACGCGTGCACACACCCGCACACACACACACACACACACACTTTTGCGCTCTCGAGCACGCACAGACGCACACACACCCACACACACACACACACACACTCCCCTCTTTGATGCTCTGTTTAGATATGACCACAAATGTCCTGGATTTTCTGTCACAAGTATGTATTGACAGATTCGCTCACACACACACGCACACACACACACACACACACACACACACACACACACACACACACACACACACACACACACACGCACACACACACACATTACACATCCACCCACACACCACACACTTATACACACACATTAGACAAGATGTTGTCATTGTAATCTGAAACACACACACACACACACACACACATGTGCACACGCGTGCGCACACACACACATACACACACATGCATTTCTGTCCTTATAGGGGACTCCAACTGACTCCCTTTATAATATAACTAAATAATGCTAAACTGTGTCCAGACGAAACCCATTCCTAATGTTAACCATTCCTACTGTTTTACCAGTAACAACAAAACAACCTACAAAAACACTGCTAGAACACAATCTGCTCCCCACAAATCACCTCCTGTCTGCTTTTACTATCTTAATGGGAAGATTTGTGCCCCATATGTGTAGGGACACACACACACAGACACACACACACACCAGAGTGTACGCTTGTGTCACGGTTCACAGATCAAACCAGACCAGGTGTTGCAGGGACATGCTGGAGTCACTGATACTCGGGAGGCCCCCTCTTACCACACACACACACACACACACACACACACACACACACACACAAACAGAGAGAGACCATCTAAAAAGTGTTTCCAGAGGTAGCCACTGCATGGACCACAGCCCTGAAGCAACGCATAAAGGCATAGATGGATAGAAGGATAGAAAGATGGAGGGAGAGGGGGATGTACGGAGGGAGGAATAGAATAGAGGAATGGTGTTACCGCTTACACACCGGCAGGCTGTCAAACATGGACGAAAGACAAACACAGATGTCAGGCTAATTCCAAATTGGGTCCTAATGAGAAAATAAACCCAGAGAACGGCTGACAAGGGGAGACAGCAGGCGGAGGAAAGAGAGGAAAAGGAGGGAGAGAGGAAGAGGAGGAGAAGGAGGATGGGGGAGAGGCATAGGAGGAGGAGGAGAGGAGGGAAGACAGGAAGAAGAGGAAGAGGAGGAGGAGGGGGAGAGATGGAGGAGGAAGAGGAGGTAAGAGAGGAAGAGGAGGAGGCGAGAGAGGTATAAGAGGAGGAGGAGAGGGGGGAGAAGGAGGAGAAAGAGGAGGGAAGAGAGGAGGAGGGTGGAAAGGAAGGGGACAGAGGAAGAGGAGGAGAGAGAAGAGGAGGAGGAGGAGGGGGAGAGAGGAAGAGGAGGAGGGAGAGAAAAGGATGAGAGGATGAGAGGAGGAGGGGAGAGGAAGAGGAGGAAGAGGAGGAGATATAAGCAGCTGGAGGTGCAGGTTGAGAAACAGCAAGGCGCCACCCCAGATACTCGATCTTAGATAACTGCGGGCCGGAGCCGGCTGTGATTCGGCCCAGATCAGACCAGACCAGCCCCGCATTTGTACCAGCCCCGCATTCGTTTTTGGGCGATCACAGATTGGTTGATTTGTGATTTATTTACTGATCCAGTATCCACCATGCTACTCCACCTCTGCCCCTGAAAAACAAGCAAAATCCAATAACACTTTTCAATTTTGCTTTCTGGCCTACTCCAGACTGACTCCCTGAGTGCTTGGGATACTGTAGTGTGGTGTGCCCTTGTCTGTTCCCCTTGAGTGCTTGGACTACTGTAGTGCGGTGTGCACTTGTCTATTCTCCAGGTTGGATATTTACTGCCCTTCTGTTCAAGAGCACCAATTAGGCCTGCTCCTCCCTGTGGAAACACATACGCAGAGGGCCATTTGGTAATGGCTTTTTAATGCTTTTAGACCTGGCTGAGGGGGATAGGGAGGGAAAGAGGAGTGAGGGGGGGGGGGGGTGGTTGGACCTCTGAGAACGGGCAGTGGAACACGGAGGAAACTGGATGTTCTGACCCGGCCCAGAGGTGGCACAAACCCGTTCCATGTGTAGACGGTATACAAGAGAACTAGACAAACCCTCGGTGGCATCATGCATAGACCAAGTCAGACTTAAATGAAAGATTTCGGGAGTGGCCATCTTTGCCAATTCGTTTCATTAATGTCAATTATCTGGGCATTGGACTAATGGATTCTAAAAAAATCACCCCCTCAGAGTTATCATGGACCGGAAAAGTACTGAAACACACCAGAACTGGTTTTTGAACCAGGCTGTAAATTCGGCCTGGTAAATATTTCTGCTGTGAAAATTGACTTTTTAACATAGGAGTTTATGGGAAGTTGCTCACTAACGCAGCCAGCCCCCGATGGACATGTGAGGTATTGCAACTGTAGAATGTTCAGTTTGGGCTTCATTGCTTAGCCTGGAACGTTGGCACTCGGTTCCACGCCTGAAATTGGGATTGGTGGGGGTGGTGCGGGTGGTTGTAGGTGGAGGGGCAGATGTGAGGAATGAGGGTGTGGTGTTCACCGTGAGAGCACAAGCGGAGCAAGAAGGCGTGGGGTGAGCGACCTGACCGAGGCTTCAAGGTTGAACATTAAAGGAGAGACATGCGGGAGAACTGGGTTACACAAACAGCAAGAGGGAACTCACACAGAGCGGTAGAGAAATCGCTGGATCATCCACTTGAGTGTTTGTTTGTGGGAAAATAAAACACACACATACACACACACACACATTCACTCATACACACACACACATACGTACACACATACATGCACTCTATACTTGTGAGATCAAGATTACAGAAATATGTGGCCACATACTATGTGGACACATAAAATATAAAATGTGAAAACAAATAGGTGTTGTAAAATAAAACCTCCTTATCAGCTCTCTGATACCTCAGGGACGGACAGGACCCTCATCTGTTCTGGGGAACTAGACTTCATTTGGACTGGTTCCGGCCTGTTTTTGTGTTAAGTACATAACCATCTGGGCTAGTCGTACATTTCTCGGACATGAGTTAGCATGTACCTCATAACTCATCTCACAGTTTATGAGTTTACCCATAACTCATCTCCCAGTTTTGAGATTGTTTATGTGTGTGTATGTGTGTGTGTGCATGTTATGTGTGTGTGTGTGTGTGTGTGTCTGTGTGTCTGTGTGTCTGTGTGTCTGTGTGTTTGTGTGTGTCTGTACGTGGGTGTGTGTTTCTAATTAGTGGAAACATGGTCATTATGTTTATCACGCCATCAAAGTGACAACACAATCAAACATTACATGGAAGCCAGCGAGGTACCAGAGAAGAAGAGAGAAGCACCAGATGTCAGACAAGATGTTGTACAACCAACACAATACCCCCTCCATTTACAGAGAAATACACATGAACATTAACACACCCAAACAAGCACACAGGTACACAAATGTATGCATGTGTGAATGGTTATCCACACATTCATGTGCATGCACACACACACGTGCACACACACACACACACACACACACACACACACACGCACGCACGCACACACACACACACACACACACACACACACACACACACACAGACACAGACACACAGACACAGACACACACACACACACACACACACACACACAGACACATACACACACACACACACACACACACTCACACACACACACACACACACACTCTCTCTCTCACACACACACTCTCTCTCACACACACACTCTCTCTCTCACACACACACACACACACACACACACACACACACACAGCGTGTGCTTCCCCACTTTTCTCCTCTCCCTCCTCCTGTCATTCTATCCTGTCTGTGAAAGCGGCTGTTGTTGTGCAGGGAGGGAGGAAGTTGCTGAGGTGTGATTCGATTCGTCCAGCTGTTGAGCTTTCCTGGAAAGTGCTTTCAGATGGAGGATTAGCCCTCCACCGCCTGCTGGGTCCCACTGCACACACACACACACACACACACACGCACACGCACACACACACACACACACACACACACACACACACACACACACACACACACACACACACACACCTCCCATATCAGAATCAGAATCAGAATCAGAATCAGCTTTATTGGCCGAGTATACTTACGTATACAAGGAATTTGACTCCGGCAGATGTTAGCTCTCTATACACATAACACAGAACGTAATACAATACAATAAATACAATAGACTAAACAAGTATGTGTACTTGTATTGCACAGTAAGGACAACAATATACAATATACATACAGGCACCCAATATGGGCAATAATGTACAAGTAGGCACATGGTGTCACAGTGGGTTAAACAATCGGTATGACAATATACCAATAAGGCATAAAGTTTTGGGGGGGGGGCACTAGAAAAAAAAAAAAAAAAAAGAGTCTTGAGTTGCTGGGCAGGGGACACCTAGGCAAGTCATTACTTGTGTCATTTGCAAGAGAAGCGCTGGGAGGGGGGGGAATACCCTCATATCTCTAAGTCCTAATGTATCCTCCACCCTCTGCTGGGTCCCTCTACACACACCCCTCCCCTCCTTCACCCCCCACTCCAGTGCACTGCTACTGTACCCTCCATTGCCCCTCTGCCACACACACACACACACACCTCCCATATCTCAGGGTGCTAATCTATCACATATCCAACCTCCTCCACCCACCCCAGTGCACCGCTACCCTACACACACACACACACCTCCCATATCTCAGGGTGCTAATCTATCACATATCCAACCTCCTCCACCCACCCCAGTGCACCGCTACCCTACACACACACACACACCTCCCATATCTCAGGGTGCTAATCTATCACATATCCAACCTCCTCCACCCACCCCAGTGCACCGCTACCCTACACACACACACACACCTCCCATATCTCAGGGTGCTAATCTATCACATATCCAACCTCCTCCACCCACCCCAGTGCACCGCTACCCTACACACACACACACACCTCCCATATCTCAGGGTGCTAATCTATCACATATCCAACCTCCTCCTCCCACCCCAGTGCACCGCTACCCTACATTGCCCCTGTGTCACCTACACCCCCCCCCCCCCCCACACACACACACGCACACACACACACATGGCTTGCATATCTGTAGGTATTAATGTGTCCTCCACCACCTATTCGGTCCCTCTACACACCCCCTCCTCCTCCACCCACCCCAGTGCTACTCTATATTACCCCTGTGTCACCTACACCCCCTCCCACACACGCACACACACACATGGCTTGCATATCTCTAGGTACTAATGTGTCCTCCACCACCTATTGGGTCCCTCTATACACCCACCCCTCCTTCATCCCCCAGTGTGCTTTTACCTTCCATTGGTCCTGTGTCACCTACACCCCCCCCCAACCCTCCAGTCCCAACCCCCCCCCCCCCCAACCTCCGCCCCCCCCCCCCCCCATCTAACATCCACAGCACAGCTCACTGAGCAGCCTACTGTGGTGGTGGTGGGGGGGCCTCCGCACTGCGTTGCCCTGGCGTAGCCCAGTCCTGTCCACATGTCTCACCCCAGTGCGTACTGCTACCCTCCATTGGCCCTGTGTCACCTAGCCAACTCCACCCCCCCACCCACACCCACCAACAACACACACACACACACACCTCCCGTCTCTGTAGGGCATAATCTGTCACGTATACCTCTACCGGGACAGGAGGAGCAAGGACAGAGTGTGGGGAGAATAAAGATGTATTAGGGAGGTGAACAGAAATCATGGAAGGTGGTGAATAATTGTAGGCATGTCTGCAAAATGTAGAGTGCATTTTGGTGTGTTTGTGCTTGTGTTTCGATGTGTGTGTGTATGTGTGTCTAAGTTTTGGTGTGTGTCTATGTGCGTGTGTGCGTGTGTGTGTCTGTGTGTGTATGCGTGTATGCGTGTTGGCATGTTCTTGTGTTTTTGTGTGAATTGGTGTGTGGGTATGTGGGTGTGTGTGTCTGTGCTTTGGTGTGTGTCTGGGTGTGTGCGTGCGCGTGTGCGTGTGTGCGTGAGTGTGTGCATGTGTCTGTGTGTGTGTTTGGAGCCTCGTGAGTGAGGAGTGCCAGTGTCTGCTGCCTCAGAGACTAAGAGAGACTGGAGCTTTGATTGATGTCCACTCTGGGCTGCAGCTGATCCAGCTGATTTGGAGCTCTAGCTGGAATGGTGCATATCGTTTAGAAGTGATTGTCATTGGGCTGATGGTCGCACAGAGCCAGTAGTGATTTCAGAACAAGATTCATGAGAGCTGAGGCCTGTGTTTTTAATCACACACTCGATTGTTTCTGAAATATCATCTGCCTGTCAGGCTTGGCATCAAAATTTTAATTTATACAACTCAACATATTTTCCACACTTTCCACACTATTTCACAAAAGCCCAGTCCAAAAGTAATCTGTACTAGTTATGTACGCAACACTGAACATGACAGGCAGTATGCAGACCTTTTGTGTAGGTTTCCTCGGGAAGTGCTGTGTGTTTCTCCCTTATACATCGAGAAGTAAGGACAACTGAGGTAGTGAGGGGGCAAGAGGAACAATGAAAGAGACTAATAAAGGAAAGGGCAAAGGGAAGAGGGGGAGACAGTGAGTGAGAAGAAGAGACGATTAGATCAGGGGTACAGAGAGAGAGAGAGAGAGAGAGAGAGAAAGAGACAGAGAGAGAGAGAAAGAGAGACAGAGAGAGCGACAGAGGGAGAGAGAGAGAGACACACAGAGAGGGAGACAGGCAGAAAGCACAAAAAGTGTGTTTGTGAGAGGAAGAAGGAAAGAGAGAGAGAGAGAGAGAGAGATGCGGATGACAAAACAGCTCACTACACCACAGAGGCTGCACTCATCCCCCTCACATATCTGAGCCTCCGGACTCCTGACCCGTAAGGAGGAAGTAGTGTAGTGTCGGACTACCTTTTACAATGCCTCAGGCTCACACACCTTGTGTGTGTGTGTGTGTGTGTGTGTGTGTATGTGTGTGTGTGTGTGTGTGTGTGTGTGCGTGTGTGCGTGTTTGTGTAAGAAAGCGACTGAAAGAAAGACTATGAAACCATATGTTCTGTGTGTGTGTCTGTGTATGTGTGGGTATGTGCGTGTTTGTGTAAGACAGCGAGAGAGAGAGACTATGAAGCCATATGTTCTGTGTGCGTATGTGTGTCTGTGTGAGAGAGAGTGTGTGTGTGTGATTCCCTAACCCTAAATGAAATTTAAAAATCACATTTGTATCACACGACATTTACCAATAGTGTGTTGTCTGTAGGGGTTAGACTTCCTGTGTAAACCTCAGTATTTCTTTAGATGGAGCAACATTCGTCCCTTAGGGGGCTGGCCAGGTCATGGCTGGGCAACCATGAATTACATTTTACAATACATTTTAACTCCCACTCTTCTTTTTCTCTCCCAAACACTCCCAGTTTTTCATTTATGTTTTTCAGTGTAGGCTGTTGTAGGAGGCTTAAACCTATGCTGTTATTAGAGGTCTGTCAGTTCATTCATCATCATTTAGCCCATTTAACAAAAATCAATCATCCTGTTTAACAGGCACTGTGTTGTTAAATCGGCTCTCTTATTGATAAATGAGGAGTGCGCAGTAAAAACAGGCATGGTCACAAAATGTAGAAAGTGAGAACATAAGTTATAAATTTGATTTGATTTTACATGTACATGCTTTTTTTCAAATGCTTCTAGCTTAAGACTATGCTTGTTTACTGACAGGATTACTTTTGATGCTTCTAGCTTAAGACTATGCTTGTTTACTGACAGGATTACTTTTGATGCTTCTAGCTTAAGACTATGCTTGTTTACTGACAGGATTACTTTTGATGCTTCTAGCTTAAGACTATGCTTGTTTACTGACAGGATTACTTTTGATGCTTCTAGCTTAAGACTATGCTTGTTTACTGACAGGATTACTTTTGATGCTTCTAGCTTAAGACTATGCTTGTTTACTGACAGGATTACTTTTGATGCTTCTAGCTTAAGACTATGCTTGTTTACTGACAGGGTTACTTTTGATGCTTCTAGCTTAAGACTATGCTTGTTTACTGACAGGATTACTTTTGGGAATGCTTCTAGCTTAAGACTATGCTTGTTTACTGACAGGATTACTTTTGATGCTTCTAGCTTAAGACTATGCTTGTTTACTGACAGGATTACTTTTGATGCTTCTAGCTTAAGACTATGCTTGTTTACTGACAGGATTACTTCTAGCTTAAGACTATGCTTGTTTACTGACAGGATTACTTCTAGCTTAAGACTATGCTTGTTTACTGACAGGATTACTTCTAGCTTAAGACTATGCTTGTTTACTGACAGGATTACTTTTGGAAAAGCTGGGGTTTCAGTGCAGCTACCGATAGGAGGAGTAATTGAAAAAAACGTTTTTTTTGTGACTATGGCTATGTTTTTCCAGTGGACTCCGCAAATGTATCTTCAGAAGCCAATGGGTGGGGTTGCAGTAGACCCTAACTGGATGGATTGTTGTACAAGGCACAGATGGACAGTTTAAAAGTGGCGTGACAAAGTCAATCTCCAGTCTAAACTCAGTTTTGACCAAATATGTAGTTACTGCCTTTTAGCTTTGTAGGACAGTTGCGGTTTGATTCCTGTAACAGTATAAAAAACACTGTGGGTGATGGAGTGAATAGTGAAGTCTCCTGCACCCATCCATGCCTGAAGTGCTCTTCAGTAAGGCATCTACCCCTCCACACACACACACACACACACACACACACACACACACACCCTGGTCCAGAGGATGTGTCCCTGCACATACACACACACACACACACACACACACACACACACACACACACACACACTGGTCCAGAGGATGTGTCCCTGCACACACACACACACACACACACACACACACACACACGCACACACACACACACACTGGTCCAGAGGATGTGTCCCTGATCCTAATTCACTGTAAGTCGCTCCGATACGTCAGTTAAATGTAACGTAATGTCAGCTAAATATAATGTAACATATTACGTGTGCATATTACACAAAAATCTCTGTGATAAATGCAGTGCACCATTAGTGTAGAATTTTGTGCAATACGGAAATAATCTTTATTAATTTCCTTTTCGTTCTCGTAATCAGACATGGCATGAAAACACATTCTTGTGTGGAACCAGTTCATCTGTGAGATCAAGTGATTTATGGGGGGAAAATTAACAAAAAAAAAAAAAAACGGAAAAAGCATCTTATGATGGTAACACAGCGAGAATTGATGAGGGGGGGGGGGGGGGGGGGGTCCATCGTCAGCTGAGATAACTGGGAGGTTTCCAAATGTTAAAAACATTATCAAGATGTAAACAACCACTGGCCTCAAAGCTGTGTGTGATTAGTGCTTTAATGAATGCGCTGCTGTATTAAATCTTTGCTTACCCCCCAACCCTTCGAAAGTCAAACACAACTACTATTTGCCATCGTTGGAGCGTTGACAGTAGGACACAGTGGGAACAGAGACAATGACACAGAAGGATGTGCACAATGGGCCACTGTGTGCTGGCAGTTAATGATGTTACGCTGTGAATGATGGGGGAAGTCATGGATCATAACACATTTGGTGATGTAACTAGGCAGCGCGTTTGGACACAACTCTGGCACGCATGTGTTTCCCCCTCTCCCATGTAATGTATACACAGGACAAGACAAACGGGGAGGAACACACAGAACCAACAGACACACACACACACACACTCACACAAACACACACTCACACACACATACACACACTCACACTCACATACAGTACACACACACATACATATGCACACACACACAATCACACACATACATATGCACACGCACACACTCACACATATATATGCACTCACTCACACACACACACACACACACACACACACACACACTAATAAACACCGGAACAAACCGAGAGGGAGAAAACAAACAGAGAGGTAGCCCCTCAATCATGAAGACAAACACAAATACACAAAACCCACTGTACTGTGTGCCGCCATATGTTTCCTCCAGCAGCTGCACGTTAACTGGTGCTGTAGAGGTGTTTTAACGGGGAAGCTTTTTATCAACGAAAATGAAAAACTAAAACAAAAAGCAGACCAGGCATAATGTTGACATTTGGAAAAATTATAGAATTGTGTTTTTGACTTTTGTTGTAATATCAAAGTAACCCTAAAGTCATTAAAACATGTTTTGACAGAATTATGAAATATGAATTAATTAATAATGAAGATTGATTTAAAAATAATAGTTCAAACAATTTTACTTTTTGAGAAAATAGGTAAATATCACAGCATTAACGTATGATTTTCCTCCAAATGACTAAATAACAGCGTGGTGAGTGAAGGGTCTCTCTAATGCATATTTCCTGTGCTTGTCCTGACAGGAGTATGTATTGTTAGCAAACGTTTACGTAACACCTTTTTGTCCCCACGCTAGTATTTAGGTTACAGCACCCCCACACCCACAAGACCCCACCCCAGGCCCTGAGACACAAACACACACACACGCACACACACAAACACACACACATCCACACACACACACACACACATACATATACACACCCCACACACACAAGACCCCACCCCAGGCCCTGAGACACAAGCACACACACACACACACACACACACACACACACACACACACACACACACACACACATACATATACACCCCCCACACCCATAAGACAACACCCCACCCCAAGCCCTGAGACACACATACACACACACACACACACACGCACACACACACACACACACACATACACACACACACACACACACACACACATACATATACACACCCCACACCTATAAGACAACACCCCACCCCAAGCCCTGAGACACACACACTCAAATGCACCCACACACACACACACACACACACACAACCTACACCCACTAGTGCCCACCCCACCCCAAGCCTTGAGACTCACACACACACACACACACACACACACACACACACGCATACACACACACACACACACACACACACACATATACACACCCCACACTAGTGGTGTGAACCTTCTCTCATCTCACGATTCGATTCGATTACGATTATTAAGTTAGCGATTCGATTCGATTCGATATCTCGATGCATCACGATGCATCACGATTATTCACATCACATTACTATTATTCACAACATATTACTTCACATGTCTTTACATTACACGATTATTCACAACATATTACTTCACATGGCTTTGATTTCATCAACAAACACAAGCAGTCAGATATTACCTTCCTCTTTTATTTGATAAAATTAATCAATTGTCAGAACATTCTACATGCACATCAGTGTAGAAGCATATTCTGACAGGGTCATTTGAACTGTCAAAACGTCCTATCTGCTATATAATTGTGAAAGCATACTCTGCCGAGGTAAATTTAATTGTCATAGGGTCCTACTTGCACTTACCAGTGTGGAAGCATATTCTAATTTGATAATTGGAATTGTCAAAACGTTATACATCTGTGTTTTATTTCCGACGACATCATTCTCTGTGTTTGAACGCACTTGCAAAAAAAAAAAAAAAACATTAAAATAGCGAGCGTACAGTGACAAAAAAATGAAACTGAAAGTGCACGGTGGGATTTTCTGACAAGGTAGCACAGCTCGGCAGATGTCTGTCATTTCTTCCTATAGTAGGACATTTCACAGAAGTAGGACAACTCCGCATAACACCGGTCTTGTTAACAACTCTGGATGGAGACGGCTAACGGATTTCTTAAGTTGGTGGTGTTCCCAACATATTTATTTTTATGGCGCCGTCATAGGGTGACCAGATTTCCAGAGTCTAAAACCGGGACACTATGTGTGACGTCATGCGTGTGCACATTCTCTTTTAATTGTCGTGTAGTAGTCTAGTCTGCTATCGAAGAAAACCGTTAAAACACGACCGCTGTATAGTGCAAGATACATTGTAACATTGACTGCGAAGATTTCCCAGAGCGCACCTACCATTGTCACTCACACACACACACACACACACATTGACTCTGAATTACTGGAAACTTCATTAGGCTTCAATTTAACAGTTTTGTATATGCGATCGCTGTAATTTGGGCAGCTTGATGTGGTGTTGGGTGAAAACCGGGACATTTTTGCGTCCCGACGGGCTTTTGTCGGGACTCGGGACACGCGACTAAAAATCGGGACTGTCCCGGTCAAACCGGGACGTCTGGTCACCCTACGCCGTCATGTTGTGATGTGATGACGAATAGGTCACGTAGAATCTTAGATCGTAGACACAGGTTGCCATAGACAAAACGGGTTACCGGGTGCTATTTTTAATACTTATGGCGAGAAAAAATGACTGTAAAAGGTACAACATAGTTGCTGTTTAGCCACAACCCACGTTTATTCCACAAAACACTACAGCACAACAGTGCAGCAACTTTTCCTCTTACCCCGCGCGCACCCACACACACATGCGCGCACACACACACTCAACTCCCTTTCCTTAAAGGCACAAACACATAAGGAATATCAGCAGAACAGAACACAATTAACACAGGTTATCACAATACATTATAATCGATTATGATCTGCTATTGAAACGATTATTAATTGTTCATGTCTGCATCGCGATGCATCGATTATATGATTAATTTCAACACCCCTACCCCACACCCACAGGACCCCACCCCACCCCAAGCCCTGATACACACCCACACACACACACACACACGCATACACACACACACACACACACGCATACACACACATACATACATACATATACACACCCCACATCCACAGGACCCCACCCCACCCCAAGCCCTGAGACACATACACACACACACACACACACACACACACACACACACACGCATACACACACACACACATACATACACACCTCACACCCACAAGATCCCACCCCACCCCAAGCCTTGAGACACACATACACACACATACACGCACACATGCACACACAGACATACACACACACACCACATACACCCCCACCCCCCCACCCCCCCCACACACACACACATACACACCCCACACCCAAGACCGCACCCTTCCCCAAAGCCCTGACACACACACACACAGGCTCACATACACACACCACACACACGCATATGCACACACACACACACACATACACACAAACACACACACACACACACACACATATACACACCCCATGCTCTCTCTTCCTGCAAACCTTTTCTCTCTATTCCTCTTCCAGACTCTACACCCTTCCTTCCTTCCTTCCTTCCTTCCTTCCTTCCTTCCTCTAACCTCCAGGCCCACTATCACCTTCCTCTCCTCCATCACCCTCGTCTCTACCATCCGTCTGTTGTGTAGCCCACACACACACTCACACACACACACCACACATGCACACACACATGCTCACATACACACACACACACGCACATGCACGTACACACATGCACACACTCGTATACACACACACCACACACGCACATGCACACATACACACCACACACACACACACACAAGCACACACAAACACACACACATACATACACACACAGACACACACCACACACACAAAGACACACACACAAAGACACACATCCTACTTCACAGGACCACAGCTGCTGTCTGTCTCTAGTAGTCCCGAGGGGTCAATTTTGAGATTTGGACTTTAATCGTTTTTTAATGACGCTTGTGTTTAAAATCAGCCATTTGTTTTTGTATGCGATGGGGGAGAACAATAATAAGCAGAGAGGGAGGCAGAAAGATGTCTGAAGAAATACACTACTGTCAAAACCCCTGAGACATGGGGGGGAGCAGAGGGAGATGCAGGTCAACAGGAATACTATCAACACACACACACACACATGCGCACACACACACACACATGCGCACACACACACACACACATGCAAACACACACACACGCGCGCGCGCACACACACACACACACACACAAGCGCACACACACACACACACACACACACAAATGCACAGACGCACACAGAGGTGCGCACACACACACACACACACAAACATACACAATCATGCACACACGCACATACACACACATGCACACATGCACATACAGGCACAGGCACACATACACACACACAAATGCACAGACGTACACAGAGGCTTGCGCACACACACACACGCATGCAAAAATACACACACACACACACACACAAACGCACAACTCAACAGGGGTGGATTAAAGAGAGAAAACGATGTGAGAGCTCTCTCTAAACAGGGGATTAGAGGAGGGGAAGATGCTGTGTCAAAGCAGAAATATGGGACTACAGGGGATGGAAGGAGCAAGGGGGGACGGATGTGTGTGTGAGTGTGTGTGTGTGTGTGAGTGTGTGTGTGTGTGCGTGTGTGTGAGCAAGGGGGTGCAGATGTGTGCGTGTGTATGTGTGGTGTGTGTGTGTGAGCTTGTGTGTGTGGTGTGTGTTTGTGTGCGAGCGTGTGTATGTCTGTGGTGTGTGTGGGTTTGTGTGTGCGCAAGTGTGTGTCTGTCTGTGGGGCGATGGGCTATGTGCAGTGATCTGTGGAAAGGGAAGAAAGGGGTGAGTTTGGTGTTTGGTCATTGCTGAAGAGGAAACGCATGAGAAAGACAACGACGGGAGCGGAGTCACGTCAGCGAGCTTTACAGTGAGACGGACGGACACGCTTGGAGTGACAGACACACAGTGTGTCAACATGGCTGACATGTGAAGATAAGCTTTGTGAAAACAACCATCGAGTGATCAAGGAATTCTCATCACGTACACATTTACACACACAAACACACTTACTGTCACGGTAATCAGACAGACGGATACAGACCCAATAGCAACAGTTCACAATAGACTTTTTATTAAGGGATTCGGGGTTAAGGGGAAAAAGTCAATAGCCCGGCAGGACAGAACAGTCACTGACGAGTCACTCGCCGAGGCACACAGGTAGCCAGGCAGGGAGAGACCCGTGGCCGGGTCCCTGATGAAACCAGCAGAGTCATGGACGAGCTGTGGTCGATACTGGGGGACAGGAGAGCCGAGCAGAGTCGAGGGCAGGCAGGAGTCGTATACCGGGAGCAGCAGAGCCGAGCAGAGCCAAGGGCAGTCCGGAGTTGAAACCAGGGGCAGCAGAGCAGAGCAGAGTAGAGGACAATCAGGAGTCGATACCAGTGGGTTGGAGAACCAGGGACGGACCGGAGTCGAAGCCAGGGGCAGAGGAGTCAGCAGAGTCGGGCAGGCAGTAGTCGGCAACGGAGAACTGGAGCAGTAGACTGACGAACAGGGGAAACAAACAGGAACAGACAGGAGACGAGCAACACCGGGAATACACAGCCAAACAGACGCAGAGAAGTCAGGAGTCAAAAATAGCTTGCCGAGGGAATACACCGTGGTTCGCAGACGGACTGACCAGGAGTGAGTGAGAGAGGCGAGTATAAGTAGTGGAAACCTCGGGAACTAAACGAGCGTGAACAAGGAGTGCAGGTGAGTAGAATGATTGAATAAACTCGTGATTGTCGTAACCAGGAAGTGCAGGTGAGACGGATGATTACAGCGATCGTGAAGCGAGGAGGGTGAGTGAGAGAGATAATCTAATGAGGGTCTAAACAAGGAAGTACAGGTGCCGTGAATGAGCAGACAACGCGGGGCAGGAACAGTACCACACGGTAGAGTGAACCTAATTGACTAACAGGTGGGTAACAACGAAAAATACACACAAAAAATCCCAAGCCCAGAGCGACACCGTGACACTTACACACTTTTCTGCTCATTCTATGTCTCATACACAGACACATACTGATACACGCACGTACTGACATACATACAGTATAGTCACAGAGACACATGCACTCAGTAGTGCTGCACACACACGTGCATACACACACACACACACACACACACACGTACTTGAACAAGTGCTGTGTAAGTTGCTTTTTGATCTCAGGGAACAGTGGAAATGGTTGTGAGCAGATCAGTGAGCTCATTAATTCATAGTTTGTTTGAGGAAACCCAGAATCATACTAATGACAGTTTAATGGGCAAAACAGCAGCTTTACCCTAGATAAGACCGCACCACACCGCCAGCCAAAAGCGAGTAAATAGTCTTTAAGATGGAAAAAGATAAACTTCTGGGGCTGTACCAGCCTCTTATCAAACAAGAACAAATACACAGTCCAGTCTCCTTTTTCAGTTCTCTGTTTAGTCTGGTCAGCACCAATCCTCTGGGTGTTTTTAATTAACTTATTTATTTTTGTTCAACAGCAGAGGTGTTTTTTGTTTAGCCTTGAGTGTTGAGTCTATAGTTATTTATCCCTGGGGGAGGAACTTTGTCTTCTGCATTTGACTCATCTGGGGTGGTAGTGTACTACACACATACTTGCCTGGTAAACCCGCCCCTCGTACTTCATTTCATTTTGTACAGAGGGTCTGGAGCGGAATCTCTTGAGGGTCATGTAGTCGGCCCCAGCAAGACCGATCCAATTAGCGAACAGAGGGTGTGTTCGTTAGCCATGATGTCGACCTTGTGTGCTACATTTGAATTGTAGTGTATAGGTAGGCTAATTGCATACCTGATAGTGACTGGTGTTAAGGTGTTAGTGATTGGGTAAAGGCAGAGGCACTTCTTTTAAACTTCAGCAGAGTCCACACCTCCAGGAAGAAATTGTTTCTGACGGTGTCTGGTCCAGACCCTCTGTACGAAATGAAATGAAGTACGAAGGGCTGGTTTACCAGGCTACACACATACAGCTCTGGAAAAAATTAAGAGACCACTGTAAAATTATCAGTTTCTCTGATTTAACTATTTATAGGTATATGTGTGAGTAAAGTGAGCATATTTGTTTTGTTCTGTTAACTACTGACAACATTTCTCCCAAATTCCAAATTCAACTGACACTGGAAAGGAATGGCTGTCATACGTGTAGAGATGCTGATTTTTTGCAGTGGTCTTTTAATTTTTCCAGAACTGTACATTCATATGGGGGAGTGAGGTAGCGTGGTAAACCAGCCCCTTGTACTTCATTTCATTTTGTACAGAGGGTCTGGCCTTGCTGCATTGAGAAACAATTTCTTCCTGGAGGCGTGGACTCTGCTGAAGTTTAAAATAAGTTGCTCTGCCTTTAACCAATCGCTAACGTCTAGTCGTCACGTATGCAATTAGCCTACCTACGCAGTACAATTGAAATGTAGCACACAAAGTCAACGCCATCACTCACAAACACTCCCTCTGTTTGTTGATTGGCTCAGATTCGCTTGGTCCGTATACATGAATGTCAACGGCAGCAAGGCCAGACCCTCTGTACAAAGTGAAATAAAGTACGAGGGGCGGGTTTACCAGGCTAGGCCAGACCCTCTGTACAAAATGAATTGAAGTATGAGGTGCTGGTTTACCAGGCTAGGAGTGAGCTGGCCCACACTCAGAGCACACATATCCAGATGGCCATTAATCCGGCGCCTTGCTCAAGGGCACCTCAGCTGTGGCTGGGGATATGGGGAGAGCGCTGCACAAGTGCCCACCCCACCAACATCTTATTGGACCTGTTGGGGATCGAACCGGCCACCCTTCAGTAACCGGTCCAAATCTCTTGCCTTAGCCCTTACCCTTACCAGCATACTCTCAGAAAAGAAGGTACAGAATTGTACATTTAGGGGTAGAAAAGCTTGTCACACCGGCAGTACCCTCAAAGGCACATAACTGTACCTTTTAACCACTGTTTTACAACTAGTTTATACCTTCTCCAGAGCTGAACAGGTACACAGGTGTTAGCCTTTGGGGGTACATTAATTCTGACTGTACCTTAAGATCCAGATTTGTACCCCTACTGTGCCCCTATTTCTGAGAGTACATATGCCACAGATGCCAATGGGCAGATGGACTGGTCTTTTTCTTCCCCTTATCACTCATCCATGTGCTTTCTTTCTGCCCTCTTTTCCAGGTCCCTGCCCAGGTTTGAGACATGGACCTGTCCCCATCCAATCTCTCGGCTGCGGGGGTGGTGGAGGCCGGTGGCGGTGGTGTTGGGGGTGTTGACGGAGGCGGAGACCCCCTGTCCGACCCCCTTTTCCAGGACCACACCAACCTGAGCAGCAGCTACGCGGGGGGCGGGGCCGTGTTCTGGCTGGTGCCCACGGCGAACGGCACCACGTGGGGTACGGCGGGGCCCAGTGCCACCCTGCTGCCCGTGGTGCCCCCACGGGTGCGGGATCTGGCCCTGGCGCGGGCGGAGATCGGGGTGCTGGGGCTGGTGCTGGCGCTCACCACCCTGGGCAACGGCTTCGTGCTGTGGGTGCTGCTGCGGAGGAGGAAGCACCACGCGCCCATGCACCTGTTCATGGTCAACCTGTGTATCGCCGACCTGGTGGTCGCCTTCTTCCAGGTGAGACATTATAAAGGGAGTTGAAAGACTTACACACACACACATGCATGCACACACACACATGCATGCACATACACACACTCTCGCTCTTTCACTCTCTCTCTCTCTCTCTCTCTCTCTCTCTTTCTCTCCCTCTCCCTCTCTCTCACACACACACACACACAACATGCACACACACACTCTCTCTCACTCTCTGTCACTCACACATGGACACACACACACACACACACACACACACACACACACACACACACACACACACACACACACACACACCCTGGAGCTAATTTTACTTCAGTAGAAGAACTGGATGCACACACACACATACACACACACACACACACACGCCCTGTCTCTCTCTCATTCTCTCTCTCACACACACACACGGATACACGCACACACACCCTGGAGCTAACTTTATCTCAGTAGAAGAACTGGGTGCACACACACACACACACACACACACACACTGGACATGACAAATGTATCCAGGAAGGGTGGGACATTCCTGCAGTGTGAAGAGCAAAGTTAAAAGTCATTATTAAGCTCTGGCCCATTGTACTGGGCTGGTGTACACATGACTGTTTCCTTTGGTTGAATGTGTCTCACAAGATTGTGTTACATTATGTCATTTATTACTGATACTGTAGCTGCGGAAGGGCTTGTGATTTATGCAGCAAGACGAAACACATGTAACTAGTGATATGACAGACAATACTGTCTTTCTGTAGGTAAGTAGGTGAAACTGAATGACGTATTGCCCTAAAAAACTACACTATGTGACACATCTCTCGTTCAGATGATTCACTGGTCCTTCATCTTAGCATGCAGTCTGCCAATTGGTCTTGCAAGAGGTTGTTTTTTTGAGCTTAGCCAATAAAATTATACTGCCTACTTCTGTGGTATTTAAGCAAAGTGTTGATTGGTTGGAAATGTTCTTGGCTTGGTTCGCTCTGCTATGTCTTTCTCCCATTTACATTCTATCTATCTATCTATCTATCTATCTATCTATCTATCTATCTATCTATCTATCTATCTATCTATCTATCTATCTATCTATCTATCTATCTATCTATCTATCTATCTATCTATCTATCTCACATGCATACTGTGAATAAACAGCTGGGGTGTAAGGAGTGGTTTGCTGAATCTGACAAATGGAATTACAGAAGAGTTATGGAATGTACACTTACTGTAAGTTGTCTGCATTACGTAGTAATGACTGGATCAGTTTTGATGGTTCTGCTGGTTAAGCCGTGTCTGTGTCATGGGCTTTGCTCCCTTCTCCCTCAGCTCAGTTTCCTCTATACGGTAATCAAATCCAGACTCACCTCCGTGGGAATGAACGCATCGGCCCAAATAAGATCCTGCACAGTGGTGTTTCTTGTTTGACTCTTTTCCCTGTACAACAGAGGAGGTGCATGAGTAAATAAAGCTGACACCAAATGAAATCAAGTGAAACTTTTGGCAGTCTCCATCTCCTGGAAGCGATCTTTCTCAGTCTCCCTTCAAGAACAAATGGCTCAATTTAATTTAAAAAATGTGCATAATGTAATATCTCGTCTGGCAATGTGGCACCAAAATGTCCCACAGCACCTGGGACAGCTGGTTTGGTAGGTGCTGATTCTTGTGTTTCTTTGTGTTCCTCTCTCTCTCTCTCTGCCTCAACTGCCCTCCAACCACCCCCCCCATCTAACCAACCATACCTGTCTCCTCTTCACCTCCCCCAAAACCCACCAAACCATCCTCTCCTGTCCTCCCCTCTTCTCTTCTCCCCTCTCCTTCCTTTTCCTCCTTTCTCCTCCACTCTCCTCTCCTCCTTTCTCCTTTTCTCTTCTCTCCTGCATTTTCCTCCTCTCTTCTCCTCCCCTCCTCTCCTCTTTTCCCCTCCTCTCTCTTCCCCAATTCCTCATCTTACCTTCCCTCTCCTCTCCTCTCCTCCACCCCCCACAAACACAGGTCCTGCCGCAGTTGGTGTGGGACATCACGGAGCGCTTTCAGGGCCCCGACGCCCTGTGCCGCTCCGTCAAGTACTTGCAGATCGTAGGCATGTTTGCCTCCTCCTACATGATCGTGGCCATGACCGTGGACCGCCACTACGCCATCTGCTGCCCCCTGCAGGCCTACCGCGGTGGCGCACCCTCCCGCTGGAACACCCCCATCATGGTGGCATGGGGGCTCTCCCTCGTGCTCAGCCTGCCCCAGGTGAGAGACCGTGGGTCGCCCGTCTGCACGCCATAGGCGTAGCCACGGGTGGACTGGGCTGGGCTGGAGTGACCCTGTGCCCCCCAGCCACAGGTGTCAATCATGCCCACCCAATCAGAAGGCTCCATTTGTTTGATTGATTGTTTTATTAATAATGATAGCCTATGTGATTTGGGCTAGGCTCACCTGATTTTTTGCTGGGCCCACCCATTTTATGATTCCTGACATGGCCTAGCAACGGGCTCAAAACTGTGGTTTGCGTGTATCGGATGCCAGGTAGCATAACCTAGCATACACAGTAACGTTAGTAAACCTTCCTCAGAGTGTGAATTATGCCTCAATAGTCAGGGAGTACTGTCTTTTACAGTTTACATTAAATACATTAATATGTCGGTCCCCCCAACTCTGCTATTTTGATCTCTTTGGGGGGTACTCAGGGTCTTCATCAGGGGGTACCGTACTCCCCTTTAGCTCCCTTAGTAGCACATCTGTCTCCCAAAGCAGAGTTGTGTGAGGTTGTGGCTTAGAGCCTGGGGCTGGACATAGTAGCACATCTGTCTCCCAAAGCAGAGTTGCTATGAGGTGGTGGGTTCGAGCCTGGGGCTGGACATAGTAGCGTATATGTCTCCTAAAGCAGAGTTGTGTGAGGTCGTGGGTTAGCGCCTGGGGCTTGACATAGTAGCGTATATGTCTCCCAAAGCAGAGTTGCTGTGAGGTCGTGGGTTAGCGCCTGGGGCTTGACATAGTAGGGTATATGTCTCCCAAAGCAGAGTTGTGTGAGGTTGTGGCTTCGAGCCTCGGGCTGGACATAGTAGCGTATATGTCTCCCAAAGCAGAGTTGCTGTGAGTTTGTGGGTTAGAGCCTGGGGCTGGATATAGTAGCAAATATGTCTCCTAAAGCAGAGTTGCTGTGAGTTTGTGGGTTAGAGCCTGGGGCTGGATATAGTAGCATATATGTCTCCTAAAGCAAAGTTGTGTGAGTACGTGGGTTAGAGCCTGGGGCTGCACTGCACATGATGACCTCAGTTAGATGTGCATGTGAATTCATCAACAACAGGGTATCTATTCAACTTGTTAATGCGCACTCTAGTTATTCAAATGATAAATCCTTATTTCAAAAATGCTTTAAAATGTTCATTAATCTTCTACATTGTGGTCTAAAATGGCCACTGGTGCAATGAGCAAAGCTGACTCAAATAAGTTGAATGGAAACCCAACATTCGACAAATAAACACACTCTCAAGCACTAGTTCTTACGTTTTATTAAACTGACAGCATGTCCGAGACGGATGCGTGTCGGCAAAAAAGCTGTCCTCAGCTGCCCTAGCAGATTCACCTCTGTGGGAATGAATGCATCGCCCAAATAAGATCCTGTACAGTAGTGTTCCTTGTTTGACTCTTTTCCCTGTACAACAGAGAGTCATTTTTGTCTCTTGAGTGACTGCGTTAGGAGCCATCCCTACGACATTGTCCATGTTGCTAAATAATTACACCCACCACCTGCACTTGTGACCCCAGGCCCTCTGCTGTAAAGAAGGCACAGTGGGCAGCCTCTCCTGTGCACAGGGCCATGGCTCAGTGTTTCACAATCAACCATCCTTTGCAAACCTGTGCTGACTTTAGTCAGAGGTGAAGTGTGTCTATGCACTGGACAGCCACACAGACACAGCCCAACACACACACACACACACACACACACACACACACACACACACACACACACACACACACACACACAGCCCAACATACACATACACACACAAAGACACACGCACAGCCACACACACACACACACACACACACTCACATACACACACAGGCAAAGAGGCAGTGGTGCAGTGCCACTTGGCAGACAGCCTGCAGCCTGGAGCCTGGGGAGTAAGTGGGCAGCACCATAGCAACAGCGGGCAGGACCCCCATCCAACCTCACAAGCACAGCCATCAGAAAGCGCGACGCCTGGTCAGCATCCAAACGGAGGCATATGACCCCAGTCAAAGCTGCTCTTTCAGCCTGGAGGAGGAGGAGTGTTTTTCACACTGGCATTTGCTGTGTGTCTCGTGGTCATGATGCCTGTGGTTTGCTGCTCTTTACAAAACAAAAAAACATCTTACTGCAGTCTTTTATTACAGAACACGTAGCTGATGCTCTTATCCAGAGCAACTGACCATTATTTTACAGGGTACAGTCCCTGGAGCAATGTGGAATTAGATATCTTGCTCAAGTGCACTTTATCCATCGATGGGGGTAGAGAAGAGCACTAGTTATTTACTCCCCTACCCACAGTCTTCCTACTGGTACAGGATTTGAACCTGCGACCCTGAGACCAACTGCCTAACATTTTTTCATGTTAACAACTGCTCTGTTTTTACAAAATAAAAAACATCTTACTCCAGTCTTTTATTACATTACACTTAGCTGATGGTCTTATCCGACTTCCAGATATTTTACTGGGTACAGTCCCTGGAGCAATGTGGGGTTAGATGCCCTGCTCAAGGGCACTTCAGCCATGAATGAAGGTGCAGGAGAGCACTGGTTATTTACTCCCCTACCCACATTCTTCCTACTGGTACACGATTCAAACCCGCGACCCTGAGGGCTCATTCACACCAAACTCTCTGCGTATTTAGCGCGTGGCCGTATTCTGAGCATATTCTGTCCGTATTCATTTAGAATGCACGTTGGCAGATGAGACCATTCCCACCGCAACTGTGTTCTGAGCGTATTCTGAGCGTATTCTATCACCATAGAAACATATTGTACGGACAGAATACGGCCACGCGCTGAATACGGAGAGTGTTTGGTGTGAATGAGCCCTGAGACTAACTGCCTAACCATTAGGCCACAGCTGCTCTGTCTTGACTGACTCCTTTCTGTTTATTTTCCTTATCAGGTGTTCATCTTCTCGCGGTCTGAGGTGGCCCCGGGGAAGTTCGACTGCTGGGGCAACTTCGCGGAGCCCTGGGGGCTCAAGGCCTACGTCACCTGGATGACCATCGCCGTGTTCATCCTCCCCGCCTGCATCATCACTGTATGCCAGGTCTGAGCATGTCTCCCTCTTCTTTCTCTCTCTATCTCTCCCTCATTCTATCTCCCTCTATCACCTTCTTTATTTCTCCCTCTTTCTTTCTTTCTTTCTTTCTGTCTTTCTCTATGTATCTCCATGACCTTTATTTCTCTCCCTCGTTCTCTCTCTCTTTCTCTCTATCTCTATCTCCCTCTGTGTTTATCTGTCTCACCATTACCTTCTTTATTTCTCTCCTCTATTTCTTTCTTTTTCTCCATCTCTGTCTCCCTTTGTGTTTCTCTTTTTCTCTCTCTCTGTCTCTCTCCATCACATTCTTTATTTCTCTTTTTCTTCTATCACTGTCCTCCTCTGTGTTTCTCTCTCTCTTCCTATTTCTATCTTCCTCTCTTCTTCTCTCTCTGTCTCTCTCTCTCTCATCACTTTCTTTATTTCTCTCTCTATTTCTCTCTATCTATCTCTGTCCCCCTCTCTCTCTTTCTCTCTATCTATCTTTATCTTCCTCTGTTCTTCTCTCTCTCTCTCTCTCCCTCCATCCCTATCTCAGCCTGGCCCTGCGATGCTTATTAATGGCCCTGACAGCCTCCCTCCAAGGGGACACACAGGTGTGGATCGACCCTACCTTCACCTGGTGTCGACCCAGAGCCCATAAATACAGCAATCTGCATGTGACAGGGCCGCGCTATTACCATGGGGCATTAGGGGGGGTAAGGGGGTGGGGTGGTATAAGGGGTGCACCACTCTAGCCCCTCATGCCTTAAATGGGATATGCTGCCCTCAACTACCCTCTCTGCCAGCCACTGAAGCTTTAAATGGGCTATGCTGCACTGGGCTGTCCTCATTTCTCTCACGGAAGCCTCCTGTGTAACGAATCCTACCACTGACAGACTCCGCTCTTCTCCAGATCGTTTGGGCTTCAAACGGTTATCACCATGTGGGCGGCTGGTGCTGGTGTTTAAGAACGGTTTAAAAAATATTACAATTCAGTTCAATGTATTGATATTTAAAGTGCAGTACCACCATAAAACATGGTCTCAGAAGACTGTACATAGAGACACCCGCATAGGCAGCATACTGTAAGGCACATACATTGTGCAGGAAAGTGCAATGTAAGTAGGCATTAAACATAAAAACTAAATGACAAATAAATAAATAAATAAATAAATAAGTAAATAAATAAATAAATAAATAAATAAATAAATACATAAATACATAAATAAATAAATAAATAAATAAAAAGAATAAAATATAAAATAAAAAGTTGATCCCAGTGATCTTAAAACAGAAGACTAAAAATACAGATTAAAATAAGGAGGGTGAAACAGATTAAAAATGAATGTGTTCTTAATATCTCTCTCTGACTTTCTCTTTCTCTCTCTCACGCTGTCTCTCTCTGTCAACCTGTTTTCGACTGTCTTGGTCAGGAATACATTAATTAGTGTGTGTACACACAGACACCGACATGCACACACTTAGAAAGACTAAGCCATTTGTGAGACTCCTAAATACTGAAGACAGTCCAGATGGCAGATGGCAGATAACACTTTTAGTCAAGCTTTATGCATGTGTGTTGTGTTACTTTATTGACAAACGAAAGTACTAAAAATGAAAAACTCTCTGTATAAACTGTATAGATAAGGAGAGGAGCTGGATTTGGCTAAGGTAATGTATATTTAAGAACCAGTAAGGCAGGTTAAAATAAATAAGCCATCTGTAAAGTCTGAGTAGCTGGAGCACCCATGCCAAGTGCACCTTTCATCTCCGGCTGTCTCGTTCCCTTGTGCCAACAGGTGCGCATCTTTAGGGAGATCCACGACAACATCTACCTGAAGTCGGAGCGGTTGGTGTCGGCGGAGTTCAAGAGGAGCTCAGTGCTCCTCCACCTGGCCCACAGGGAGGGCCACAGGTCCCGGGCGGGCTCTGGAGGAGGAAGAGCAGGGGGAGGAGGAGGAGGAGGAGGAGGAGGAGGAGGGGGAAGAGAGGGGGGCCGCGGTAGCCGATCTTCGCACCGCCATTGCAGCTTCTCTCGCCCCGTTCCGTCTATGGCGGACCACCGCAACTCTTACGACACCACGCCGGCCCTCTGCAAGCCTGCGGGGGCTCTGAGAGTCACGATGCCCCCCGCTGGATCCCTCTACAGCAGTGCTGATGACAGCACCCACACCCACCCCTACACCCCTCACCTTCCCTCACCCTCACCCTCCCCAGACGAGCACCACCCAAGCCCTCTGTCCGACCCCCACCCACCACATCCACCTCCCGACCCATCCGACTCCTCGTCCGCCATCGTTGCCTACCCCCAGACCTCCAGCAGCCACAGCCTCCTAGACCCTCACCCCCACCAACACTACCCCCATCCCACCACCAGAGCCAGCACCCCTCACGCCGGGCACCCCAACCCGGGCGGTTCCCCTGACCTCTGGCCGGACGTCCTGCCCGACCAGGTACCCTTCCCGCTGCCCGCCGACTACCCGTCGCTGCCCCCTCCGCCGGGTGTGTCCAAGGCGATGTCGAAGACGGTGCGGATGACGCTGGTGATCGTGCTGGTCTACACGCTCTGCTGGTCGCCCTTCTTCATCGTGCAGCTCTGGGCCGCCTGGGACCCCGACCCACCTGACCAAGGTGAGGCCAGAGGTGAGGCAGCGATTACTCACCTAGACGTACACACACACACACATACACACACACATCACACACACACACTGGGACCCCGACCCACCTGACCAAGGTGAGGCCAGAGGTGAGGCAGCGATTACTCACCTAGACATACACACACACACACACATAGACACACACACATACACACACACACACACACACACACATCACACACACACACTCGGGTCCTGACCCACTTGACCAAGGTGAGGCCAGAGGTGAGGCAGCGATTACTCACCTAGACATACACACACACACACATAGACACACACACATCACACACACACACACTGGGACCCCAACCCACCTGACCAAGGTGAGGCCAGAGGGGAATGCCGCTTACTCACCTAGACACATACACACACACACATAGGCCTGGTCCTGGTTTTCCTATGTTGGTGTGGAAATGTGTGTCCCATGTGTGTAGCTTTACCAGGGGCACAAACACATACACACATGCTCACACACACACACTCACGCACACACATGCGCACATGCACACACACAATCACACATGCACACTCACACACACAATCACACATGCTCACACGCACATGCGCACACACACATGCACACACATGCACACACGCACACAAAATCACACATGCACACACACACACACACACACACACACACACACACACACACACACACACACTCAAGTGAGAGCAAACAGCTGAGAGTAAATTACTCTTACACTGGGTCCTAACTGTACATGACATGAGTGACAAGATCAGTCGGTGACAAACATCAGTGTGATTGCTTTGTTTCCTATTGTAATGTCCTGAGTGCCCGTAAGTGGCACAGCGCAGCACAGTGCAGCACAGCGTGATGCAGTATGACATTTTGAGGAGCTCTTTGGCCGGATGCCTCGTTTCTATTTTCATCCTGGATGCTTGTGTTAACAAGATGCCCAAGACGAGTCATCTGACTCCATTAGTGGAAACGAGGAAGCATCTTTAGGACACAAGCAGACATAGACAGACAGTATCTGTGTGGTGTGGACAGGCAGCATCCAATGCAACACGATCATAGGACATTTGAATGCAGTTAAGTCATGCATTGTACACACAGATGCACACACACACACACACACACACACACACACACACACACACACACACACACACACACACACACACACACACACACACACACACACAGACATAGACAAACACACAAAGATACACACACACACACACACACACACACACACACACAGACATAGACAAACACACAAAGATGCACACACACACACACACAAACACACACACACACACACACACACACACACACACACATACATATAAAGGAAACACACAACGCAAACACATGCAAGAGTAGTCATGCACATTACCACATGCGCATGAAATCTCTCAAAAACATTCTCCACTCTCCACTCACATACACAAACACACCTAAACACACACGCTCTCATACTGCACACACACACACACACACAGACACAAACAAACAAACACACAGCAAGAGGACGCAGGTCGAAGCCAGAAAATTATGCCTTGCACCAGGAGCAGCCCACAGGGTCTTCCTCATTACGGCTGCATCCTCCTCCTCCTCCTACTCTTCCTCCTCTTCCTCCTCCTCCTCACCAGTGCTGCACAGGAGTAGGAGACACAGCAGACTTTATTATTCTCAGCCCAGTTCCCACAAGCCTCACAGCGCCACAGAGTCAGTCAGTAAGTAAGTCAGTAAGTAACAGAGAGGGTCTGGAGGGATTTGCCCAGAATTTTTAATGTGGACTTTGACCTCGTTTGAATAGGAAGTGTTGAAAGGAAACATTTGAATTTCATGCAGAGTGTTAGAAGTGGAATGTTTGTATAGGGTGCAGTGTGACTAAGGTGGTTCTGAAGCAGGCATATTTACATTCAATCACATTTGTTGAGATTTTGTGTTACGTTGCCCAGACAACACCACTCACACACACACACACACACACACACACACACACACACACACACACATACACACACACACACACACACACACACACACACACACACACACACACACACACACACACACACAAACACACACACACACAAATGTACAGCTGTTCACATTTACAACACCTCCCTTGAGTAAATGTGTTGGCTTTTAGTGGAACATTTTCATAAATGTGTTTAAAATAAGCCAGATGGAAATGTAACCAATCATTTTGGTCTTTCTCAGTATTCAGTGCTAAACTTACATGAACATACTCTGCTGCTTTGAATTCATTTCTTAATTCAGAATCAGGGAAAAAAAAAACAGTCTCCATAGAGCTACCGCTTCATAGCGCTTTCATATAGGAATGTGTGTGTGTGAGCTTACAAACACACACACACACACACACACACACACACACACACACACACACAAACACACACACACACAGGCTAAAAAAGTCGGCACAGAACAAACTCTTCAACTCTGACACACTCACATTCAGACATTATTTGCATATTCAGGATGTAATCGTCTGGAAACAAAATAAATTAATAAACAATCAAGAAAATCAGGTGCAACAACACACACACATACACACACACACACACACACACACACATACACACACACACACACACACATACACATAGATGCAAAAACACATCCTCACCTGTGCGCAATCATGCACTGTGATGAAGAGACACACAGTAGTACACACACAAAGGAGGAAATTGAGCCCAACATTCTTCCAGACACACACACACACACACACACACACACACAGACATGGACAGAGACGAAACACACACACACACACACACAGACACGGACACAGACACGGACACACACACACACAGAGCTGTGATTTAATCCCAGTGTTAAAAGTGGAGCAGAGTCTTGTTAACACGTGGAGGTAACCAAGGGGCTCCTTACCCAGCATGCCCTGCTGGGGCCCAGCAGTCATGGGGTGACCAGACAGATGGTTCGGCTCTGTCAGGAGAGAAAGTGTGAAAGCGTCATGACTCCCTCTCTCCCTTGACACCTGACCCATTTCCCAAGTCTAGTCTGACAGACGAACCCCATCCCACATGCCTAGCGGCACTGCCCAGAATAATGAGTGTTTGAAGTGGCCCTCTCGCTGCAAAGCTGGCGGCCTGTCATTGATGCTTATACACACACACACTTTGTGTTTGTCAGTGTTCTCCAACTGTTCCTGCTCAATCTGTCTCCTCACACTCCTCATGCCTCTAACAGCCGTCTGGGCCGACCATCATTAAGTTTTCTCTCCTTTACCTCCCTTTATGTTTTCCTCCTCTTTTCCAATCTCCCCTCTCTTAGTCCCCTCCTCTCTCTCTCTCTCTCTCTCTCTCTCTCTCTCTCTCTCTCTTCCCTCTCTCCACAGGGCAGCAGCTTTTCTCATATCGGGGACACTACCCCTCTTCAAGGTCTTCTGCTTGTTGGAAACTCATTGATCTTTTTTTTTTTCCTCGCTGCAGCAGAGTGCTTCATTTAAGGGCGTAGAAACTTGGCAAGGCGCGGCCAGGGCTCTTCCCCTGGCCAGCAGGCAGCAAGCCTCTCGCTGTGTCCGGCGTTGGTCTCTGTCTATTTCATTCATCTTTAAGATGGTAGCATCCCGATCGCCCTACTTGTGTGTCACAGTGCTTCACTAAGGATGGAGCCATTCTATGTGGCGCTGATATGTAACGGTGCTTAGACCATTAAACCTTTTAAAAGTAGAAGTCACTATACAAAGTATAGTGAGATGTCGTACGGAACAGCCCACAGATGCACAAGAAGAAGCAGTGTATAAGAATATAATAGAAATAGATAAGAATAGCTAGGAAGAGTTAAAATATAGGTTCAGATTTAGAGCATATACAAGCAAGACTATAAAACAATATCAAACAATATGTACATTTTACAATACCAGGCTATGGATAAATAAATATCCAATAATAGAACTACTTTCTATAATTGAAACCCTCGATGGAATTTATGCATACCTCACCAGCCAGATAAAAAAAGAAAAATGTTCACAAGCTCGACAGAATTAATTGTTTGAATTAGCCAGGGATGTAAACAAACCGTTATGAGACTGCTTGCATAAACACTAGTTTTTTAGTCATGTTGAATCATACACAATACAGATTGAACTTTGGAGCATGTGAAGATGCTAAAAATACAGTTTAAAAATCTGACCCTGTGGTGTTTAGTTGTCAGTGCCAACTCCCTGTCTGAGGAGGCCCATATGGGCTGACCCAAAATTTTAAACATAATCAGTACTGGCAAGTCTCCGGTAGCTTGAGCAATAGAGGTGCATGTGTAAATGACCACAGTTAAGTTAAGAAAAGGATCTATTCTACCTCACAGTTAAGATAAGGATCTATTCTACCTCACAGTTAAGATAAGGATCTATTCTGCCTCAAAAGGTAAGGATCTATTCTACCTCACAGTTAAGATAAGGATCTATTCTTCCTCAAAGTTAAGATAAGGATCTATCTACCTCAAAGTTAAGATAGGGACCCTTGGGTATGGAATCTATAGTCTTCAAGCTGTTAGTTCACGGCCTTCCAAGTTCAACCACAGGATGGCTGAAAAGCAGGTTTTCAGGACACAGGATGCACAGAAAATAGCACCAACCCCTACCGTGTCCTCATTACAACCCTTCAATCTTATCCTCTCGTTGCTTCTCTCCACCCTCTCCTCCCCCCCATTCTTATCCTCTTGTTGGTCTCGGTCATCTGCTCTCCCCCCACCTCACCTATTCTTATTCTCTTGTTCTCGGCCCTCTGCCTCCCCCCCAAAGGTGTAGCCTTCACCATCCTGATGTTGCTGGCCAGCCTCAACTCCTGCACCAACCCCTGGATCTACACGGCCTTCTCCAGCAGCGTGTCGCGGGAGATGCAGGATCTGCTCCGCTGCCGCTGGAGGTCGGCGCGCCGCGGCTCCCTGCCCGACGACTCCACGGCCACACACACCTCCACCACCACACACACCTCCGCCACCACCACCACACACACCAAGGACAGCATCTACTGACTAGGGCAGCAGCCTCCGCCGGTACCGCTGCTCAGGGGTGGACATCTGCAGGTACAGTAAGCCTGGGCAGAGACAGTGGGGGTGGCGGTGGCAGAGACTGGGACTGATTTGCAGGCCTGAACACACACACACACACACACACACACGTTATGTAAGACACACAGACATGCATCTTTCGATGCACACACATACACAGAAGCAATCACTCTTGCAGACACATATCACACAATGCACATATTTATACAGAAAGACACCCACAACCACACACACACACACACATGGTGTGGAGTGTTCCTGCAGATTTCAGTGGCTGCCTTTCACTGCTCATTTAGCAGGGACAGCAGCAGGGACAGGGAGAGCACATGGCAGACATACATACAACACACACACACACACACACACACACACAAACACACGCACACAGAGACATACACATGCCGACCTGAACCTCTTAACACAGGACACAGTTACACTCACACCTGGGCCACTGCACCAGGATGGCAGAGACACACACACACAAACACACATGCACACATGGATGCACACACACACACACACACACACACACACACACACACACACACACACACACACACACACACACACACACACACACACACACACACTAATGCACACATGCACACATATTGAACCTTTATTCCTTCTGTGATATGCCAAGGAGAACAGGTACATGACCACTACCTAAAGCCAGATCTACTGAGACAAACCCAGCAGACCGAACATGGAGCGTCCAACCAGGCCAGCGGCTACCCTACACGTTTTGCTCTGTACAGTACATTGAACTGGTAGATCAAGGACTACCATTATTTAAGGCAATATAATGCAAGATGACAAACATACAGTAAAAAAAAAAGATGTAACGCAAATCTGTACGGCACAGGAATGCCGAGGATTTCACGACACCAACATGGGAATGCAATCACCGAAGCTGGAATGCTGTGGGAATTCCAGACTAAATGAAACAACGAGGACTTTCTCGCCTGACTGTACAGTTCTCTACAGTACTCTGTGCCAAGGCTCTCTATGAACTGGTTATGTAGCGCCATGATAAGGAAAGCGCAGCGTCAGCTCTTAGCGATGTGTTCCAGGTGCCTGCAGTGGAATTCACACATGTTAGCGTGACTCTGAAATGTCTTATCTTACTTTAGCATCTTGCCCCAGCTGGGAGAGTGGCTAGAGAGTGCACAGTCTGATAAACAGTCCGCGTAAGCAAAGAGCTAATATTTATTTAAGGGTGGAAGGGTGGGAGGGGCAGTTTACCTCTTTCATTACATTCAAGCTATAAATCAAGACAATATTTATTCTATTGTATTGTTTTTTTTTCTTTTCTTTAAAGATTCATCAGTAGAGTGTTGAAAGCCTTGTGGTTTGTGTGCCTAGCTGGAGTTGGAGTTCTGGCAGTTCATCAGCTGGAGGGGGAATCTAAAAACACATTGTGGGACACAGTCTGTGTGTCAGAGCAGATGTTGATACCACTGGGATGGGCAAAGTTCACCATACATTTCCTGAAAGCTTTCATTCTCAGGTATTAGAAAATGTATCTCTAAATACATGTATAATATATTTATTATTTGGGGAATTAATAAATGACACTTCATGATAGTTTTTTTTTTTTTAATTAGAGGTCAAGGTCATGCTCCCAGGTCAAGGTCAATGTAAAGAAATATGTCTGCATGTCAAAGAAAGCACATAAGGTCAGCTTTCCAAAAAGGCACAGTAGATATGCCCATGTGTTAAACCAGTTTTTAGATTTAAATGCAGTTGTTAGACATAGTCTAATACCTGAAATGTAAGCTTTTAGGAAATGTATGGTAGTAAAATGTGAACTCCTGCACACTGTCCATTTCAATCATGAACCTGTGTCATGGAGCTGTGTTCGGTCATGAACCTGTGACGCAACCTAAGGAAGGTCCATGACCGAAATGTTGTGACTGAATAACTCTTGCTTGCGGAATGGGCAGTGTGTGGGGAGTTTACATTTTACTAAGTTGTAGACCGTGGGTCACCTCCAACGCACCTGGCTTTTTAGAGATGTACAAAAGCTCATCCTTTTTTTTTTAATGAAGGAAAATGTATGCGTGTCCACCCAAGGGGCCCAAACATCTCAACATTTGGGGTCTGGCACAGGGACCATCAGAGTTTTACATGAGAAGGAAACTATGACCAACTCTGATGATGGCCCAGGGTCAACCTAGAGAATTACCATTCTAAACTAGACTTTGACAGCTCCATCAACCTACATTCCAAGTACAAAAAAAAAAAAAAAAAAAAAAAAACATGGTTACGAGTTTTCTCACAACTGGTTTTAAAATCTCTATTTTTTAATATATGTACAGAAACAGCACAACTTTAGGGTGATTGTAGTGACAGAATAACAGACAGTGAATGATAATAGGGATTATGGAATACTGGCACTTTGGAACTGCTTATGCTCTGGAAGACTGGTTCACCATACAGGAGTGTTCGAATTCTTTTAACAGGTGTCTCAACTCTACCTCCAGTGTACAGCTACATGCCTAATGTCTGTCATATCTGGCCAACAGGCTGACAGTTCTGCGCGCAGACATCAGTCGGAATCTTGCCGCCATGACATCAAACCTGTTCTGCCGTTTAATAATACATTTAAGAGAAGAGAAGAGAACAGTCTACATGGACAAAAAGAAAAAAAAAGAAAAAGAAAAAAGATTGCATGTCAGTGATAAAAAAGACAAAAACCAGGACAGATATACAGAACCAGGAGGCGTTTGGGTTTTGGAAAGGATGGGAACAGACTGTACCACTAAAGTGCCTGCAAATGTTTCCGATTGAGAGATATGAACTCCCACTTCCAGAAGCGTTCTGTCTGTGGTACTTGCTTTGGTACCACAGGTACTTGTTTAGGTACCGTGGGTATTTAAAGGCAAAACGTGTAGTTTGTATACTAAAGAAATGCTTTTGGGGCTACAAAACTTATGTAGCAATTAAAATATAGTAGGATAAGGTTTTCTCTCTCACATTTTCTGTGTTGTATGTGTATTTGTTCACTTCTTGTTTACATTTTCCTTACCAGAAAGCAAACAAGAACTAGGAGACAAATGCTAAACACGTGTAAACAAAGGTTTACAAATTATACGCGAAAAGTAAGCCAACTTGACCGAACGTACATGAGCATTGAGAAACATTCCTTTCAAGCGACATCATAGCTGTAGGTCAACAAGCACTTTTACCATTTGACCACACGGCTACTCTACATGTGGCACCCCTAACCATGAGATACACACACACACACACACACACACACACACACACTCACACAGACACTCACACAGACACACACAAGTGTGTTTTAGTGACCGTGTAGCACCCCTCACCATCAGATACAGACACACACACACACACACACACTTTTAATGATCTAGACCTCCTTCTTGCCTTCTCCCCTCTAACTTCATGATGTCATCTCCTCAACCACCCCACAACCCTAGACCAGTAAAAAAAAGCAATATTATTATATAGATAATACACGGAACTAAAGTTAATGCGTTGTTGAAAGATCACAGGTATTCATTATGTTAAGTGTTCTGTGCACTATGGTTGTGCCAGCTCCCAGCAGTGATCACGTGTGTAGATGTGTTCCAGAAATTGCTAAAGCATTGGATGACTGGATGATCTGATGTCTATATAGCCTTATTTTGTGTCTTTCAAACCTTTATTTTTCAGGACAGAAAAACACACATACTCAGTGTAATAAACATCTATTTTGAAAAAAGTTCGACATCTGTCTGTTTGGTGTCTTGGGCTCTGTGGGTGCTTTTGCCGTGGGCATGTGTGTCTCTGTGTTTGCATGCATCTGCGTGTGGGTGTGTGTGTGTGTGTGTGTGTGTGTCTGTGTGTGTATATATATATATATATAGAGAGAGAGAGAGAGAGAGAGAGAGAGTATATGTGTACATATGTGTGTGTATGGGGGGCATCGAGGGGGCACTAATCATCACAAAAGTAAAATATTTGTCTAGGCATTTGCCCTTTTGTGCTGTGCTGCAAACAGGCACAAACAAGTGGAGCCAGACTAGACTAATGGACAATGCAGATTTGACATGCAGCTTTTCCCTGCTTTTTGTAGTCTTTCACTCTAGTATGTGCATCTGTTCAGTCTTTATCCATCTCCAGTTGCTCGGTTTCTGTCTCTCTCTCTCTCTCTCTCTCTCTCTCTCTCTCTCTCTCTCTCTCTCTCTGTCTTTCTCTCTCTCTCTCTCTCTCTCTCTCTCTCTTTCTATCGCTCATGTCTTTCTCCCTCTCATCATTCAGAGTGCTCAATTGGCGTGTGAACAGTGCTCTGTTCCTGCAGAGGGCTTATGAAACAATAGCACACAGAAATGGTTGGCATTAGATATGGATTTCCAGTGTGCAGACGGAAGGCACACTACTGTCTGTTTGGGGATTTATCTGTCTGTGCATTCTCCTCGCTCCCAGACTGCTGCTGACTCAGGCGTGAATACATCATCTTTATGTGCGGCGTGGGTTTACTTCTTTAATACTTGATATAGTTTTTATGCTTTATGCTGTTTGCAGTGGAACGTCAGGATACAGTACGAGGGTGCGCTCGGCTCCACAGATAGGGAATGACTGATGGGTACACATAGGGAATACGTGAGCAAAGGAAACCAAGACAACCTTTTTAAAAAACAACCGTCAGCATTAGTGAAGGCTCACAACACAACAATATACTGTTATTACCCTGTTGTTACCTCATATGTGTTTATGTTTTATATTGTCCATACTTCATTGCGACTTTGTATGCTTTTCTGTTTCATTCAGTTCATCCCTCATCATTACTTTACATTATTGTTCTCAGACCAACTACACCCTGCGGCTGAGCAAACAAACCCAACAATAGGACGATTGACTCAGGAAATAATAGAATAATACACCTAAAGTGTTCTCCCAAACAATAGTATGTTAGAATAAAGTTTGTATTCAGGAAGGTTTAAATGTCTTCTCCCAAAGGTACTCTTCCTAGGTGCACAAGTGTCTTCTGTTTTCTCAAAACTATTATTCATCTGCTTGCTTCTGATCCTCCCTTCCACCACCTCTCTCCCTCTCTCTCTCTCTCTCTCTCTCTCTCTATGCCTCTCTTTCTTTCTCTCAACTGCCCTTCTGCTCCCTCCCTCTCCCTCTCTCTCTCTCTCTATCCCTCTCTTTCTCTCTATCTCTCTCTCTCTATCCCTCTCTCTCTCTCTTTCTATCTGCTCCCTCCCTCTCTCTCTATCCCTCTCTCTCTCTCTCTCTCTCTCTATCCCTCTCTCTCTCTCTTTCTATCTGCTCCCTCCCTCTCTCTCGCTCTCTCTCTATCCCTCTCTTAACTTCCCTTCTGCTCCCTCCCTCTCTCTCTCTCACTCTCTATCCCTCTCTTTCTCTCTCTCTCTCGACGTCCTATCTGCTCCCTCCCTCTCTCTCTCTCCCTCCATCCCTTTCTTTCTCTCTCTCTACTTCCTATCTGCTCCCTCCCTCTCTCTCTGTCACTCTCTCTATCCCTCTCTTTCTCTCTCTCTCAACTTCCCTTCTGCTCCCTATCTCCCTCCCTCCCCCCCTCTCTCTCTCTCTCTCTCTCTCTCTCTCTCTCTCACTCACTCTCTCTCTTTCTCACCCCTACCCCAGATGGGCCTCTCCTTATGATGTGGGTCCTGTTCAGGCTGTGCTGTAGTTGATGGGGTTTTTCAAGGGTCCTGTGAAGGTCACCCTGCTTAGGGTGTTTTCCCATTAGTGGGACACATTGGAAGGATGTGTGACAGTGTGCATGTGTATGTGTTCTTTTTCGTGTGTGTGTGTGTGCGTGTGTGACAGAGAGAGATAAAGCGATGTGTGTATGTGTCTGTGTGTCTGTATGAGTGTGTGTGTGTGTGTTTGTGTTTGTTTGTGGTGGGGTCGGCAGTGCTACGAGTTGTTTAGAGTTGTTCCATGCTGTGTTTTTATTATGGTGCTTGATCTACTATCTCCGTCCTAACCCCAGGAGCAGTATCTCTTCATCCGGCCTCCCCTGGTGCCTGTCTCTCCCTGCCTGAGGGCAACAAGTATCTGTTCACTCCACAGCAGCATCAAAGGCTAAACAGCTCAGGGTGTGTGTAAGGTTTCTCTCGCTGTTTGTGTTTTTATTGCGGGGGTAGAGCACTATCATGGGCCTAGATCCAGCCCTTAGGGGTAGGAGCAGGCTTCACTCGGACAATTTTTACTTACTTTTAGACTGCTGGCCAAACGTTAACACCATTGAAGGACAGGAAGAGAAGGCCACACTATGGCATACACAACATTTATTCACACAGGCCTGTTTTGGCGTTCTGCCTTCCTCATTATGTTCAAATACAACAGTGAACAAAAGGGTCTAATAATGTGCAAGGCTTGGTATATTTTTAACTTGAATACCTGTGTTCCTAATGGAATGAATGAAGAGTTGACACCAACTTGTTTTTTGTGAAGAATGTATACATGATGTAATGCTTATTTTTAGTGGTTTCCACTTTATCTGTCACATAGAGGCCTTAGGATTAGTAGACTTCAATTCAATTATATGATTAATCATTGTATTAAACGTGATGGTATTGTCATTGGTTGATGATGGCGGAGTGTAATGGGTATGAGTATTTAAGACTTTTTTTCACAGTTTTGAACACACTGAGGAAGGCAGAACACAGAAACGCCTCTGTGTGAATAAATGTTGTATATGCATAGTGCGGCCTTCTTTTTCCTGTCTTCCACCTACTGTACATCCAGCCCTCCGTCAAACTAAGCCTGCCTGCGAGGGACTTGTGCTGTTGATCAGGGCTTTAGATCCCAGTCAGATGTGGAGGAGTATTGCCCACAAGAGTTAATATGGTGCTGCCAATCCGACCTTCATCCGCAGGACAACCCTCCTCATCCTCAGCTGAGCGGGAGAAATCCAGCACCCCACCCAGCGTCTGTGTTAACAGAGCAGGTAAGCTCGTCCTGCCACTTATAGAGGGTTTTACATGGGCACGCTTGCACGAGGAGGCTCACAAGAGTATGAAAGTCTTTCGTTTCCCCATAAAGCGGTGGAATATTTACGCGCGGTAGCTCTCCATGCGAGAGCGAACTTGTGGGAACAGCTGTGGAGGGTATTTTGTAGAGGTCAGCAGAGAAGAGAAAAGAAAACAGTGACATCAGAGGCTTTCAGCGGCCCTCATCCATACACACCTTCAGTATGGCGTCACTTTACACACACATGCATACACACACAGATACACACACATGCATACACACACAGACAGACATATACTGTACGTATGCAGACAAGTATGCACATACACACACACACAAAAGCATCCTCACACAGACAGACACACATGCACACACACACATTTATGCATACATACACTGTATGTACACAGACATACACACACAGAGACACACAGGTATGTACACACTTACATACGTATGTACACACACACACACACACACACACACACGCGCGTGCGCACACACATAGTTATACATGCACACACAGACACACACATACACTGTATGTACACAGACATACACACACAGAGACACACAGGTATGTACACACTTACATACGTATGTACACACACACACACACACACACACACAAGCGCGCGTGCGCACAAACATAGTTATACATGCACACACAGACACACACATGTACTGTATGCACACACTGATAAAGAAAGCAAGAGTTCCAGGCAGGTGAACCCTACTATACTCTCCAGATGCCCAGAGCATTCGCCTGCCCCCCCCCCAACACCCCCCACCCCTCTAACCCCACTCCTCTCCCCCTGCCCCCCTCACCACCACCCCAGCCCTCTAACCCCACTCCTCTGCCTCTGCACCCCCCCCCCCCCCACACACATATACACACATACACACACATGCACACACACACACCCCTGCTGCATCAGCGGAGCATAGCAGAAACAGCAGCCCTCTCGCTTGTTCACCAGCACACATGGCTCCCACAACAACAACTTTGCAAAAAACTCCCATCCATCACTCCTGCCTGACGGCTCATGTAGTTCGTGACAGCACTGCTGGTGATTCACTCCTCCTGGGAGTCCCTGTCTGTCCTGGGCTGCTTGTACTGGCCGAATGCCAAAGGTGTGCATCTCCTCAAAGACCCATGCCAGACAGCGCTGACTGGACCTGGGCAGTGCTGATGGAGTCTGTGGGCATAAACACAGCGCTGTGGCAGGCCCAGGCCCAGGGTATAGTACAGCTATAGCTCTACTGCCCTACAGTACAAAGCCAAAACACAGTGGCACTTCAGCCATGGATGGGTGCAGGAGAGTTCACTATTCACTCCCTCACCCACAATGTTCTTCCATACTGTTAGAGGAATCAAACTGCAACTGCCCAATAAGGCCAAAAGGCAGTAACTACATAATTAGTCAAAATTGAGTACCAAATGTGAGCTCTGCCCTGCAAAGCCAAATAGCAGTAACTACACTGACAGTCAATGAAAACGCATCAGACAACTTTCTTGTACTTTTTTACCAAGAATCGATTCCAACCATATAAACGAGTACAAATGCACTTGTTTGGTCATAGGAGAGTGGGATGACCACTCGGATGTTTACAATTTCCGCTTTAGTGAATTGGTGATCAGCGGTTACAAAATCATATGTTTTTCCTGTCTCATCTCGTCGCCGTCGATGCGTTTTCATTGTCTGTCAGTGTACATAATTAGTCAAAATTGAGTACCAACCGTGAGCTCTGACCGCAATGCCAAAGAGCCAGGCTGATTGGTATGGCAGTCAGAGCACACCCACAACCCTAGTGATGGTCACCGCCAGGTATAGTATAATTTCACCAGGTGTAGTATAGTTTAGCCAGGTACAGTATAGTTAGGCCAGTACAGTATAGTTAGGCCAAGTACAGTACTATAGTCTGGTTAGTTTAACCAGTGTAAACCAGGGCCATGTAATCAATCACAACTATAAGCAAATGCGCGTACTTTCCCAAAGGTGACTTACTGTAACATGAACAACTGCTGACAGACAACAGGAGTGTGTGTGTATGTGTGTGTGCGCATGTGTGCATGTGTGTGTGTGCGTGTGTGTGTGCGCATGAGTATGTGTGTGTGTAGAATGGCAAGACCTGGTTAACCTACACCTCATTATCCTGCCAGCCTGGAGGCAAGAGAGGTATGGAAGTGGCATCAGTGTGTGTGTGTGTGTGCATGTGTGTGTGTGCGTGTGTGTGTGCGTGTGTGTGTGTGCATGTGTGTGTGTGCGTGTGTGTGTGTGTGTGTGTGTGTGTGTGTGTGTGTGTGTGTGTGTGCGTGCGGGGGGGGGTTGGGGTTGGTCAGTGGTTGACAGGGAGGGAGGGATGTGAACCAGGGACTGCTGTAGTGTTTCTCCGTAGAGATTAGATGCCCTGGCCAACATACATACATTGGTTATATAACGGCAAACACTGAGAACAGAGAACAGAGAGGAAGTCAATAGAAAGAAAGAAGATAAAGAAAGAAACAGAAAGAGAGAGAGAGAGAGACAGAGAGAGAGAGAGAGAGAGGGAGAGAGAAGCTGTAACAGGATTGTACATTGACATAAAGAAAGAAACAGGAGAGAGAGAAAGAGAAAGAAAGAGAGAGAGAAAGAGAGAGAGACAGAGAGAGAGAGAGAGAGAGAGAGAGAGGGAGAGAGAAGGAGAGAGAAGCTGTACCAGGACTGTCATTCAACAGGACACTAAAAAATAGAGAGAGGGAGAGAGAAGCTGTAACAGGATTGTACAGGAGACACAAAGAAAGAAACAGGAGAGAGAGAGAGAGAGCGAGGGCGAGAGAGAGAGAGAGAGAGAGAGAGAGAGAGAGAGAGAGAGAGAGAGAGAGGGAGAGAAAGTGAAAAGCTGTGACACGATTGCCGTAGTAGAACATACCAGAAGTGCAAGACGTGAGGACAGGGGTAGGGTCTCGTGTGCAATTAGGAAGTTCTCCCCACACTAATGGAAACCAGCGCACAAGCATGAGGGCAACCGGCGAGCCAGAGAGCAAAAGATAAACACAATGTGTTTTACATTACAATTGCGGCAGAAGTCTATCAATCAATGTCCAATTACTGGGCCAGTAGGCGAGGGGGAGGGAGAGAAGAAAAGAAAAACAGAGGGAAAGCGGAGAAGAAGAAGAAGAAGAAGAAGGACGTCGGAAAAACGAGGAGGAGGAAGGAGGACAGAGGAAAGGTGAGCGAACAAGACAGCAGAAAGGAGGGCAAGGGGAAGGAGATTTGCTGAAGGCAGTGACAGGAATGCTTCTGGGAGGTATTCTGTGGAGACAGTGCAAAATCATAAAACCACCCACCCACACACACACACACACACACACACACACACACACACACACACACACACACACACATTCACACACACACACACACACACACACACACACACACACACACACAGACAGACAGACAGACAGACAGACACACACACACACACACACACACAGACAGACACACACACAGACAGACACACAGACAGACACACACACACACACACACACACACACAGACACACACACACACACACACACACACACACACACATGTATGTATTTACCCAAAATGTCATATTCTCTCTCATCTCTCATATACTGTACACACAAAAGATCTATCTGAAGAAAAATGTACCACAGTCGACAGATGTCCTTAGGAGTGTATGCACACACACACACACACACACACACACACACACGTATGTATTTACCCAAAATGTCATATTCTCTCTCATCTCTCATATACTGTACACACAAAAGATCTATCTGAAGAAAAATGTACCACAGTCGACAGATGTCCTTAGGAGTGTATGCACACACACACACACACACACACACACACACACACACACACACACAAACGTGCACAGAGAGTGCTGGACAGAAGCCACTTAGCGTCAGGACACAGGGAGGAAGAGTCATCCAGTTGTTTCCATCTGTTATGCATGAGTGCACTCGCACTGTCTGTTAGCCAGAGAAACACAGATAAGTGCAGGAAAGCAGTGGGGAAGACAAGAGAAGAGAAGAGAGGAGAGGAGGGAAGAAGAGAGGAGAGGAGGAGTAGAGAAGAGAGGGCAGGAAAGAACTGGAGAGAAGAGAAGGGAGGAAAACAGAAGAGAGGAGAGGAGGGAAGGGGAGAGGAAAGGTGGAGAAGAGAGGATGGCAGAGGAGCAGGGAAGAGAGGAGAGGAGAGGAGTAGAGAAGAGAAGAGAGGAGAACAGTGAAGAGAGTAGGAAAGAAAAAGAGAGAAAAGAAGAAAAGGGAAGACGAGGGCAGAGGAGAGGAAGGGAGAGGAGAAGTGGAGAAGAGAGGGTAGCAGAGGAGCAGGGAAGAGAGGAAAGAGAGGGAAAGAGAGGAAAGAGGGGAGGAACAGAGAAGGTATGCACATTCCAGAACCTTCTCTGCTCACTTTACAGCAGCGTCCGTCACCTGTGGTAAGATGAACAGGTGACATCACAAAATCCGTTTTGCAAGGGCGCGACTTTCACCATGTAGAGTCCATCTGTCAGACCAAGGAGTCAGGAAGACACGGAGGAGAAAAACAGCTCGATGGTCTGGAGTGCATAGCTCTCTGGGGAAAGGCAGGGCCTGAAAAGGTGCTGAAACATCAAACACAATGTGTGTGTGTCTGTGTGTGTGTGTGTGAGGGAGAGAGAGAGAGAGAGAGAGAGAGAGAGAGAGAGAGAGAAAGACAGAGAGAGCGAGAAAGAGAGAGAGAGAGAAAGAAAGAGGGAGAGAGAGAAAGAGAGAGAAACTACTTGTTCTCTTCAACAAGCTGCTTCCATAACACAGAGTTATGAGCCCTCTAAGAAGCTCATTCTCTCTAAAAAATCTATACTGCCTGCCTGGCCCCTGGCCAACCCCTGGCTCGTCCAGTTCCCCTCTGCCTTGTTAGAGCCTTCCCTGTATACCACCATGTTAAAGTCAACACACACGCACGCACACACACACACACACACACACGCACACTAAAGACACAAACTAGACACACTCTGCCTCACAGATACATGGTGGAACCGACTGACATACCAGGAGAGGTTGTGTGCATGTGTTTGTGTGTGTGCGCGCGTGTTTGTGTGTCAAGACGATGGCTCAGAGTGTGCAGTGTGTGTGAAATGACCACGGTGGTGGGAAGGTGTGTGTGTGTAATGGGAAAGGGGAACTACACACTACACTGTGCAGACAGGGACGTGTGTGGAGAGTGGGTAAGAACCGGTTGAGGAACCCGGACAAACCAGGAGAGGCAGTGTGTATTTGTATTTGTGTGAGTGTGTGTCAAGAGGATGGCTCAGAGTGTGCAGTGTGTGTGAAATGACTATAGTGATGGGAAGGTGTGTGTGAGTAATGGGCTGTGTGTGGAGAGTGGTTAGGAACCAGTTGAGGAACCCGGACTGTGCCTGTGTGTGTGTGTGTGTGTGTGTGTGTGTGTGTGTGGTTGGGGTGCTAAAAGGGGGAGCAATTGACTTACAAATAACAGAGGCCTTGCGAGTTGTGTGTGTGTGTGTGAGTGTGTGCGAGTGTGTGTGTGTGTGTGTGAGTGTGTGTGCGTAGGACTGACTGAGGTACCTGGCAAGGGTATTTGCATACTGGAGTCTGGCTTCTCCGGCCTCTTCGGTTGCATGGCTTGATCCGCTCTCCTGTGCTGTCAGCAGGGCCCTGTGATGGCAATTCAAATGGCCACCAGCTCTTCCAATGCAGCCCCAGCTTTTTTCATTAGGCGCCATGGCAAAGCAATTACCCATAATGCTCTTGGCTAGTGGGGATCGCTTTGAGCCAAGGAATACTTTACAGAAACATAAGGCTGAGAAACGCAGGATACTTGCTGGCACTTCCCCCGCGCACTCTCCTGCCCGCACCCCTTCCCTGCTCCCCCCTGCTCACTCTCCTGCCCGCACCCCTTCCCCGCGTCCCCCTGGCGTCAAATTATGTGGGGAATTTGGAGGATTCAGAGGCGCGCTGAAGCCAAACCGAATACCTTGACGATCTCCGCAGCTCTAAGCGAGACACAATGGGTGTCCTCATAATGCAGAGGGCTCTCTCCGGCTCGCTGGGAAGCGATTTGTTTTGGCCCTCGCGGCCCTGCATCTGAGAGAGACAGAAAGCCGCTTACCGTCTGACAGCTCACTGGCGCGCGTACAGTAGCACTCGTAGGCCTGCTCCTGCTCGTGTTTGTGAGGTCCAGCTACACACTCACAGTGGGGCCCGCGGTGGGGCCGGGGGGTCTGTTAGCTGGGGGGGGGGTGGTGGTGGGGGGGCGACGCCGAATCCCACAGACATCACACAACACAACTTTAAATCAACTTGGCTCAATACTGTAGGTCTCACTGCTGTACCACCTAATGAAAGTCATAGACTATAATTACATGTCTTCACTTAACACTCCGTAAACCTTATGAATGAATGGAGCATTGTCTGGCGTGTTTACACTCCAGACAAAAGGACCTTGTGCTTATAACAGTGCATCTACGCATGTAATAAATCATATGTGCCAAGCAGGTTAGACTACTTTCAGTGTAAGCTGAATACTAAGTTTGGTATCCTTTATCCTAGACCCTACCCTACACACACACAGACTTGAGTAGCCTACACTCTGTAATAAGCTGAAGTGATGCAGAAAAGCTACTTATTTATAAGAATGAATAACTGGGGGCCTTGGTTGCTAAGGCCTGCATGGCCATCAAAGGGTCCAGCATTCACGGGGGGTCTTTTTAGGACATATTGTAGTGTATGAGTAAGTGTTAAGGTATTCATGTTGTAATTATATTATTGTATAATTATTAACATACCGGCTTTTGGATCAATCATTAATGTAAATGTTTACATATACAGTAATGTGCAAAAGTTTTAGGCAGGTGTGAAAAAAATGCTCTTAACTAGGAATGCCTTCAAAAATGTAAGTGTTAATCATTTATGTTCATCAATTAACAAAATGCAGTGACTAAAAATAAGAGAAACCTAAATCAAACCAATATTTGGTGTGACCAAACCACCTTTTGCCTTCAAAAGAGCATCAATTCTTCTAGGTATACTTGCACACATTACTGTATATTTTTAATGTTTGTATGTTAGGTGGCTTCTCTGTACAATGTTCCAGTGCTGCTCCAGTTCTCTCAGGATCCATGTCAAATTAACATTGTAACCCAAATACACTCAACTAAATCAATATTAAAGATAAGAAATCAAATGTGCAACCTTGTAAGTGGCTATTGAATCAGTTTAGGAAGCCAGCTTTGGTCTCCTGGGCCTACATGTCTACAATGCAGTGAAGGTCATGTTGATTGCACTTGAGACTTTGGCACGGTTACACTTTGCATTAATCCACTGGGGGGCATTTCTACAAATATTACAATATTACAGTATTAAAGACAGAAAATCTATCAAGTCAACTGGCGACCTTGTAAATGGCTATTGAATTAGTTTTGGAAACCAGCTGTGGTTTCCTGGTCCACATGTATACAATGCAGTGAAGGTCATGGTGATTGCAGTTATACTTTGCATTAATTTACCGGGGAGCATTTCTAAAAATATTACAATGAGATAAACCCTTGGCTGAGGATGTTTCAGATTAGCTGCTGGAACTGTGTCTCTAAAACTTAAGTGTAAACTTCAGACAGTTCTCTTCAAGTACAACGTTCATGTGGAGATAGCAGACAAAGAGTCCCTTCACGTGTCCTTTTTATGTTTCACAACAACGGCACTGCACTGCTGCCATCCTTAGCTCAGCTGGGTATATTACAGCTATGCACACGCACGCACGCACGCACGCACGCGTGCACACACACACGCACACACACACACACACACACACACACACACACACAAATGTGCAATAAAAATAGAATACACACACACACACACACACACATTACAGGTATGTGTACACAACTAGTCAGGAACACAATCACTTAAACACCAATAAAAAATGAATCGAAAACAGTGGGAATTTAGAGAAAATGATTGCTTTATTGACTTAGAATGGAGGATTTTTTTTGACAATCAAAAGAGCCAAATGTTTCAGCCACACAGATCAGTATCCACCCCTTTCTTTTGACTGACATCAGCTTAACCCATCCCCATTTGTCGGGGTTTACCAGGTTAAGCTTCATTAACAAAAAGGGGCAGACAACAATGTCCTGTTGTGGCCAATCAAATGGCTAGACAGGTGGCCTGGACACTCCAATTGGACCAAAGAGAGCTGCTCAATCCTCTCTCTGATTCAGTGGGCGTGGCCAAGGCTCACATTATGGAAAACGTCATAATCAAGGAAAAAAAAGTACTCAATATCCTATCAACAATGACAATAGTGCATTGGGGGTGGTCAATCACATCGTAATGAAGAAACGACTAAAAACCCAACTTTGTAAACATTCCAAACAATTAAATACCCATCCCAATCTGACTGAAGAAGAAAAAAAAAAAAAGCAGACTTTAATCTACTAGCATGTTTGCGTTTAAGAAAATTACCAACCAAGCTGATCAGATTACAATGGCCTCCCTATTTCCACTGAAAAGCTTCACAATGATATCCAACTATCACTCACTACACTACTGCCTAGCAAAGCACTTTTCAGATTGTTGGTTAACATCAGTGCCATAGCATCGGTCTGGAACACTGTTCTTAATTCCAAACAGCCAGCTGAAGTGTCTACTGTTCATCTAGGTTTTATTTTATTTATTTTTTTTAAATCAAAACATCTTACACAATATTGACAACAAGAGATGGACACAGGACTTAAGTTCACTCATTTGAGGTATTGAACTGCTTCTTTTTTTTGTGACCGGTAATATGACGTCTCCAATGGATTTGCACAAAACACTGATTCTCATTCTGGTTCATTTGGATTCTCAACTGAACGCACAATTAAGTCCAGGAAACGGGTACCATTCAAAGTCAATAAGTTATAAAGCACTATTTGAGGAACCGTGCCTGAGATTACTATGAACCCTTTGCTTTTGGATAGCATCATCATCATCATCATCATCATCATCGTCTTTGCACATTTCACATCACTTTAATTACTTCCAAATTCTTTGGAAGGGGGCAAAGCAACGCAAAAAAAAAAAACCCTCAATAGCTTTCTCCGATTGTCATTTGTCATGGAAGGATTAAGTTCTCGTCTGCCATTAGGGTCAATTAGGAAACTGACGGAATGTTATGATCTCTCGCCGTGGAAACATATGTGTGTGTGAAGGGGGTTGGGGGGTGACAAGGACAAAAGCTTGGCGTCTGCCAGAACACAGAGGCACAGGCCGAGCCAAGACGGATCCTCGCTCAGCCACCGGCCACCGTTCTGCAGGGCCAGACGCGGCTTAATGAACGTGACCTCTGGGCCAGGCACGGCTTAATGAACGTGACTTCAGGATTTATCACTGCTACCTCTCTCCATTACCCTCCACGCCCAGAAATGGGAGGTCAACAGGGGTAACACTGAAGTCTGGAAGGGGGGGGGGGGGGGGAAAGGAGGAGGAAGAGGAAGAGGAGGATAGAGGTCAGAGGAAGGACAGAATAGCACAGCGCAGGTAGTGATTCAGAGAAGCGACATGGGAGACACATAAAACGCACGTCCACAGGAAGACAAATGCACGTCTCTCTCTCCCTCTCCATTCCTCCTTTTCATCTCTCTCTTTCTTTCTCCCTCTCACCTCTCCCCTCTTTTACTGTCTGTCTCTCTCTCTCTCTCTCTTCCTCCCTTTCACCTCTCCCCTCTCTTTCCGTCTATCTATTCCTCTCTCTCTCTTTTGCTCCATCTCCCCACTGTCACTCACTTTCTTACCTTCAGTGCCCAGTGTTTGGAGGTGAACAAGCAGGGACACAGAGGATCTGGAGGATGTGCGACCATAAACAGAGGGGGAGGAGAAGGGACTGGGGCATATCCACATGCACATGCACATGATGCACATCCAGATGCACTCACACACAGACGTACAGCATGGATAGTAAGATAATGATATGGTGTGTCAAGTTTATGGGAGGCAAAAGATCACGATTGAAGAGAAGAGGGGAAAGAGAAAGAGAGGAAAGCAGTCTGGGTGCCGTCTATTGCGACCCCCACCAGGAAAAAAGAAAGAATTTTTGGTCTGTCGCTCTCAACCAAACGGCTGAACAGGGGGCCGAAATACACAGCAGGAGGAGAACCCAGAAACAGATGGCTGCACAATCAGCCCACCCATCCAAACAAACACACACACAGACACAAGCATGTACAATCACAACACACACACACACACACACACACACACACACACACACACACACACACACAAGCATGTACAATCATAACACACACACACACAAGCATGTACAATCACAACACACACACACACACACACATACATACATGCAAGCATGCACACACAGGCGCAAGCATGCACACATGCACACTCTTGCAAACAGAAGTAAGCGACCTTGCTTGTGCATGCACACATACACACAATGCCCAGAAATGATCCTCAGTACACAAAGGCAAGGCCAGGCCAGTCTCCTGTACACTGACTGATCTATACATTTAAGGTTGCGCACATACATTTAACACACAGGCATAGCACCCTCAAAACACACACACACACACACACACACACACACACACACACAGGAAGGAAGGAGTAGAAAAAGGGACAGAGGAAGCAATAAGAGAAGATAGCTGGGAAAAGAGGAAAGAAACTTAAAAATGACATGAAGTGAAGATGGCTGACGATGACTGATTGTTAAAAGGCTATGGAGGCTTCACCTTCTCACTACACACCAGCTACACACACACACACACACACGCACGCACATACACACACCAGCCTCTGTAGGAGGGGTGGTGTGTGTCCTGCTTTAGGTTGGTGTCGGCAGGATAAGTGTAAACGGCGCACAGGCTCGCCGGCGCCCCCTCTAGGACACGGGCGTGGTCTGCACAGGGGGCGGGCTGGTGCTGTTGTTGTTGTTGTTGCCCTCGGCGACGGAGCCGCGGGGCGGGACCTCGATGATGCGGGGCTTGTCGATGATGCGCGCACAGCGGTTGCCCTTCTCCACGATGCCGATGATCCAGGCCTGCTGGCCCTCACCCGGCCCCTCGGGGCCCCCCGACACGCCCCCGGCCACGCCCCCCACTCCCCCGGCCCCGCCCTGCCTGCTCGCCTTCATCTCCGCACAGAAACGGGCCGCCTGCTCACGCGGCAGACAGATCAGCAGGCCTCCTGCAGGAGAGAGACAGACAGAGAGAGAGAGCAAGAGACAGAGAGAGATAGAGAGAGAGACAGAGACAGAGAGCGAGGCGGAGAGCGAGAGAGAGTAAGACAGAGACAGAGAGAGAGAGGGAGAGAGAGAGAGAGAGCAAGAGACAGAGAGAGACAGTGAGACAGAGAGAGAGACAAAGAAACAGAGAGGTGGAGAGAGAGAGAGAAAGAGGGAGAGAGAGAGAGAGAGAGAGAGAGAGAGAGAGAGAGCGCAAGAGACAGGGAGAGAGAGAGAGAGAAAGAGAGAAAAGAGAGGAGGGAAGGGAGAGAGAGTGAGAGATGGATGGGGGTATGAAGAGAGTAAGAGAATGGTGGAAAAGAAAGAGAAATAGAAGGAGGGGGAGAGAGATTGAGCAAAGAGATGGAGGGAGTCAAAGATTTAGCAGAAAGTGGAGGTGAGGCATTGGGAGAGGAAGAAAAAGTGAGAGAAAAAGGGGGAAGAGAGAGAGAGGAAGACAAGGAAGGGGGAGAGGGGATGATGGGGGAAATAGAGAGAAAGCATGAAGGGGGGGATGGGACGCCACGCAGGGGACAGAGAAACGGGGTGAAGGACAGATAAAAATAACAAGGGAGAGAAAGAGTCGGTGGGAGGAGAGAGATGGTTTTAATTGGACAGGGCCACAACCACACTCCCTCATTACACAATTACTGTTGGCCCAGTACACGCAGCTAGAACATCCAAACCAGAACTCTGGTCACACAAAGGGAAAAAGAGCTCCACTGTGAGAAATTCACTTAGTTTTTGTCATTATTTCAAACACAATGTTTTATTAAACAGGTTAATAAAATCATAAAATAATGGACACACAAATAAAATGCTGACGGTGATATACCTACTGTATGTCTGTTTACCTTTACATTATTGATATAAAAAAAAACGTTTTAAGATGAGCGTTTGTAAGTGACTTGCGCTCCCTTTGTTCCAGCTTATACCATTCAGTACCTCTTATCGCATAGGGTCAGTCTACAATGAAATAACAAATAAATACCTAAATTCCCATCAGGATCAATAAAGTAACTACTCTACTCTACAATGTCATGGTGTGTCAACAAACAAAAGTTATCCATCCAATTAGAATGCTTTTTCCACGCTTTTCCTCTATTGCCTTCAACCTTCACACACTGTAGTAGAAACAATGGTAAAGGCCAGCATGGATTTCGACGCTACTATAGTAGATACTTCCGTAGTACTATGGTAATAAAATGCTAACCTACAAAGTTGTTGGAGAATTGGACCCCAGACTTGTAGGTATGGGAAACCGATGCTCGTTCCTGTTGTAACCCAGAACTGGACCAGTGTTGCTTGTTCATGTCCAAGTGATAATTTGGATTTAAAAACAAAAAAAATAGGGTCCAGGTTTTGTAACGCTGGCGTTTGCCCACAAAATCACACTTCAACAGCACAAAAAAAATTGCCCAACATCACCTCCTGTTGGATGGCGATGGTTATTGCATCTAAACGTGTGTGTTTCTGGATAACACCTCGTTTACACAGGAATTTAAGCAGGTGTTTCACTGAAGGGCATTTCCGTTAGACTGCACTGCATTTTCCAATATGTGGACTAGGCACAGAACATCCCTTTTGGCCCGTTTCAGCACGACTGACTTCTCCCCATTAGTCAACAATGCCCACGACCTACATTGGCCAGATGCTTCAGAAATAGCTTGCCTGCACGGTCTAATTTTGGTGATCATTGCACTGAAGTAGGTCTTGCAGTGAAGACACACCTGTCTTGCAGCGCCTTCTATCTACATTTGTAATGACACAAGGAATGGGGGGGGGGGGGGGGCAAGAATCTGCCCTATTTATAGTTGGGATTCCATTAGCTCATCACAAGAACCCAGTCATTACCATGTAATAAACTAAGGACCAAATTAATGTACAGTAGACCGTGTTCATGGACAAGCTCACAATTAGGTGAGGCAGGGACATGAAATGTGCGGCACAATGAACTTAGCCACAGCCATCAGGGTAACATGAAAACTATTTACTCTTTACAGGTTATACTGTCCATTAAATGGTAAATGGACTGCATTTATATAGCGCTTTTCTACTCGTCCAAGCACTCAAAGCGCTTTACAGTGTTCACCTATTCACACACACACATTCACTCACCGGGGGCGGAGGCTGCCACGCAAGACGCCAACCTGCCACCGGGAGCAGTTTGGGGTCAAGTGCCCAAGGACAATTCGATGGGGTCAAGCAGAGCGGGGCTCGAACCTGCAACCTTCTAGTTGCTGAACGGCACCCCTACCACCTGCGCCACCATCGACCCAAAAGGTGCTATATGTAGCACTGTGGCCACAACTGGTACTGCAATTGAGTTTGAAATACTTTAAAAGTGCTGCACCTCCTCTAGAGGCAGAACACAAAATTAATTTATAGCCCATAAATTCTTTTTATGTTTTACGTTTTGAGATGCCAATATCCTGGCTGTACTACTGCTGTGTAGTGAAACCAGTATTTTCAATTTAACATATTTCCTTAATAATCTCCGGTGACATATCAGAAACCATTTTATAATTACTTTATGCAAACTTCTTACATGCACAAACTTTGCGGCACAGTCAAATCAAATGTGTTCCTTTCAAAAATGCTGCTCTCTACACCACCTGCCGTGACTATGCAGCATTTAAAAATAGCCAAAACAAAGATGGCCATGTGGAACAAAGATGCTTCTGCCTTTGCATGCAGTCTGAAAGTAAAATTGCCTTGACAAAACCTTCCTTGACTGCATTTCCATATGCAGTCAGACATGAAAAAACGTGCCGATTTACTGTCTAGACCGCTACGGCTGCCGTGCTTCATCTTGGAGCGCTTTCTGCTCCGGAGATGATAAGGTCATACACTGCCTACAGTGCGGTTGATTACGCACATTTAAAAATGTAATTAGGCTGGGGTTCGGGGCAAAGACAATCTATACTGATGACTTTAATCAGTGCACTTCAAAGAGCAAAAAAAAGGATGAAATTAATTCTGTGTGCAGACTTACTACTATCACAGCTTAGACTTACAATGGCATACGCACAGAGTTTCCCTTATTTCTGATGTCCTTTCATTACCTTTCTCAGTAATGCCATGCTCTATGAATATGCCAACGACAGGCCTGTCGTAGGTCCTCTGTGGATTTGCAACTGAGGACATACCATAAGCGTCTGTGATGTTCCTTTACAAAAGATGCTTCCAGAATTGTTTTTAGTTTTAACAACATGCTAGCTAGGTGGGATGTGCACAAAAAAAAAAAAAACTCTACTTTTGTGGGATAATTAGACCAGTAGCATGATCTCCCAAAAAGTGTAGTGTTGCTTTAAGGTGCATTAATGTGACAGAAAGTGGCCTGCGTGTCCCACCTGAGGTCTCGGACGAGGTGCCCTGCAGCAAGCCGAAGAGGTTGCCGCAGGCCTTGCTGACGGCGGCCATCTTGGCGATGATGGGCAGGTTGTGGATGACGAAGGCCACCTCGTTGCGCTGCTGCTGCGCCAGGTTGCGGGCGTGGCCCAGGATGCCGAAGCCGGTGATGTCGGTGGCGGCGTGCGCGTTGAACTTGTGCATGAGGGCCGCAGCTGCAGACACACACAGAAAGGGAAGGAGTTATGGGAATGATGAAGATTAGCCATTCTGTAGTAGTGTAGAGAAAGAGTTATGGGAATGATAGTCAGTCATTCTCTAGTAGTGTAGAGAAAGAGTTATGGGAATGACGATCAGTCATTCTGTAGTAGTGTAGAGAAAGAGTTATGGGAATGATGATCAGTCATTCTGTAGTAGTGCAGAGAAAGAGCAGGAGTTATGGGAATGATGAAGATTAGCCATTTTGTAGTAGTGCAGAGAAAGAGCAGGAGTTATGGGAATGATGATCAGTCATTCTGTAGCAGTGTGAAGAAAGAGCAGGAGTTATGGGAATGATGATCAGTCATTCTGTAGCAGTGTAAAGAAAGAGCAGGAGTTATGGGAATGATGCAGATTAGTCATTAGTCATTTTTGGCAAATACAGAACAACGAACTACACGTTTCTGATAGTCTTAAACTCAAGGTAACAGTCAGTGATAGGCTACATCTAGGCTACGTTGTTTTGTAACTAATTTATAGCTATTTCGGAGCGGCACACAGACAGACACACACACACACACACACACGAGCGGCACCACCTCTCACCTTGTGTTTGTGCGTGCGTGAGTGATTCATTTATCCCGAGTCAGTTATCCTGATTTTTTAATCATTTAAATCGATTTATTCATTAAAAAGTAATGCAAACAAAAGAGACTGGCTGAAATGTCGGTATGCGTTGGTATGACACAAATATTTTTTTCCCGTTCTATATTTAGACTATCAAAAAAGGTTGCAGAGCTAATAAATGCCTGGGCTAGAAGACAGCATGTCCTAAGAAACGCTTGTGCTAGAAGACAGACTGTCCTAAGAAATGCCGGTGCTAGGAGACTGTACCTGTGCGGTTGAGCATGGCCATGTTCAGCATGGCTTCCTGGTAGGCCTGTTCAACTTCCTCCTTAGAGATGACCAGCTTGATCTTGTTCCATTTATCTGGCTGCAAAACACATACAACAAATTCATTTATTTAAAAATATATATATTTAAAACACTATCACAATTATGAACAGCTACAAAGGAACCATTCCTGAAAAATTAAAAAAAGAAATGTACATGTCTACAGACATCAGTCCAAACCTAATAAACCTTAAAAGGCACTGTAGCTCAAAATGAAGACTTCACACAACATATATTTGTCAAAAAGATTTAGGATGCATCTGCATAGAGATATCCCACTTGGTGGAGTGCCCTTGCATGAACCACACAAAACCAATTTTGTCAGCCTTTGAAAAGGAATAATCAAAGCTCCTTCTACACTGTGTAGGAGAAGGGTCTGAAATACACTAGTAGAGTTACTTTATTGATCGCGAAGGAAATTACGGTAATCAATCATCTTTTACCAGCAGTGCTTCAACAAAAGAATGCAATCTTTTCAAATGAAATTGAAAAATTTTCCACTTTCTGGAAATGGGAAGTAAAACAAGACAAAATGTATCTTTGCGTATGCAATCTTTTGGTACATTGTAAAATGACAAAAACAAGTTAAATAACACTCCTATTGAGCCCATAGTTTCTAACTACCTCCAACTTTAGTAGAAGCAATCCTTTGTTCTGTAAGGTTTTGCAAAAAAGTAGAAAATAAAACGCTGAACCCCAAAACGAAGTCTATGTGAAAGCCAAAGACAAAAGTTCTCTTACCAGGTCAAGCCACTGATGGGCATTAACCGCCACCTGTGTGCCCAGAGGTTTGGTGAGCACCAGCACATCTCCTGGTACCGCGCTGTCTGGCCTACGGAGCAGAGCACAGGGAATTAACACATGGCCATTTCACACTGAGCTGAGCTGTGGTGAGATCTTCATGAATTATTACCCGTAAGGGAGCAGACAAGATAGGCATGCACACTTCCCTGTAGCAAAGTAAAAACTAGGAGGCTGTGAGCAGCCATCACCCACTGGCAAAGTGGAGACAACGTCCTCAAGGTGATTCTGGGTTTAACAATCTGGGCATGCAAATTAGCACGCTGTGCTCCAGGCTACAGGAGCAATGACAATCACAGAGGCCTCACAGTGGTACTGCAGCCTGAGAGTGAGTGTCAAATGCAGGAGGGCAAACAATTCTGCCAGATATGATTGACAGGGGCGGTTGCTAGGGGAGACTCACATGATGAAGTCGTTGGGCTGGCACACCACGGTCGCCACGCCGCCGATGATGATCCAGGGGTTGATGACAGTCTGGCCGCCCGTCACGGACGTCCCGCCCTCCTCCGCGGCGTCACGGAAACCCTTTATCATCAGCGGCATCACCAGCTCCCTCTCCTGGACGCGCGGTCACAAACAGGAAACAGGAAGCAGAGCAATAAAAAACAGGAATCTAGCTTTGGAGCTTGTTTGTTGGGATTCTGCAGTCCACATTCCAAAAACTTCGTTACAAGACATGCAAGTGCAGTTTGGACACAGTGTTCTTGTTCATGCTAATGTTCTGAACAGGTGGTGGAACATTTGCTCAACTGACAGGCAGTAAGTTCCAGAATGTTCCACAAATGAAGGCTTTCCAATTGACCAGCAAAGCAACATATGCTGTTTGTAGTCATTACATCGTTTTAAGACAAGTCAAATATCTGAGTGAGTGAACTGTTATCGTATGGCCTTTCAAAATGTAATGTAGAGTAGCCTTTTAAGAGTCATCAAAACTCAGATGACTGAGTCACTAGTCATTCCCCTAACAAGGCCTTTTGTAACAGTCACAGCAACTTGCAACACGACAAGGGGTGAAAGGGAGTAACAGGAGGAGGACAGAGGGGTGACAATAGGGGTGAAAGGTCAAAGGTCAAAGGGTCACCTTATCATTCATCTTCTGACTGACGCTGAGCAGCATCAGCATGTTGTCACACTCGGTGATCCCCATGGCATAGAGGTCACTCAGCACGTTAGCACACGCTATGCGCCCCTAAAACAGACAAATGTAGACCCCAATACTCATTTAATACACGTTAGCACACACTATGGGGCCCTAAAACAGATAGATGTAGACCCCAATACTCATTTATACACGTGCATTTGTATTGAGCCCCTAAAACAGGTGTAGACCCCAATACTCATTTATACACGTTAGCACATGCTATGCGCCCCTAAAACAGATAGATGTAGACCCCAATACTCATTTATACACGTGCATTTGTATTAGCATACTCAGTTTTACAATGCATGTGTTGAGTAGTGACAGTCTGACCTGCATTATTTATTACATGTAACTATATTGCGACCTGTTACATATCCGAGCTGTGCAAAATTTGAATTGTAATACTGTATCCTGTTTGCTACAGCAATTCAAAATTCAACTTAAACTAAAAAATGTAACTGAAACTCATGACTGACTTTCAGTTCCACTACATATGTTTCCAAATTGTTACTCGCGGTAAGCCTAAGCTTTACAATAAAACTAATCCACGATGTAAGCAGGAAAAAATGTCACAAAGTCCTGGCCATAACACAGAGCATGATTAGAGGAGAGGGCTACAGTGTGCAACAACGCTACTTGCACAGGAGCAGACATCTGGCTTGAGCCTAATTGGAATACTGGAATTTTCCATTGTGTTAGTGTGAGTGTGTGTGTGTGTGTGTGTGAAGTTTGTGTGAAATGGGGCGAATCTGGTGCAAAAGAAAAGGTAAATAGGGTAGTAGGTAAGGGTAGGGAAAACAAACTATGTTACTGGGTGGGTGGGGCTTTCACAGGAGAGTTGGTAGACAAATGCACATCAAGTCTCATAGCAAAAGGTATTTCGAGCAAAACTATGAAAGTACTGGCAGTGACGTGCCACACGTTCCAAAAAAGCTGGCATCCTTTTCATTACTGTCGGTCTGCTGCGGTGCTTTACACCTTGGCTATTACATGGCTATTACACCATTTACGAACTACCGCCATCACCAGGAACCAAATCTGAGCTTGAGAGAGAAATGTACTATGCAAAACATATGCGTGGGTTATTCACATACAAAAAGCTAAACAAATAAATCATCAGGACTGCCGACAGGGGGAGAAACAAGTTTTTTTTCCCAGGCCCTGGATAAGAGGAGGGCCAGAGCTGGTCCCTCTTTACATTTTGGACCATGGGGTGATTATCTTGTCCCGGGCCCAGCCAAGACTGTCAGCGGGCCTGACTGGACATACAGTGGCACTGCAGTGAGAGGAAGCCGAGAGAGCAAACGGTACTGACCATCATGTACGGGTCCTCCACCAGGGGGTAAAAGAAGTCTGTGGTCTGGACCAGGGACAGGCCCCCATGTCTCAGGGGGATGACACAAGAGTCCAGGCCGATACCTGCGGTCAAACATATCCAGCACTTAATCAGGGACACTGTGAGAGAACACAGGACTTCCTGAAAGTAAAACCAAATCACAAGACTGACACAAGTCACACAGAGTATACCATTTATAGGGCTTGTGATATGTCGGTGGGGGAGAGAGTGTAATACTCACAGATGTAACAGTAATGTTACTTTGTGTTTTACAGAACAGGAAACTCACTTTTAAGGTCAAATTCACCTTATCTGCTGGGCCAAGCCATTCATTATGCATGCTGCTAACTTCACACAGAATTGAACAGTTGCCCATCTATCTTATTACATTCTGTATTGCATCAATGCCATAAACACTTGGACAGTTACACTTGGCTATTAACTGGATCCTGACTGGACTGGATTACACAGGTCAAATTTCAAGAGTAATGGGAACGGATCCAGATTTAAACGTGTGGAAGATTCTGTGGCCAACTAGCAAGCGTTACCATATTAACCTTGTAAATTCATATATTAGCCTTGCACCTTCATGGTCCCATCTGTGAGTGCCTTGTACCAATCTCAACAGGTACAGCGGGCTGAATTTGTGATACATTTACAATGTCCAGATATACAGCACATACTGGGTAGCAAGTCATTCATTACACGACACGAAGTGGACACAGCAAAGGCAAATGCGAGAACAGTATGGTTGGCCGGTGTAGTTGCATGCCTTACCTAATCGAGGTCCATGAGTCTGTGAAAGCTGACCGAATTCAGATGTCTCATCGCCCGCACCTGCCGCTGGGCCCCCGTCCTCTCCTGTCGCTACACCCGGACGATCAGGCTCAAGTCCCTCCAGGAGTTTGAGCAGAGTCTCCTGGGGGACTTTACAGCCTCATCCTTTCAGATCGGAGAAGGCCGTTAGCCGAAAGCTGCGGTCTAGGCCATGGTCCTCCGGTTTGAAGGCTTGATAACCGGGAGGGAGAAAAGCAACCAACCCGCACGTGTCGGCACCATCGTCCGGCGGGGTTGGAGGTGCAGAACCAGACATTCTGTTATTGCATGAGCGTACTCATTCAAATTTTCTTCGTGCTGCACAGGACTACGGCGAAATTCAATGAGTACGGGTGACACGCACTTGACAAGAATAAGACAATTGTTTTATGGCTAGCTAGCTAAAGGTTTATGCTTCCTTACCCTGGAACGGGCGCGTAACTGGAACATACCATTATACTGATAGGGACACATTGCTGTTACAGTCAGATAATGTGTCTACTTTCAGCCAAATAATCCCTAAAATTGGACGCACTTGGAACTATTTTGTTGGAGTACAGTTCTGCACATTGTTTTTAGTCCAGAATAGTAAGAATGTTATTGAGACCAACATTGCTGAGTAATTCTACACCCCCCTTTCGTTCTCAAGTGCACGAGTCTACTCAAACATGGCCATGACCAGTTATTCGAGCTTTAACCATTTAATTCAACCGATAGTCGACAGAAGAATGAACTTCACATCCTTGACTCATGTCATTAGGTATGACCAGGGATGCAGTGGAGGATAAACGCAGGTAAACGGAGTTTACCCAGCTCTCAAATTTCTGAAAATTAGTTTATCCACCTCTCAACAGAGTTTATTCACCTATCAATACAGTTTATTCACCCTGTAATTGAATTGATGTACTGACAATTTCTAACATTGCAAAATCATTCATGTGTGCACTAGAGACCATTAAAATGCAATGGGATTGTTCAAACATGTTTTGCAAGTCCTTTTAAAACATATGGTGTTGCACCGTGCATCCACCTCACCATTATCACCACATTAATAGTGTATCCACCTTTTATTTTACCACTACACTCCTGAGTATGACTTATTTTTTCATTTGTATTACCTCTACAGTCAGGACTGGTAGACACGGATTTAGGGCTAATCCCGGAGTAGACGAGAACTTCAATGAATATTACAATTAGAAAAAAACTGTTAGTTTTAGGCTTGGCATCATCCACATCCAAAAATCCATCTACACCAAAGATAAACTGAGTTTACTGATGTCTCTGTTTGTCTTATTCGCTTGGTACTTGGGTGTTAGCACTCCATATCAAAGAAGTGATGGTTAAACTGTGTGCTGCCTAACAATTTGTAGAAATAAGAGGAATCAGTATTAATATAGGGTCAGCAGAATACTGCCAGGTCGACTGATTAGGAGCTATATCTGTTTTAATATCTGGTAATTACGCAAGAAATATTTGGCGTGTTGGACAGTGATGCAGTGAAACATATGTGTTTCCCAGAAGACTGAAGTGAATAAATCAGTGAAACAGCTTTATATAAAGGGATTTATTTAGTTCACATATTCAGTGACATTTACTGACAACACATTGTATCGTGAATGTTCCTCCCATTGTTGATCCTTACGTCAGTGCAGTTACCGTTTTCTTTTTCAAACCGTGACATGATTTCCTCAAAGTTTCAAACCATGCTGATAACCACCCACTTCCTTAAGGAAGAATTTACCATTTTTTTTTTATTTGTACAAAACATTCACACAAATAAGAGCGAGTGACCGTGTGTGTGTGTATGTATGTGTGTGTTTTTTTATTTTTTTATTTCTATGGATGGTCCCAGGTCATGGACCTGAATGTCCAGATGGATTTTTTTCCACAAACGTGTGTGCGCACAAATGTTGTTGCCAGGGGTGTCCCCACCACTAAACAACACTGTGCGCGTATTCAGTCTGATATCAGCAGGTAATGCTACCACAAAGGCACTCCAGTGCCCAGCAGACAGAAGGAAGGACTGGTGTTGAGCTCTGCTGCCGTCCTGCTGCAGTGATGCGATGAGACGAGTAGCTCTAGGCCTGGATGGCCCCCTTGGTGCTGTAGGCCAGATAGTAGACCACGATGCCGATGACAGCAGCCAGTACCTCTGTGGACACCCAGGGACCATTCCATGCACCCTGGCAGCAGGAAGAGGGGTGGGGAGAGAAGGGGAACAAGGTTAGGGTCCAGGAAGAGAAGAGATGACAGGCAAACATGCTACCAGAAAATGACAACTGAACAGCATCACAAAGCAGGTTTGCATACAACTTTTAAATCCATATTTTGATCTTTTAAATAAGAAATCATAGGCAGCCCTTCTTTACTCACAATGGTTAATATCTCACTCTATTGTATTACTGTAAATACTGTAGCAGATGGAAGCTTAGCTCCAGCTGGCTGTATTGCAAGATGAGGAGAGGGAGCTGAGCTCCGGAGGGCTCCAACCCAATTTAAACTGATCATGATTCATCATACAACAGTGTACAGCATAAGAGCATAAAAGCATACTCACTCTGTGATCCACGTTGACGGAGAAAAGAGGCTTGATGGCGGCAACATCTTCATTGTTCCTCTGGGCCTGTGGTTAATACAAGCACACACACACATAATCAACTTAAATACTGATGACAAACACATAAACACAAACGAACAGCACCCATTTGTCATTGTGATTACACAGCACACCACAAAGTGTACATAACAAAATGTACTCTGCATTTAACCCATTACACACGTGAACAGGGGGCAGCCATTACAACGGCGCCTGGGGAGCAGTGTGTGGGCATGGTACCATGCTCAGGGTACCTCAGTGGCACTACTGGCAGTTGATGTATTCAAACCTGCAATCACAAGTCTGTTACCTTAACTGCCAGGCCACCACTGCCCACACAACCAATCTATTGATGGAAGACTGGTTACTAATCCCACAAAAGCTGTACACTAAAGCACTGCCATACAAACATAGGAAGATGACACCGTCCGTACCTTGCGCAGGACACTGTAGGATTCCTCATCGAAGAATTTCACCTCGTAGGTGCCAGAGCTGGCCTGCTTGTGGGCTACACTCCAAGACACCTGCAATCGAACCAACAAGGAGTGAAGTCAGAAACACAGCACAGACTGGGCATAAACTGACTAGCAAACATTAAGACATCAGACAGCAGGGATGGTATCAGCCACCAGCCAAACGCTGGTGAAATATAAAAATAGATGACAGATTTCGTTCACAAAATAATGATTAACTGTTGAGTGGCTGGAGTTTTTTTTTTTTTTTGTTACTGGCTGGTAAAGGTTTATATTTTGTAACATTAATTTCCACTCCAGTCAGAGAGTAAAAACAGCCCAAGGAAGCTCTGACCTGGTATTTGCCAACATCTTGTCCACGGGTGACGGGGAACTGCTTCCCATTGACATCAGCATAGAGGGCCACACTCTGGGGGACACAGGAGCGAAGGTGAGAATTATCAAGATCAGATTGCAGAGTCATGTGTGTCTCGGTGCTGTAGCATGAGTAGGGGACAATCCATTATAACACTGTAGGTAGGATACTGAATTACCTGAACGCCATTTGCGCAGGCCAGGCTAAGCTCCACGATAAATACAGTCTCAGAGGAGATGACGGCATCCGTCGTGGTGTAGGTGGAGGGGGAGAAAGCAGGGTCTGTGCATGTCTCAGCTGTAGGGAAGACAGCACAACAGATGGCATCAGTTGTAGTAACAGTTCGTTGAAAATATCGTTAGCTTACTGCTGTGTTGTTACACAGTATTATGCCTTGTCTGTGATATTTAACCAGATGAGTGGCCTATTCTTCCACCTTGCATAGTTTACTTGGACAACTACACGTTGTGGTCTATCCCTGACTATGACAAAGTTTTGCCTCGATTAGATTTTACAGTGTTTAAAGGCTTAAAAAACCTTTTAACTAAAACCGTAGTTGTTTGTAGTAGTCTCACTTCATTGTAACCCGTTTAATGCCCAAGATATATACAGATTACAGTCCACATAGCCTTTAAATGACCTGGACAGCCTACCTAATGCCCACTGAACATTTCAAGCAGTCATTTCAAACCTAGCAAGCAAAAAATGATAATTTCATGTTATGTGTTTTGTCTACATAACCTTTGCAACATTACCAGATAATGCAGCAAAATATGTGCTTTATCGTTAAGTAGTAACATTGGTTTACTAACAAGCTAACCTCAGATTGCTAAGCTGTTAGCTAAATAGTTAACCAGAGCACCGAGCAAAAGGTGAGAACATATAAACGTTTCTAAGAAAGTGTGACAGAAATCTTACTGAATAAATGAACCCTTACCGGCACAGAGGCTCAAACAGAGAGCCAAAACAGCTACAAAAAGTCTCATGGTGTTGCTTGTGCCTCCTCAAATGCTATGCCACCTCAGCCTTCCGCGGATGTTGCTATCAAAAAGAACGTCATCCTATCAGGGCCTCGGAATCAATTGAAAGACACGTCAGCGTACAGACCTAACTCGCCAATCGTGCCCTCTACTGATAGCCGCCAGTACTGCAAGTCCCATCGAAATGATGACGCTGAATTATAGCAGTTGGACAGCAAGGCATGATTCCTGGGGCAAAGATCTTCAGTTTTCCATATCACTACAGTTCTGTGGGTGATGCAAAATAATTCACTTCTTTGTTACTTTGTTTCCTTACTCATGCATAGCCAATATTCATTGATCCACGCATGCAGCTGTAGCATACTCTAGTCTACAGGCACAAAATGATGCATCACTTCACAACAAAATAGGCTAAAATCCAAGATGAAACAAAAATATACATATATTTACAGTGTTGTTTATTACCTTAAACCTCTTGCCATAACAACAGTCTATACAAAGTTAAAGCCTTTTCATCTTTTCATATAATGAATATAATAGACAATATTCACATAGACCGGCGTAGATCGTCCAAGAGCACGTCTTCGCAGATGGACAGAAAACCACAGGCAATAAAGTAAGACATGGCCACAGACAGACATATGCTGAGAAGCAGACACACATCCATACGTGCATTACAATACAATATGCTGTCACATAGGCAGTATCCTACATTTTCTGTCAATAAGATTTACATATCTATATGTATGTATTCATGTAAGGGTGTAAATCTTACCATATTATTTATTTATTTTTTTTATAAAATACACACACAGCATTGTCACACATACAAAGTTTTTTGTTATTTTAGTTTTGAACAGAAATCGGATGAGTGGTGGGTACAACAACGTTCCGAACATTGTCTGAAAATGTGTCGCCGTCGTTCGGCAGATTGTGTGTGGCAACAGCGTCCAAAGGTCAACGGTCACAATCAGCCTCTTGCGCTCTCTTTTTTCTTTTTCTTTTTTTTAACCAACCAACCATAATTGTTTGTAGGTCAAAGTTCATCACGTTGCCACCAGCCTCCCTTCACCCTTATCCTTACCCCCCACCCCACCCCACCAAACGCTCATCGGCAGGGGGCGGGGGGGGGCTCACTGGATGCAGTCCATGACGTGGATCTGCAGGGTGTCCATGTCGGGTGCCTGGTAGCCGCACTTGGGACAGCGGAAGTCGGGCTGCTCCTCGGCACGGGGGAAGGGCTGAGGAGCCTGCGCTTGATTGAAGGCTGCATTGAAGGGAGGACAGAGATGGAGAGATTAAAAGAAGAAGGGAAAGAAAGAACGAGCAGGAGAAAGAAAGTGAGGGAAAGAGGGCAAATTGGGGGGGGGGGGTTACCATTTTAAAAAAAGTTGAAAAATAAAAGTAAATAATTACATACATGTGCTATTCCTAGTAGTGCTTTTGTCACTGACTAAATGTAAGGATTAAATACATGTGCCTTTTCAACAAGGACAAAGAAGGTTTGGAAAAAGAATGGGCTTGTTGGAAATCATCTAGCTGGCTAGTGGCTGGCTTAAAGCAATGCATTCTGGACTTGAAACACGGACGTTTTTGAACCAAACGTCACCATGTACCACACCGTACCCACCCATGTGGTACGCTGACGTTCAGATGAGATTGTCCAACAACGTCACCAAGTCCAGAATGCATTGCTTTAAGCCAGCCACTATCAAGCCAGCAATTTCAAACAAGCCCAATAACTTGGCCTGATCATTGCATGTGCTGTGTGAGGTCATGGGGGGCTTCTTACGTGCAGGAGCAGGCAAGTGCTGATGTCTGTACTTCATGGCCTCCAGCTGCGCTCTATAAGGGAAACACACACACACACACACACACACACACACACACACACACATACACATACACACACCAATAAAAGATCTGCTATGCTTTCATAAAGGTATGCCCAAAAGAATGAGTAGAAGTAAGTGTATCCATGTCACAGTCCTTCCAGACAAGTCCCTGCACTCAGTGGCTATGGTGTGTACCTTACGCTCTGTGTGTGTGTGTGTGTGTGTGTGTGTGTGTGTGTGTGTGTGTGTGTCAGAGGGCGTGCATATGTGTCTGTGCATATGTGTGTTGCGTTGGCTTTACCGGGAGGAGCCCTCCTGCTTGAGGCGCTCGATGTCGGCCTTGGCCTGGTTGAGCAGCTCGGACAGCTCCTCCTTGGTCTGGTTCAGCTTCTCACGAGCCTCCCGCTCCGCCAGGAAGTCCGCCTTGTAGATCTCCGCCTGACATAGACACACAGGAGCACACTCAATGGGTTAACAGTTTAAGGGTGCCTGCGTGTGTGCATGTGTGTGTGTGGGGGGGGGGGGGGGGGGTAGACAGAACAAAAGAGAGAGAGAGAGATTAAGAGACAATTCTATCATCATTGCAGATTTTGTTCAAGGTAGTGTTTGTGTTCAAGTGTGCCCAGTGTGTGTGTGTGTGTGTGTGTGTGTGTTTAAGAGAGAGAGAGGGACAGAGAGAGAGCAAAGGAAAGAGATTAAGAAAATGAGAGGAGGTATGTAATTCTTCCATCAGTGCTTGCAACATCTGTAAAAGGCAATACCCATGTGTATGTCTGTTAGCATTGGTGTGTGGGTGTGAGAGAGAAAGAGAGAGCAAGAGGCAGATAATGCAAGAAAGAAAGAGAGAGAGAGAGAGGAGGAAGTGAGAGTCAGAGAGAGAGAGAGAGAGAGAGAGAGAGAGAGAGAGAGAGAGAGAGAGAGAGAGAGAGGGGTAAGAAAAACACAAGTTGCTAAATAATTCAGTTTGAGCACCTTCAGCTGGTAAATGGGTGAGTGAGACAAAGGTAGATGGCTGGTAAGAAATAATTCATTCAGTATTGCTAGGGTTAGGGTTAGGGTTAGGGCAATACTAATGGTGGCAGTGTGTGTGTGTGTGTGTGTGTGTGTGTGTGTGTGTGTGTGTGTGTGTGTGTGTGCGTGTGCGTGTGTGCGTGTGTGTGTGTGAGTGTATGTGCATGAGTGTGTGTCCCTGGCGCAGTTTACCTGTGCAGTGAGGACTGGTACGGTCTCCAGCGTGCTCCTCTGTTGCTCCACCTCCTCCTTCAGCTTGTCTATGAGGTCCTGCTTCAGGGCCAGAGCCTTCTCCGCCTCCACCAGCCGGTTGGCCAGGTCTCCCACTTCACCACTGGGCGCAGACTAACACACACACACACACACACACACACAGACACGCACATACACATATTAGCTAGCTGTTCTTCCTTCACGCCATGTAAAATTATGTCCCCAAGCTTCTTTATTCACTACACCGAAGACACAACAAATTGAACTCTCTGTGTACACACATTTCTAAATGGCCTTGTTAAGTCATTGATTGTTTTTGAATGATTTTTTTTAAAAGGAGAACTTCGGTGTAAAATGAAAATTGGCATGTTAAAACATCATGCCGAGTTGGTATGTGTACTGAGGAGCAAAATTGATTTAGCCTGTTGCATTCAGAGTTTAACTATTTTTTATAGTTTGACCCAGAAGGCTAACAATGGAAGTGGTAGGTGCCCTTAGACGAAGCATGACGACTACGCTATTTTTAAACCATTAAAACAGCTCGAAGAAACTCCACATTCCATTGGTAGTATAACAAAGGCTCTGGCATTCAAAACGAACCACTGAGAATATTGTAAATGTACACAACATTTATTTAAAAAGCTGTTCTTACATGCAGTCGTTTGCAGTTGTTTCTCGTTGGCGCATGATGAAAGTCCAAACAAGTTGACTGTACTACCTCTCCTCCTATTCTTCCTGCTGGTTCGTGTTCGTACTGCTTGTCAAAACTGTTTTATTAATAAATGTTGTGTACACCTACAAATTTCTCAGTGCCTCGTTTTTAATGTCAGGGCCTTTGTTGTACTACCGATGGAGTGTGGAGTTTCTTCGAGCTGTTTTAATGGTTTAAAATTAGCGTAGCCGTCATGCTTCGTCTAAGGGCACCTACCACTTCCATTGTTAGCCTTCTGGGACAAACGATAAAAAATAGTTAAACTCTGAATGCAACAGGCTAAATCAATTTTGCTCCTCCGTACACATACCAACTCGGTATGATGTTTTAACATGCCAATTTTCATTTTACACCGAAGTTCTCCTTTAATTATCAACTCGTATTAAATTTTATTTCATTATACTTGTTTTTTTTTGTTTTTGTTTACTTTTTGGTTTTATTGTAGATGTGGTGAGGCCATTTCAGACAGTTATTTTGCACAGAATAAATGGATTGACTAACTAACTGATTGACACAACCACACACAGACAGGAGGACAAACACCCACAGTGCAGGCCGCCCAGACAGAGAGACAAACAGACCTCACTCACTGACACACGCATACGCACACACGCGCACACACACACACACACACACACACACACACACACACACACACACACACACACACACGTGACCCAGGCTCACCCTGTGTTGATTTTCTGCTTTGAGTTTGGCGTCGTAGTCCTGGAACAGACATGTGTACGCGTGCTGGAGCTGGGCTAGCTTCCTCCTGTCGCCACGGAAACAACAGGGAGGGGACGAGAGGAACAGAACACACAAAGACAAGGAAGTAACGTTTTTTTCCTCTTTCAAAATATTGGCAACTCTGCTTGAATTTTTAGCTTTTGATCTTACAATTCAGCAGCACAAAAATTAGCTCACCAGAATTCTGAACATAATCTGCTAACGTACGGCTATGAAGCAGCGTTTAAATAATGAAAAAAAAAACCCACAAGCTTTGAAATATTTTGCCTTTGATCCATACCGTCACATTTGTACACCAATCAATCATTTTGATTCTGCTGGTGCTACAAAAAGCAGAAGTTACCATATCCTATCTTACACAGTTTGAATTACTGCACCTTTATCACAATTACACCTTCCACATGGCCGTCACTGTTTACACACTTCACAACTAAATTGAACTCCTCAAATACACTGGTCAACTGCAATACATCATAGAATAGTATGATGTCAAACAGTATCTTAGCTTAGGTTTCTTTATTAGTCTCCTCCAGGGAGAAATTTGTCTCATTTTAATTCAAATGCACCATTACACAAAGAATGAGTGTACACCCGACAATGAGAAGATGTGTGGTAGTTCTCTTTTTACCACATGGCTATCCCCCCCCAAAAATCCTGTTTTAGCTGACAAAACCCCCAACCCCTACAAGCCACTGCCCTGCCATGCCCCATACCTCCCCTACCCCATTCACCTGTGCCCCTCGCCCCTTCCCCCATCACCCCTGCCCCTCGCACCCTGCCCCCTCACCTCTCCTCGGTGATGACCAGGCGGTCGTTCTCGCGCGCGGCCTCCAGGTTCTGCACCTTCATGAGCAGCTTGTCCACGGTGACCGTGTGCTGCCTCCGCTCCCGCTCCAGGTCCTGCTCCCGCCCCTGCAGCACCTCCGTGGTGGTGCCCAGCCTGGGAAGGGGGGGGTGACACATTACATTACACAGAGCGACTTACAGGTATTTAGGTAGCAACCATTAGGCCACAGCTGGCCATATACATTGCCAATTACACATAGGCAGAGTTTAAATTGAACCGGAACCCTCCGGAGCTCAGCTTTGCTTCTTCACCTCGGCAATACAGCTAGAGTGAGATTGTCAAAGGAGCTAAGTGGTAAGCAACTGGTTCCCCATCATCAGGCCAGAACTGCAGAAGCCTTTTGCATGAAAGGTGAAACGTCTTCAAGCTCTAAATAGAAGTCCAGTTGCTAACAACTTAACTCCTTTGGCTAACATGGACCTGGATGGTAGTCCTGGGTGAATGAATATCTACACAGACAATAGAGTGAGATATTGACCACTGTGAGTAAAGAATGGCTCCCCCTCCTTACAAAAGCCAATTCAACCACTGCATATAGAGATTAAACACATACGATATATATGTCCATACGGAGCATTATATACATGTTCAGTGTTTCTCACAGAATTTTCTATGGTGCTGGTAATGTTTATACTTAAGCTACTTCGGGTATTTACTTCTTGTTTCTGGTTATAATGCTCCCACACACAAACTCCACCTCATGGGCTTGGCATGAAGATTCGTCTGACCAGACCTGAAATACTATTATTATCATTTCTTTCAGCAAAAGAGGTTTCTAAATGACCACTTTAATCCTCTAGGTAATTAAGAAGCTAAATATCGAAAAGGCTACTTAATGTCAAACATTTGACCTCCAGTTGCCCAACAACTAAACATCTATGACAAAATGTCAGGACGTAATAAAATACTTGTATGGTGCTTAATTGTTCTTGAAGACAAAGTACTGAGATGTTGCTGCTTATGTCAGTAAAATAGTCCTTATCCCTCTCTGAAAACAAGTTGGCTGACTACAAAAATCTGTGCATAAGTGTTAGCGCCTGTCAAACAATGAGAGGACCAGAGTAAACTTCCAGAAACAAATACAGTGAGAAACTCTCAGCATATCACTCCATTTCACATCTGGTTGTCACTCCATCATACACGCACACAGACACACACACACACAGACACGTAGACATACTTCTCCTCCAGCTCTCTCCTCTTTTCATCACTCTTCTCCAGACAGGTCTGCCTCTCCTGCAGCTCTCCCAGCAGAGACGTCACCTGAGCCTTCAGGGACTCGCTGTCTTTAGCCAGCTATGTGCACGCACACACACACACACACACACACACACTTCATTATTCAAACACTTTACGGGAACTCATCAATTACAACAACTCTGGCAGGTGTCAGCCAGGACAGCTACAACAACCTTACGGCAGCCTTACTTGCAAAATTGTGTATATGTAACCCATACTGTGTAGTGTTAGTTATACCTATATGTGTGTGTTAGTTATGCTTATATGTATATTTTATATTGACTTGTAAGTAGTTCTAATACCACAGTCGTGGGAGTTATTTAGGTGTACATTTGACTTCAGCTGAACCTGTACACAACAGAACTGTCTGCTGGGCAGACATCTTAACATGTACAATAACAGACCGCTAGCGTTTCTACATGATCTTTCTACATGATCTGATTGTTGTTCTTCCTTTTGTCTTAGCATGTGTATGGCCAACCTGTGCACAGTCCTTCTCCTTCTGTTTGAGCTGGGCCTCAGTACGGCCCCTGTGCACCGAGCTCTTCAGGTGATTATCCAGCTTCTCCTTCAGCTCTTTATATCTGCCAGCAAACACAAACCTCAATCAACAACAGCCTAGAGAAAGAGCCTCAACATGGATGGATGGATGGATGGATGGATGGATGGATGGATGGATGGATGGATGGATAATCATCATTAACAATAATATAGTAATAATTATTATTACTACAGGACTGACAGACAGACAGACAGACAGACAGACAGACAGACAGACAGACAGACAGACAGACAGACAGATAGATAGATAGATAGATAGATAGATAGATAATCATCAACAAAAAGCAACAATTATTTCTACTATTACTACAGTCTGGTTGAATTGTTAGAATGTAAGTTCCTTGAACTGTTATATTTTTCCGATCCTCCTACCTTCCCTGTGTAGCCGTGAGCTCTTCTTTCACCCTGGCAATCTGGGCGTTGCTGCAAGGTTGGAGATGAAGACCCCATCAGTGGCACGACACACACAGGTACACACAGGTACACACAGGTGCACACAGGTGCACACAGGTGCACACAGGTGCACACAGGTACACACAGGTAGACACAGGTAGACACAGGTAGACACAGACCAGAGCTCTAAAGCAGGTAACCTACTTAAGGCAGCATGGCACCGAGGCCGCCTACTAAAATGAATGTAATTTTGGAGCATCATCAAACCTGTGATCAGGATGGCATACTGTATGTATGCGTACACACATACACAGCACAGTACTATATATATTAATTTAACTCGGTAACTTTATTTTTATTCTGTTAAGAAACTAAAAAAACTAAACTAAAAAAAAACGAACATGACTTTTTTGTTCAAACTGAGGTATGTACTGTCATCTCAAAACGTGATTACTGATGTGCCCAGGTAGCAATGAGTGGCACTATCAGATGTCAACCAGTACTGCACACATGTGCATTATGGTAAATGGTAAATGGACTGCATTTATATAGCGCTTTTCCACTCCTCCCAGCACTCAAAGTGCTTTACAGTATATGCCTCTCATTCACCCAATCACCCACACATTCACACACCGGTGGCGGAGGCTGCCACGCAAGGCAGACTTGGGAAGCAAGTTGGGGTTAAGTGTCTTGCTCAAGGACACTTCGATGGGGTTAGGCAGAGCGGGGCTCGAACCTGCAACCTCCCGATTGCCGAACGGCACCCCTACCACCTGCGCCACCATCGCCCCACCATCGCATTAGCCCCTCAGGAGATAACAGGAGGGAGGGAGACAGCAGGAAGCAGTACCTGTCGGACACGGGGGGTGGAGCATCTGACCTTTGAACAGCTTCAGCCATCACAGCTCCACCCGGCTAGACAGAGAAGAGAAGAGAGGAGAGGAGAAGAGGAAGAGGGGGTTGGAGAGGGTAAGGGAATGGGAGAGGGAGGTAGAGGGAGAGGGGTTGGGGTGGGGCAATGGGGTTGGTGTTACAAAAAGTAATAATAGTGCTGGCTCACTGCTCTGCACCTACACTACAGGTCACAGTAGTAGGCAGTTCAGTTCTGCTGACTATGACATTTACACAGTCCTAGACACAGGCAAGAGCTAAATGTGCATCCCAGCTAGTCTCTCCAGTGTCGACCCCTGTGGAAGCAGTCTGTGTGCTTTTGTGTTATGCTAGCCTACAGCACAGACAAATGAGCAGTCACATTTAAACAGTTCGAAAGAATGCACTTGTGAATCACTTTGTTTTAGTGTTGTAAAATACATACTAAATAAAGGCTTGTCTGCTAATCTTTTTGCATACACTGCCACCTGTCAATTTTATGATGTTGGGCATAGGATTTAAACTGCAGAACAGATTTACTGTTTAAAAACATTTTTAGGTTATGGCATGCATGTAGGGTACATTACTGACACAACTAGAAGTGTACCGGCGTAGAGTAGCGCCATTCATAGCATCCTATATGGTGCAGTACTAATAACAAACAAAACAAAAACAAACAGCACCCATGATTACATGGCACACCACAGCACAGCACAGCACACAGTGTACAGAACGAAATTAACTCTGCATTTAACCCAGGGGGCAGCCATGACAACAGCGCCGGGGGAGCCCAGTGTGTGGGGACAGTACCATGCTCAGGGTACCTCAGTAGAACTAGTGGCAGTTGGTAGATTCGAACCTGTTATCCTGTGGTCACAAGTCCAATACCTTAACCACCAGGCCACCAATGCCCCAAGTACGTAAATAAAGTACGTACGAGAAAAGAAGTACGAACCTGCAGATTGAGCTGCCTTAGTCGTGCCTGCAGTTGGTCCACCTTCACGCGCAGACCGTCTTTCTCCTTTTCACTCTCCGCCTTGTCTTTCTCCAGCTCTTCGTTCTTCCTCCGCAGCTCTCTCATCATCTCCTCCAGCTTCTCTTTGTGGCTCTTGAGCAGTTGCAGAAACTCGTTGGATCCTTCCCCAGGCTGGGGAGAGGTAGATTCAGAGGAGGACAAAAGTAAAGGGGTGCGATGAGAAAAGCTGATTTAGGATCATTAAAAAAAGAAAGAGAAAAGTTCACTTAGAGTGTGACAATCATCGGAGACGATAAGACAAGAGGGTCTGACTGGGAGAACCAGTGGAGTGATCTGTCTGCAAAGGTCCAAAATACGCTTACGCTAACGCTTACAACATACAGTATATGTTAGGGCTGCTCAATTAATCGAATTCTAATCGTGATAACCATTTCGGGGCCAAACGATCTCAAAACAAATAAAATCGAGGGCAACAATGTTTTTGTCCTAATTATTTTCTACTGTTTGTACTGTACATTAGATGTATACATTACACATTTCTACTGTTTGTACATTAGACATCAAAGGAGACTTACTAATGTTTACGAAGAAAGGTATTAGGGGAAATCCGAAGGTACAAGAATGTTTTTTCGAAATGTTTTTGAATACATTTTCAATAAATGAAGCACGTTACAGAGGAAAACAAACAGATTTCAGTTTTGGCCCAAATAATCGTGATTAAGATTTTTTCCATAATCGAGCAGCCTTAGTATATGTAATGCCAAATAGACACTACATCATTTTGGCCCAATTTTCAGGCCTCATTCAGCCGGATTGGGCAGGTTTTGATCCCAAGTTGACTGGAATTCCTCTCAAATTGGTCGTCATCAATCAATCAGCACTCCAGGACCCAACTAAACAGGTGAGATTTCTGGAATGTCAGAAATGTTTTTCAGCCATCTTGCATTGTACTTTGAACGTACAGCGTGAGCACAGCAAGATGGGAGTTTTAGATTGGGAAAAAGACCACTTGAAATCAAATCACAGGTGAAACAAAATCGCATTATCTGCTCAGCTTGAGGAACTCAGTAGTGCAAGCTACATTATAAACAACTAAACGTGTCTACTAAATCCTACTCTATCCTGAAGATTTCAAATGCATGGCTTTGAGTCCTGTTCTGATTTTTCAGACCAAAAACAAAGAGTAAATGCACTTATGCTGCACCATTCTTAATATATGTATTGTTGTTTTAAGGCAACAACAAAAGATGGATCAATTTAAATGACCAGACCAAACCAAACTACGGTAGTACGGTAGTACGGTACGGTAGTACGGTAGTACTGTAGTTATTTATAGGTCATGAAAAAAAACATTTTCCTCTACTATTTATTAGTCTGGCAAGATCACAAATTGAAGTTTTTTTAATCACATAATCTTTCCATTTAAAAAAAAACAAACAAATAAAACAAGCACCTGATACAGAACCCAAAAATTACATGTCTTGATTTTAGAAAGAAACACCGATGACAGACACCAGACCAGAGACAGGACACACACACACACACACACACAATGCCCAGGAGGGTTAGAGCAACGTCTTAAAACACACCACCAGCGAACAAGAAGTGGACACAGAAAGAGACCAGCACAACGGCCAAAGGATAACAAGACAGCCGAAAGCACAGCTGAAGGGAGCACACTGGACCGGGAGAAGAGGGTGATCAAGCAGCTGAAAGGGACTTCGCGGGTGTGACATTAGGTCGAGCGCTACTCCACGAAGCACTGGAAGGAAGCTGCGGGGTGCGGAGCACGAGGGGGGTGACGGCTCACCTCACTATCCCCACTCTCGTCCCGAAAGGACGGAAATTCCTCCATACTGAGGCCACTAATGAAAGAGCTACTGTTGCTGCCAGAAGACTGCACACAAACACACACACAAACACACACAGAAACATCACCGCTGGTGCACATTTCCATCCCGTACACATACAGTATATACACACACAAACACACATAAATACCCACACATGCAAACACACGTTTGTGGTGGCAGTTGTGCGGACAGATATGAGCCATGTAATTACAAGACGGCAGGATAAAAGCCTTACCAGACTTCTGGGCTTTTCAACATTTTCTTTCTCTGTGTCCAAGTTGTCCTCTGCTGACTGAAACACAAGATTTGGAGACAAACAGAACAACATAAAGAAGCAACCAACTAAATACATGTACATCTGAATGTAAGGTGAATGGCAGACAGGCCACAGCATTCTTTGGATTGTGACCTATTAAATTGCAATACTATGTAGTTTTCGTCTTCTGTCACCCGAAGTGGAATTAGAAGCGTAATTGTATGTCATAGAGAACTACAGAGAGACGCTCTGCTCCTTTAAACTTGCTTAGTGTGGTTATAGCCCATGGAGGGCGGCAAAGCGAATTCAGAAGTGCCTTTCACCCTGTTACAAGTTGATGAATCACTGAATCGATTTTGGAAACTTTATTTTAAGGTTGACAAAACTACTTAATGTGTTAAAATGCAATTTCTTTCTGCTATTTGTCCTCTACCTCTAGAGAGTCTTGGAGGCCATTTCTGTCAGAGGGCGGGCTCTTCACATCCGTCTCCGCAGCCTGACTTCCTGTTTCTGCGAGGGTGGTCATGCTGCGACTTCCTGGGAGGCTGGCATTGTGGTTGAGCTTCCCGAGCAGCACCTGGTTCTCCTGCGCCAGCCTCTCCACCAGAGCCTTGGCCTCCCGGAAGCGGCAGCTCAGGAACTCCCTCTCCTCCTTGGCCTTCCGCTGCCAGCCCTCCATCTCACTGCACCGGTCACGCAGGGAGCAAGTGCTCCTCTTCAGTGCCTCTGTTGGACACACAAAACATGTTGTGTTTTCTCTCTCAAGCCAGGTATCTTGCATTGAGTGGCTTTGAAATGTATTACAGAAAACTGTTGTAAAGGTACACAACAATATACTGGTACCTACAGTACAAGAAGATGACTGATGTGTAACAACAGGCCCGGTGATGTTGTTGTTCATACCTCTCAGCTTGTAGTTGTCGTCCATGACCTGCAGCAGCAACTCATTGCCAGCCATTTCAGGCGGAACCCGCAGGGAGCCTTCAGAACTGGGGCCGAATGACCCATTGCTTCCGGCGCCCACCGCCTCCTCTCCATTCATCTCCCACTGCAATGTGCTCCCGGCGTGCGGCTGGGGCTGAACCATTAGACTGGGAAACTACGGACATGTCGATAGGTTAATAAACCATCACTGACAACCGGACCAGTCGTGTTCACATAATTTGACATTTGGATATTGGAACAACACGATGGCGCACGACGCCGTTGCGCATGATATCTGCGCCATCCAGTACACTACCATCAAGATCATACTACGCACTAGTGCCACTGTAATGCAAACTGTTGTCAGTGTAAACAACGCAGAGGTGTAGTCAGCTTACAGATCAGTCAAAATTCAATGTGTAAACTATGGCAGAGACAATAGTGGTTTACCAATGATAAGACAGACAAAAACGATAGCATGGTTAGACAACATGCTACACCACTAGCCATTTCTACCTACCAAATTTTTGGAAGTCACTCCTCGGGTTGCATTTGAATAAGATGCTAACGTTACTTCCGACAGAAATAATCATTCACAGTAGCTCGACTCGACACTAACATTTAATTTTTGCTCTTCGTAACTAGCTGACGCTAAGGTCATTAATATCTAATTGCCTTTTATTTCATGTTCTATCTAAGGTAGCTTGATGGCTACAAAACACATGACGTTTCCCAGCTGATTAGCATAGCCTACTGCCACAACAAACAAGTTAGTGAATGGGCGTATACCACATCGCTAGATAACAAGATACACGACCAAATAACAAGGCAATCAACAATTTTGCTCCTTTCCTATCGTTCTATGCAATGTTGACAAACTGACGCCAAATAAATAAAAATAAGCCGTTTAGCTAACTATCATTCTCATGTATGTGACGAACAGTGGACAAACTGCTAGCCAGCTACCTAACGTTACATGGCTAGGTAGCGGCTATTACCTTGACCCCTTTCATGTTAGTGTCTATGCAAATTAGTGATTTGTAGCTGAATTCATACAGCATGCTTTCACGGGAGTGCAATCTAATGACCCGATCTTGTTTATTGTAAAATAGTGATCATTTATACGACATAAATTTTACTCGGAAGCTTCTCAAGGCACTGCTATGATAGCAAGCACAAATTGAATTGAATTGACAAAATGGTTTTAAACCACTGAAACACGTTCACTGTCCAGCTGCTTTCGTATTTAGCGAGATAGTTTAAGACCAACTTACCTATTTACCTGGCGCGTGGTGTAGACTGTAGTAGCAAACTCTAGCACGTTAGCTTTGCAACTTTAACGTTGGTTAAATTTGGTTAAAGGCAACAAGCAACGTTAGCTAGCTATAACACTGGTTCACAAAAATGGCATCTGTTTAATTTAACAAATAACTGTCAAGTTGGCTGTCTGTCATTATCCTTACCGAAGAACACCCACATTCGAAAATTACAAGCTTAAGTGCATCTGGCTACAGCATGTTTTAAAAATCCGATGTAAGTTGACAAGCTAGGAATTCCCCTTGCTATACTTCCGTGTTCCATCATATGACGGAATGTATAGTGAATATGGGAAGTGTAGTTTTGTTACAAAAAATGCTGACGAGATTGTTGGTACAATAGTTGCAGAAACAAATCAAGAAAACAGAGACACTATATTTCAATTTATGTTTAATACAAAATGTACATTAAAGTTTCCATCTTAAGTCTAACAAAGAAAACATTGCTGACACAACCATGTTATCCACAGGTGCAGCCTAAACAGATAAGTGACTGGTAAAAGTTTCACACACTGAAAATGTATTATTTGAAGTATTATGTGCAGCATGTCCACTAATAGATTTTCTTTCAGCCCACGTCTTCCCGGTCCAGGTTTTCTGAGGACCCTGAGCCAAGCCAGTCTTTGGAACCATAGGCCAGCTTGGGGAAGACCTCTCTATCACTCAATGTTCATGTCTTTATGTCTTTGGAGAGGGCAAGGAAAATGCCAGTGTAGCAGCGGGAAATAGATTCACAGAATGGTGTGATGAAGATGTTGACCACACTCATCCAAAGAGATCGCAGACAAGGCAGGCAGGTGTGGCATACTTGAATACAGGGCATTACACACCTGATTGTTTCAGGGGAGGGAGAGAGAGAGAAAGAGATGATTAGAAGGTGATATAAAGAAATGTATGTTGGAGCTGGTGGGAGTAAGAATGAATGGTCATGACCTTAAATGCTGTAAGCATCAGTTTTAAGACACATCTACAACTTGCAATCTTCAGAGATTTTTGCACTGTCCTCTTAACACAATTAAACAACAATTCAGTATGGATAGAGAAACATAATATTTTTTCGAGTGAGACTTGTGTTGTTGTTGTCATACCAGATATGCAGGCAAGCAAGCAGGGCAAAAAGGCAGCCCGAGAGTAGGGAAACCGGGACAGCACACAGCACGGTCAGGCAACGGTAGCTCCAAATACGTGCCGACTCAAACCCAATACTACTGTAGACCCACACACGGTCATAGGTGTGGGTGGAGACAGGCTCTGCTAAAACATCACTGAACTCTACCTGAGAGAGAGAGAGAGAGAGAGAGAGAGAGAGAGAGAGAAAGAGAGAGAGAGAGAGAGAACATTAAACAAATTAGAATGTGGATGCATTGATCAACTCTGATGGTTTTACTTTACTGTTGTGTGTATAACTGCATATGACATACAAAACTGTGTATGACATGCAGTTGTGTCTATAACTGTGTATGACGTACAAAATATTCATTCAACAATTTCATGTTAACTTTGTTTCATGTTAACTTTCACCACATTTATGTGCTTTATGTTCTTATTGTTGGATGACTCTGACTTGTCTTTTCATTACTGCTATTTTTGGCTATTGGTCATTTATACACTCTCTTGCAGCCATTGGGGCAAAGGCAATTTTGGGCAGATAATTGCTTTTTTTTAAGGAATCTATTTGATTCTAACTGTTGTGTACGACCACAGCAAGATGTGCAACTTAGACATATGTGAAGACCTCAAAGTTGCATGTACCTTAAGGTGCTTGTTCATGCCGTATGGATCCCTGGTGTCGAAGTGTTGGAGCGATGGCTCTGGTGTGACTGACAGGGAGGAGGAGGAGAACTGGGGTGGGGGTGGGGGATGTGGTGCAATATAAAGCCTCATCCCTTCTTCATCTTCGGCATCATCGTCGTCATCATCATCATCAATGTTACATTCCACCAGATATTCATCTGACATCATCCTGAAAGCAGGCAGCAGGGTAAACAGTCCAGAGAAGACAGCAGCGGAAGAGAGCAGCACTCCCCTCTGAAAGCTGAATGATGCAAGTTGTTTAGCAACTTTAAAAAAAGAACAGTAAAATTACATCAGAATCAGAATCAGTGTTATTGGTATAGTTAATATGCCTCGAATACAGAATATATGAAGAATTTATATATTGAGAATTTTAGCACTCCATTTTGTTTGGTTTAGAAATTACATTTTCATTCTGTTTCGCTACATCGGATGTAGCTGATGTAGAATAAATGGTAAAAAGAAAAGGCTGATGATTATGCAGTTTGTATTAAAAGCCGAAAAGCAAAATAAAGTCTTAGGACAAAGCTGGACAACAAACATTTCTCTCAATGTCTCCAGTTTGCTAGAATACAAATGCTCATGTGTGTACCCACTGGCCAGGCCTTGGCGTGATTCATACAACTGCTGTCCTTTTGAATGACCCTATCCCACAAGCCACAAAGACACAGGCCCTCAGCTATGCCGGAACATGGAAGGCACACCCAGTTTACTGTAAGAGTGCATAGTTGCTATATTTACTCGTTGCCATATAGTTTAAGTGTGCTGCAAAGTTGACAGAGTAGCTAGCACACTAATGACTAGAAAGAAGCATCAGTCAGAAAATTATACTCTTATGATGGAAAGTAAAATAATAAGAAATAGTTTGCTTTAATATATCTCTTCAGCTATCCACTGAATAAAACACACAATACATAGGCAAGATGGCTTGTACTGTCTTTAAACAGCTTAGTGTATTCCACTAGACCCTCTTCATATTGTCTGTTTTTGTAGTCGTACCAGTATGCATCTATTCACTTACCTTTTGTGGAGACAAACACTCCAACAAATCCCCCAAAAAAAACTGCAGCCTTACAAAATATATTCCAGGCACTGCTTTAGCAAGATGGCTTCATGGATAAGTCAACAGGTGAACAATTCATGAGAGTTTGATTTATTGCAGTCTTCACGGCCTGTTTCTCAGTCACTCCCTCGGATTTAGCCTACTGTAGTACAGTGCAGCAGCTAAGCAGACAGCTTTGTGTCTGTCACTCATCAGTTCTCCTAAGCATCGCAGTATGGTAAAGAAGTACACGTGTGTGTGCTACAGCACCGGTAAGATACTGACGTCCACCTCTGTGCTGGGCCTCCACCGTATGGCTCTGTCTATCCACTACATGTGAGTGTGTTCATGCATGTGTGTGTGTGTGTGGGTGTGTGTGTCGGTGGGTCTGTGTGTTTACACTGGGCAGTGCTAGGGGAGTGAGTGAGGGGTTATTTTGGTTGATGGCATGGCTGGGAGTGTGTGTATGGGGGGGGGGGAGTGTGTGTGAGTGATCAGGTTACCTGATTCTCCATGTCTGTACCCCACACACACTTGCACCATGATGATAACAGGGATGGCGAGGCCAAAGTGAGTTAGTTTATAATGTGTATAACAGCACACAGAAGGAGCTAGGCATCATGGGCTGGAGTGCTTGAGCACACACACACACACACACACACACACACACACACACACACACACACACGCACATGCTGTCCCTGGTGGTGACTACTATACGACTATGGACAGCAATATACTGCACTACCCTGATAACTACTGCACTAAAGGACCCTTCTATAACTACTGCACTAAAGGACCCTTCTATAACACTGGACAATTTTACTGGGACACTGTAATCTATCTACCACAAAGCCCCTTATCACGACACTTGTTTACCTCGTGGAATTCTTATTACCTTACTTATTATCATTACAATGTTTTTTCTTCCCTCAGTTCAGTGAATGTTGTATTATGCAGACGTGTGCAATAGGTTTGATCTGTTTTTTGCAATATGTATTATGTGTATGCTACTGGACACCTTAATTTCCTTCGGGATCAATAAAGTTACTCTACTCTACTACTCTACTAGTTAATTGGCAGTAATAAGTGTTTTTCTTTTTTTCAAAAAGTTATATAAAGGAAATACCAAAAGCTGTGAGAAGATATTTATTCAAAAATTATGAAAACAAAAATGCAAGATCACTGTGTTTGTGATAAGAACTGAAGCACAAACAAGACCCAGACAACGCTGTAGAATCTATATGATTTATTAATTGCGTACTATGGATCAAACGACAATAAATCCAGTGACATCATCAAATAGAGAGAGACAGCGTAGCGAAGGAAAGGATCAGAGTGGGTACCTAGGCATGTCTGTGACATTTGTGCATCAAGAAGTAACAGGAAATGAGAGGGACCCTGCACTTCCTCTTCCAGTTTCACAGTTTGGTCATTTCGTAATTCCTGCTCCCTCTATGAATTTCTTAACATGGCAGAAAACCTGCCACCAACCCCTAACCCCTAACCCCTAACCCCTAGCCCTCCCCACCCCGATTCCACTGATGTGGAGAAGTGAAGTCTGTTCACGCCCATCTTCACAGTTGCTTGCCTGTCAAGCTTTAATATGCGACAGAGAAAATGTTCACCAGCGCCGGGTAGGGAATGTGTGGCCGTGGCACTTATTTCAGTCACCACACCTGTTCCAGTGGCAGACTTGCTTCCATGAGACTGTGTGGGGGTGTGAGAGAATGAGCCAGCGTCTGTGTAGTGGTGTGTGTATGTGGTGTGTGTGTGTGTGTGTGTGTGTATGTGTGTTTGTGTTTATGTGTGCGTGTGTGTTGTGCGGTGTGTGCATATGTGTGTGTGCGTGTGTGTCTGTCTATCTCAGTGTGTGTATGTGTCCCAGTGTGTGTGTGGCACCTATATAGACGGTAACATGGTTGTCTCCAGTGTCTGTCTTTTATGAAATATTTAAGCACTGCCATATGTGTGTCCTACATGGTGACCATAAAAGTTCTAGGACATAGTACAAAAGCCAGACAGTGCAATATACTACATTATTTATCTAAATATCAGCCAGTTAATATGCATGTTAACAGAGGCAAGGTTCAGAAAGTTAAAGTACAGCCAAATATTTGTTCCAGCTAATTCACTGAACCAGCTGATCCTAATTAGCACACCTCTATAGCCAGGTAGATGAGCTAATTAGTGAAGTCACCTGTGTTAGCGGCACAGGCAGAAGGAATATATGGCAGGACTTTTACTTTCTCAAGCCAGTTTGTCCGCCTCTGCATGTAAACCAGATGTGTGAGATGTGAGATGAGGTGTGTGTATAATATGGTGGTGGTGTCAATATGGCTGCCTATGGTATGTCCATATGCTGATGGATGTCTAGTGCCACAGACTAATAGTATTAAGTGTAATAATAAATCCACCCCCCCTCCTCCCTCCGCTGTTAACACAAGCGTATGGCGTAAACAAAACATATGGTCAGACGAGGTCTACTGGAACATCATGAATGGCCATAAATGAATCAGACACAGAGGGGTAAGGCTAAAATCAAAGTTGACATCAGTCAAAAAAAAAATCGATTTTGTAACAACCACCAACTTGCTTACTGGTTAGAAGGACATTTTGATTAAGAAAAAGTCACATGTGAATGACTGCATAGTCCAAGCTGTGCAGTCGTGGTTAAGATGACCCATGATCTGTGGGTACAATACACACACCACCAAGGCCCTCTATCCTTCCTCTGAGGGACGTTCACCATGTTTCTGGTGCCCGTCGTAAATGTCAATTTAACTATACCCGTTCGAAAAATGTGCACACGGTTCCCGTCACGACATCCCGCCCAAAAATGCACACACAGTTCCAGTCGACAACTTGAGCACTTTGGACCTCCAAACTGGACCTTTAAAAGTCGTTCACACGGATCAAACAAACTCAAACAAACCCGAATACTCTAAACACTCTTGACTTCTTTGTGTGTTAAAGTCAGAATTTAGAATGTTGCTATAGAAACGACTCATTCACTTCACACTCCAGGTCACAGGTCAAAGCCCCACGTTCTTAAAGTCCCCCCTTCACATTAACAGCAGAACACAGCAGATGATTTAAGAGCAACCAACTGCTGCTAGTTACCAGTGTTTACAGGTGTGTGGTGTGTGTGTTGGCATTTGTTTTGGCAGGATGAACCAGTCTTTTTGAGCGCACCTCTGGCTCAGGTGAGGAACCTCAATTACGATGACACTACAACTACAACAAAGTACATGAGACACTGCACAGAACAGCACTGTGACGGATGGACAGTGGGACAGCAAATCAACAGACCGTATATAGTAAGACTATAATATACTGTATGAATTGGAAAAATATATCTTCTCAGTTCTGCTCCTGCGATGCCATGAGGGACTTTAGGCATTGTTTGTCCAAAGGTAAAACAGATAATTAATTCGGTATTCTGCCTCTTTCTCTCTCACTTTTTTCACTTTCTTCCTTTCTCTCTCTCCTACTCCAGGTTGGTGTTACTGTATCCTGTATCTACCCCTGCTTCTCATCAGGGCACCCGATGTCCACCGGAGCGCTGGCGTTGGCGGTGTCTCAGCGGCGGCCCATGAGGCCAAAGACGGGCTTCTTGGGGGCGGTGCGGGACGCAGCTGGCGGGGAGGAGGTGGAGCCTGGGGTGGAGGCCATGGAGGCCGAGGGGGTGGGGGTGGTGGGGGCTGTTGCCGAGGCACCGGGGTTCAGGGGAGGCTGGCGGGAGAGGAGCTCTTTGAAGACAGAGTCCATCTGACGACTGACATCCTGAGGGTGGAAAGCAAGAGAGAGAGAGAGAGAGAGAGAGAGAGAGAGAGAGAGAGAGAGAAAGAGAGAGAGAGAGAGAGAGAGAGAGAGAGAGAGAGAGAGAGAGAGAAAGAGAGAGAAAGATAGGGGGAAGAGGAAAGGAAGATAGAGATACAGACAAAAAGAGAGATGGGGAAGACAGAGAGGGAGAGGGAGCAGGAGAGAAAAGGAGGAGACAGAAGATAGAAAGACAGATAGACAGGCAGACAGACAGACAGGCAGACAGACAGACAGACAGACAGACAGACAGACAGACAGATAGATAGATAGATAGATAGATAGATAGATAGATAGATAGATAGATAGATAGATAGATAGATAGATAGATAGATAGATAGATAGATAGATAGATAGATAGATAGATAGATAGATAGAAACAAGGACAACCGGGAGACAATAGAAGTTAGAAAGGGGAATGCATGAGGGGAAGGTTAAGGAAGATGAAGATAAAGAAGGGAGAATCATTGGAGAAAGGAAGCAAAATGAAAGGCAAAAGAGAGAGAGAAAGACAGAGGAAGAGAGCAGGGCACAGAAAGACAAACAGAAAGACATCACAATTTGAAACATGACACCCCAACTGAGACACCCAAACCTCCCAAGGGCGGTGTGAGTGGCAGGTGAGGAAAATCAACATCTCAGTGCAGCACTGAGCGACTACAGCAGCTGGCTCACTCAAAAAGGCCTGAATGCAGTGATCCCCGTCTATCACAGTAGCTATTTTCCAGAACCCTCCACGATAGGTGGAAATCCGCGATACAGTGAGACCATATACAAAACATTTTTTATTTCATAGTTTAATCCTTAAAACACCCCTCCCACATGCTGTTTTAATACAGTTATTGTATGTATTATCGAATTATTACTCCATTTGAATCAATATTTATGTTACAGTATAGTTATCATAAATTGTAATATTGTTCTGACAAACTTTTCTTTAGCATGCGTAGTGACATAGCATGCATATATTAATGAAAAAAAAAACTGTGATATAGCACGACCGCAAAAGGTGAAGCGCGATATAGAAGGGGATCACTGTACTGTCTTCTCTAAAAGCACATCAGCCACTGAGCGGAGGGGAGGAGAAGTCACCCCACCCGGCTTCGAACCCGGGTCTCCAGGGTACCAAACGTGTGCTTTTGACTGCAACGGCAAAGAGCCAGGCTCATTGGTATGGCAGTCAGAGCACACCCACAACCCTAGTGATGGTCACTCCATCACAGCTACTGAGCGGAGGGCTGTCCATCAGGATTAGTGAACCCCTAATCCACAGCTTAAGCCCATGATAAGCAAGGCAAGAGGAATAATGTACAGTACACTATGCAAACACAGTTATTGGTAAGTTTACGGGAGTCCTTGAGCACAAGCCTTCAGCAATGCAGGTGCAGGTGCCAGGCAGGAAAACTGTATCGAATCTTCTTATTTATTACTTAGAGCCATGAGAAACCGAGAAGTGGGAAAGTTCCTGCCTGGAAAATGGGACAGATGTGAAAATACACAGGAACAGCAGTAAAACTGGGAATTTCCCACCTAAAAGTCAGAGTTTTTGAAAGCTCTCAACAGGAGCTTTTGACCCAATATATGGCAGTTGATATGGCAGCATTAAGAATTTTTTTCTTGTTTTGTCTGCAAATATTTTTGGTTAATGTAAGCCATACACATTAGCACAAATGATTGTGTAACTGAATGATACTTCACTTCATGATTTGCTTTGGTAATTCAATTTTTGTATAAGTCATAGCTTACCATGTCAATTTCAATAACTGTCATAACCGTCTGCTCATAACTTGTTGCCCAAGTAACACTGTCAAAACTGGGAAGTTCCACAGTGGGGAGATTCCCACCTCCCAGTCCCATAAAGACACCATGACAATTCCCACTTCCCATTATAATGAACACACCATATGACCATTCCCACTTCCCAGTCCCAGGAACACACCATATGATCATTCCCACTTCCCATTTCAATGAACACAAAATATTATCATTCCCACTTCCCAGTCTGATGCACACACCATATCACTATTTGAGTTCCCAGCCCCAAACCCTCCCTAGCCCTTTCGAGGCGGAGCTGCAGGTGTTGCTGCAGGTGAGTGCAGGAAGGCAGAGCTGCAGGGTTACTGCAGGTGAGTGGGGGATACGGAGCTGCAGGTGGGACTGCAGGTGAGTGGGGGGATGCGCACCTTGTCTACCTGAATAGTCTGTTTCTCCGCTACACCAGGCATTGGCCGCACACTGTCCAGTGTGTGTCTGCGTTCCTGATTCCTGTACACACACACACACACACACATACACACACAAACACACACACACACACAAGCAGATCCATATATAAGATAAATATATATATATATATATCACCTGCATATCCTTCTACTGTACATCTAGCTGTAAGAAGAAGAGATTTTGCGCATAGGTGTACAGTTTTTTCTTTATTGTTGAAAAAACTCAATCTGATCTTGACCCATTCATGTTGTGTTTTGTGCATGACGAGTCTACATGTATGTGCATGTCTGTGCCTGTGTGACTGCCTACTCTGAGGTCTGCCGGGCGATGCCAGGGGATGTGTGTGTGTATGTCTGTGTGTGTGTGTGTGTATGTGTGTGTGTGTGTATGTGCCTTTGTGTGGGTGCCTTCCTTCAGGGCTTGCGGGTGATGCCAGAGGAGGTGTGTGTGTGTGTGTGTGTGTGTGTCTGTGAGTGCCTACCCTGAGGTCTGTCGAACGATGCCAGGGGAGGTGTGTGTGTGTGTGGGAGTGGTGTGCCCATGTGTGAATGCCTACCCTGAGGTCTGTCGAACGATGCCAGGGGAGGTGTGTGTGTGTGTGTGTGTGTGTGTGTGTGTGTATGTGTGAGAGAGAGAGTGCCTACCCTGAGGTCTGTCGAACGATGCCAGGGGAGGTGTGTGTGTGTGTGTGTGTGTGTGTGTGTATGTGTGTGAGAGAGAGAGTGCCTACCCTGAGGTCTGTCGAACGATGCCAGGGGAGGTGTGTGTGTGTGTGTGTGTGTGTGTGTGTGTGTGTGTGTGTGTGTGTGTATGTGTGTGAGAGAGAGAGTGCCTACCCTGAGGTCTGTCGGACGATGCCAGGGGAGGTGGGCAGCTGGATCAGTCGCCCCTCGGGCACCTGCAGAGTGAGCTTGCGCACAGGACTGCTGCCCCCGCCACCTCCTCCTCCTCCCCCGACCCCCACCCCCATCACTCCTCCCACCACACCGACTCCCACCCCTCTCTGCCTCCCCGGGAGAGACGCACTGTCACTGTTCACCCGCATGCTGCAGACACACAAAACACACAGCACACACGGTTACACGACAATGTGACTGTATGAGATATATATACACATATATACCAGACACGGTTACACAAGAATGTGAATGTATGTGTATGAGATATATTTACACATATATACCACACACGGTTACACAAGAATGTGAATGTATGTGTATGAGATATATATACACATATATACCACACACGGTTACACAATAATGTGACTATATGAGATATATATACACATATATACCACACACGGTTAAACGAGAATGAAAGTGATTCCCACTTGTCATTGTGATCACACAGCGCACCACAGCACACAGTGCACACAATGACATTCAACCTCTGCATTTAACCCATCACACGTGTGAAGAGACAACAGCGCCCTGGGAACTGTGTGTGGGAATGGTGCAGGTGCCCTGCACAGGGCTGTGGGTGTGGGCAATTGAACCTGTGGGGTATTGACCCTTTCGCTACAGGTCCGACTCCTTAACATTTTGAGGAGTTCAGGGGAGAAACAGGCATGGTCACAAAATGCAGAAACTGAGAACATGTAATTTTATTTGATTTTTGATATGATTTCATAAGTAAATCTTATTTTAAAATGCTTCTAACTCCAGACTATGCCTGTTTATTCACTGGATTGCTTCTGAAAAACTGAAGTTTCAAGGCAACTTCCGCTAGGGCGGAGTAACTTGACAAATGTGATTGTGTGACTATGCCCATTTTTCCCATGGACTCATCTGTGTGTGTTGTGCCTAGCAGCAGCTGCTAGTGATTGAGGGCCCTCTGAAATAATATCCACAAAAATAATGAAAAACCTCCAGGTAATAAGTGTCAGTTAGTTTGCCTGTTTATTTCCCCATTCATCTTCATAGTCCTTGTACATTTTGATGTCTTATTTTTCAAAGGCACAT
>CM050206.1:15189077-15196577 GCA_027475355.1 Coilia nasus | reverse complement strand
ACACACACACACACACACACACACACACACACACAAATACACACAAACAAAAAGACATACACACACATATGGACATACACACACAAACACACACAAACACACACACACTCTCACACACACACAGCCACACATACACACACACACCCACACACACACACAGTTGCAAATACACACACACACACACACACACACACACACACACACAGTCTCACACACACTCTCACACACACACACACAGCCACACATACACACACCTACACCCACACAAACACACGCACACACACAGTTGCAGACACACACACACACACACACACACACACACACACACACACACACACACACACACACACACACACACACACACACACACACACACACACACACACAGTCAGCACCTCATCATCACACAGCAGGCGCAGAGGCCCATAACAATAGCAGACTTGCGCCTGAGCTCCACCACCTCCGCACTCATTTCATTAGGTGATCATTATGCCCCCGCTGCTCCTGTGTTTATTAGCGTACCCAGGGGTGCTGGGATGAAGTGCGCAGCGCTGCGCTGTGCTGCGCTGTGCTGCGCTGTGCTGCGCTGTGCTGCGCTGTGCTGCGCTGCACTGTGCTGCGCTGATGGGCTCAGACAGGCGTGGCCGTACACAGACACATGGCAAATGAGCGGCACAGAGGGGAGTCTGGGACACGTAGAGGTCCTTGGCTCACACAGGAGAGGTAGCGGTAAACAGCGCAGCAGGTGACTCTACATACGAGAGTGAATACTGGCATGGCAGCAGCTAACACATTATTATTTAAAACGTCACTGCGTTTGTCTGCTCTGGCGCCACTGGACTGCAAGAAATGTTGTCTTGTGTTGTTCTTGCCAAACTGTAAAGCACTTTGAGCTGCAACTTGTATGAATTGTGCTATACAAGTAAAGATTATTATTATTATGGCCCTTATTTTATACTTATTTATGTGTTGTTATGCTTTTTTATCTTTTATTTACCACATACTTATTTTACTTTTATACTTTTACACTTATTTGATCTTTTATGCTTTTTTTGACATATTGTCTTTTGCTTTTATTTTTGTTAAGGACATTGAATTGCCGTTGTGTATGGAATGCGCTATAAAAATAAACCTTAAGCCTTGCCTTAAATAACACACTGATGATGACCTAGTGCTGAAACGCTGAGGTTGTAGACATGGTCCAGGAAATCAGTACACCAAAAAGAGAGAGTGCGTTTTTTTTGTTTTTTTTTGACTCGTAACCCATGCAAACGTCTTTATCTTAGGAGCAGAGTGTGCATGTTTCTCCTAACTACTAGTAGCCCTGACTAACACTGACAATGACAATCAGCAGAGAGAGAGAAAGAGAGACAGAGATACAGAGAGAGAGATAGAGAGACAGAGACAGAGAGAGAGAGAGAGAGAGAGAGAGAGAGAGGAGTACTGGCAGTGCACATCTCTCTTTCTCTTTCCTTCTCTCCCTCTCTCCTTCTTTCTCTTACCCCTCCTCTCTCTTTCCCTCTTCCTCTCATTCTCTCTCTACATCTCTCACACACTCTCTCTTCCTCATCCTCTGTGTCTCCCATACCGCCTGTCTTCTTTTCATTCTGCCCTTTTTTCTCTAATCTTAATAAGCTTATGATAATAATAATAATAATAATAATAATAATAATAATAATAATAATAATCTCTTTTCTCTTATTTAGTAATCTTTAATTGCTTAGCACATTTTATACAAAGGATGTAGCTGAAAGTGCTTTAACAGCATTGCAAAGGAACACAGGACAGAGCTTAGCCCAGCAGCAGCAGCAGCAGCAGCATCTGGTCCTCAGCAGCAGAGTGCCACACAGACGGAAGCCGGAAGCCGGAACCACCACCCCCCACTCATGAACATTCTAATCACTGGCAGTTTGCGATCATTGCCGGAGAGCCAATAATGGTAATATGACTGCCGTGCATGTCACCCTGTGGACTGTGTGCGGGGAGTTAAACTTCAGCTGAGTCAGAGATGGAGGGCTCTCAATCCTGCACACACACACACACACACACACACACACACACACACACACACACACACACACACACACACAGACACACGCGCACGCACACACACACACACACACAGTTTCCCCCACCCACTGCTGATGTTTCACATCTTCGCTCTGCCTGCCCCCCACCCTGGCTTGGCAGTGGTGCTCTGCATTGTCTGAACGTCCCTGTTGGAGCTTAGGCGGTGCATTATATTTACAATAATTTTAATGAGAAGGCCATGGACCTGGATGAGATGGCACCCCTGGCGTAAGCCTGTTACGGATACCCAATTATTGAAAAGTGCTCGCCTGGTTCTGCTGGCTAAGAGTGTCTGTTTAATAACACTGCAGGGATCCAGAGAGATCCTTGGGCCAGACAGATGCCGAGCATCTAATGAGGCTCCAGTTATGTGCTGTCCAACATGAGGCCCAGTGCTGACACATCTTGTGTACTTCATGCATAGGCTTGGGCTGGGTTTTTTTTTTTTTTTTGGATGATTCAGTTACACTTTATTTGAAGATGTCTACATAAGGGTGACATGAACCCTTTATAAATATGATATGACACATGCAATGAACATTAATGACACTTCATTCATGTTTATGACTATTGTCATTAAGTGTCATGTTTTTTTGCAATGTCTACATGCCAAAAAACATCAACTTTACATTACAAAAACCAAATGACAATTAATGACAGCAGTCATAAACATGTATGAAGTGTCATTAATGTTCATAACATGTGTTATGTCATGTTTAGAACATACTCATGTCAGTTTATGTAGACACCTTCTAAAAAAGTGTTAACGATAAGTCTTTCAGTACACTATTAATATTATTATTAATAAAATCAGGGCCCAAAATGATAATCTTTCATAGGGCCTAAAATGTTTTGGCTGTGCCCCTGACTACCCCCCTGAAAATGACAACATATTACATATTATGCGCATGACATAAAAGTGTATCTTGTGGACGGGCCATACATGCCCACTGTTTGTGCACTATGGAAATTTTGTGTGGTATAAAAAGAATGACGCATGGACTCTGCATTAACCATGTAAGTGTCAACCTGATCATGCAAGTTAAGGCTGAGAAAGCCAAATATTTAAATCCACCAGCTCAGAGCAAGACTAGCCACATCAAATAGGAGAGGAATAGATTTGATGAGCTGGTTCATCGGGTGTGGTAGCATTGCACAGATGCACTCAGCATTGCACTTAGCATCTTGATCATGGCATTAAAGCTAAATGATTCTGTTAGGCCAAAATAGCTTTAGTTTATGCACCATGGCCTTTGCTTGTTGCTCTGTGCCAGCTGGCTACAAATGAAACTTTGAAAAGTGTGCTGGGCCTAGACTTTACTTGCCACCTAGCAAAATGTTTAGGTCCGCTGTATACAATGTCAGCTCTTTGTTCCCAGGGCTCGCCATTAACCCAATAGCCAGAGGCCTCTTTCATAAAAGAACATATGCCACTTAGAGAATCATCCTTGGAAGTGCACTGTAAAACTTCCTAACATCTAGAAGGTGGCTGTCTGCATGTATCCCACCTTTTTCCCTGACAAAAGCCAATTTTCTGTTCCAATTATGCTCTGCTGCACTTCCCATGTAGGGAGCAGTTGTGTGTGTGTCCTATTTACAGCTTTATTTTGAGACAAAACTGCCAAATTCAATCAGGTTTCCGTAGTGATTTCAACCATGTATTTTTATGTCCAATATTCCTCAGAAAGTGCAACTACTTCTCTCCCCATTCATTTAAATAGGGCCCTGACGTCCTTAAACCAAACTAGATGCTCGAAGGCATCACCAAGATGGCTGCTGAATGAACAGACGTGTTTGCACCAACTCTACACAGATAATGGAACAAAGTGTTCTGTGTTCCCAGGCTCCTACATTCCTTAGTTATAGGCTGCAATGTTCTAAAAGCATCATGTTTCCATGGTCTTCTGTTCACCAGCTCTATAAACAATCTAATGGATAGCTGCAAAAGTTATTATGTTTTAAAGGAACATTTCAGTTTTTTTAAGAAATAATTATTATTACAATAAAATATAATTTTATATTTAAAAAAAATAATCGTGTGTGTGTGTGTGTATGTGTGTGTATGTGTGTGTGTATGTGTGTGTGTGTGTGTGTTGGGGTTGCTAAATCGGACCTGGTCTCCTTCGTGAGGGTGTGTGTGTGTGTGTGTGTGTGTGTTGGGGTTTGAACCGGACCTGGTCTCCTTTGTGAGGGTGTGTGTGTGTGTGTGTGTGTGTGTTGGGGTTGCTGAACCGGACCTGGTCCCCCTCGTGAGTGTGTGTGTGTGTGTGTGTGTTGGGGTTGCTGAACCGGACCTGGTCCCCCTCATGAGTGTGTGTGTGTGTGTGTGTGTGTGTGTGTGTGTGTTGGGATTGCTGAAGCGGACCTGGTCCCCCTCGTGGGGCTGGTAGTGGAAGCGGAAGGGCAGGCAGAAAGAGGTGTTGTGGGCCTGCAGCAGGGCGTCGCGGTCCTGCCCCTGGTCCAGCCCGCTCACGGCGCTGTCCAGCTGCTGCAGCCCGTTCTTCAGGTTCTGCTGCATGCGGTGCCGGTGAGACAGGAACCCGCGCATGACCCGCGTCAGCGTCAGGTGGTACCCCAAATCTGTGCACTGCGGACCAGACCCCAAACAAACCAGAGAACCATAAGATTGTGTCATCAATTTGCACACATCAACTTGAGTGAAATAGACAGCAGAGCATCAACACATCACAAATGTGTCACAACAAGCTGTAATACACAAAGCTGCAAGAGGAAGAGGAAAGGAGAGGAGAGGAGAGGAGAGGAGAGGAGAGGAGAGGAGAGGAGAGGAGAGGAGAGGAGAGGAGAGGAGAGGAGAGGAGAGGAGAGGAGAGGAGAGAGCGAGAGAGAAGAGGAGAGGAGGAAGAAGAGGAGAGAGGAGAGGAGAGGAAAAGAGGAGAGGAGAGGAGGAGAGAAGAGAAGAGAAGAGAAGAGAGGAGACGAAAGGAGAGGAGACGAGAAGAGAAGAGAGAAGAGAAGAGAAAAGGAGAGGGGAGAAGAGGAGAGGAGAGAATGAGAGGAGAGGAGGAGAGAGGAGAGGAGGGAGAGGGGAGGTGGGAGAGGAGAGAAGGAGAGGAGAGGAGAGGGGAGGAGAGGAGAGAGAGGAGAGGAGAGGAGGAAGAGGAGTATAGAGGAGAGGAAAAGAGGACAGAAGAGGATGAGTGGAGAAGAGAAGAGAAGAGAAGAGAAGAGAGGAGAGGAGAAGAGAGGAGAGAAGAGAAGAAAAAAGAAAAGAGGGAAGGAGAGGAGAGGAGAGAATGAAAGGAGAGGGGAAGAGAGAATGAGAGGAGAGGAGAGGAGAGGAGGGAGAGGGGAGGTTGGAGAGGAGAGGGTGGTGGGAGAGGAGAGGAGAGAAGGAGAGGAGAGGAGAGGAAGGAGAGGAGAGAAAAGAGAAGAGGAACAGGAGGGAGAGGAGAGGAGAGGAGAAGAGGAAGAGGATGGAGTGGTGAGGAGAGGAGAGGAGAGAAGAGGAGGAAGAGGAGGTAGAGGAGAGGAGAGAAGGAGAGGAGGGGCTTGGCCTTGTAAACCAACCAACCACCGGAGTTCACACATTTAAAAATAATGACCTTGTGTGTATTACTGTGATAAAGTGTGCTGACACATTTTTCCCAAAACTATAACAGCTCAAAGTTAAAATATAGATGTGATTAACATTTAAAAAACATAAAGTCATGTGGCAAGAGCTGCATGTGGCAAGAGCTGCATGTGAGAATGTGGTGACATGCAGAGCTGATGGACTGAATAATGGTTGTTAGCAAACCTCCGTGGAGCATTTTAAAATCAGATAATGGCAGGAAGACGGTTTCCGACATCCTATATGCATGCACTTTACATAGATACATGCTGCACATGAGCAAATGTGATAGTGTCTGCAACTATTCTTGAGTCTTGCAACAATTCCCCAGCTGACTTCTGCATTTTGTTAGATTTGTATCTCTCAGAATTTTCAACTTCTATTATGATTTAGCAGGTTTAGGAACAGTTTCTTTCCTACAGCTGTTTCCCTGCTGAACTCTACCCTCGCTGAACCTCCATGTCCCCCCACTACGCCACCACTCTCGCCCCCTACCATGTCCCCCCTTCCATGTCCCCCCTTCCATGCCATCACTCAAGCCCCCTGAACTCTACCCTCGCTGAACCTCCATGTCCCCCTACTATGCCACCACTCTCGCCCCCTACCATGCCAGCACTACCACTACCTCCACGCCCCGTCCCTCTTCACCTCTCCATCTCTCCCACTGTCAGTGAACTCTACCCAATCCCCGCATACATTGGCACACCACCCAAAACAAAAATGTATATTGTAAATACTGTATATCCCCTGTACATCTTTGTGTTATAGTTCAACCGGTACATATCTTGTACATATTGTTCATACATATCATATTTATTAACTTATATATTTATAGCACAACTGTATACTTGTTCATAGCCCATCATATATATTAATAGCTCTACTGTATACCTGTTTATAGCACATCTGTTTATATCCCCCACAAAGATTAAGAACAAAGTACTCCCACGTGTTTATATTGCACTACTTTATTGTACATAATTCACTACAACCATACTGCCTATATAGTATATACTGTATACATCGCACTTGCTGCTCCTTGCACTTCTGATTAGATGCTAAATGACATTTCGTTACCTGTATTTATACATGTGTAATGACAATAAAGTTGAATCTAATCTAATCTAATCTAATGATGATGTGTCTCTTGCTGGCTTGGAGAACCAGTGATTTTACAAACACAGAAGGTTGTCTGCTGCTGTTTAAGGCTCACCATATTTTAATAAAAAAAAAAAAACAGCGTGATAATAATGTTGGAAGTATAAATATTCCAAAGAATACCGCAATCCATAAACTATTGTATTGTGTGGAATTGCTGAATAATGTTTTAATAACATTTTTAATAGCTAACATCACCCTCTCTGGTGTTAGAGGTTAAAAGCTCCTACCAGAAGTGAGAATGAGGATGAGGTTGGAGACTGAGTTGCAACCAGACCATATGTGACTGGAGAGATGAGACAGGTTTAAATCTCCTAGGATACCGAGGTGGGGTGACTCAAAGCTGTCCATCATGCCTAACGCACTCAACCTGAACTTTGTTTACAAAATATCATTGAGCTCATTAAAGGCCTCATATTTACACTTCATTAGTGCCAGACACCTGCTATGATATGGTATTATCACACGCAAGTGAAGATTAATGTGATAAGGGGTATTATATTTATCCTGATCTATCAGTCGCTTTTGATTAAAGGAGCCTGTAAAAGATTAATCTAAATGTCAGAGAACTAACACAGCTCACAATGGTGCTGTAGCGAAGGGGAAGCTAAGGACAAATTCTAATTTAGCCTGATAAAGTAAACCAGCCCCTGGTACTACACTCCATTTCATTTCGCTGTGCAGCATTGACAATCGACTGC
>CM050206.1:15176577-15181577 GCA_027475355.1 Coilia nasus | reverse complement strand
AGCATGGATGTGTGTGTGTGTGTGTGTTTGTGCATGGGTGTGTGTGTGTGTGTGTGTTGATGCTGAGCATGGATGTGTGTGTGTGTGTTGATGCTGAGCATGGATGTGTGTGTGTGTTTGTGCATGGATGTGTGTGTGTGTGTGTGTGTGTGTGTGTGTATGTGTGTGTGTGTTGATGCTAAGCATGGATGTGTGTGTTTGTGTTGATGCTGAGCATGGATGTGTGTGAGTTGGTGGTGCAAGATGGGTGTGTTTTAGTGGGTCATGCATCTTTAGAGGCACTTATCTTTTGTGTGTGTGCCTGGTGTATGTGTGTGTGTGTGCGTGTGTGTGTGGCCGCACCTTCTTGGCCAGGCGGTGTGTGTCCTCTATGCAGTGTGAGAGGCGCTGGGTAAGTGTGTTGCAGCAGGTCTCGCTCAGGGCACTGTGGTCTCTGCTCTCCTGCCGGGTCTGGGTCAGCAGAACCGACCAGCACTGCGCTACCGAACACTGGTCCGAATGCTCCTTCCTGCGGCCCGGCAAAAAGAGGAGAACATCACACTCTGTGACACTCTCTTTACTAACTGATTAGCTAACTTACTAACTAACTAACTAAGTAACTATGTAACTAACTTACTAAGTAACTATGTAACTAACTAACTAGCTAGCTCACTAACTAACTAGCTAACTTAGTAACTAATTACCTAACTAACTAACTGACGGACTAATTAATTAAGTAACTAACTAACTGACTGACTAAAAAGCTGACTGACTGTCTGTCTGTCTGTCTGCCAGTTTGACTATCCATCGTTTTCTCTCTCACTCTACACACTATAAACACTTGTGTGCACGCACACACATACAATATATACACACTCCTTTCATTTCTGCAACTCTCTCTTCTCTTTCAACTTGTCCTACTGTGCCCCCCCCCAACTCCAATTTCATATCCAATTGCTCATCTGATTCCTGCCTCCACCATGACAGAGAGCCTGACCCATATTCCTGCTCTCATCTCCCCACTGCCCTCAGCGCCTTTCCCTCTCTCCAAATCTTCCTCAGCCCCTTTCCCGCTTCCTCCGTACTCACACACCCTCTCCTCTCCTCTCCTCTCCTCTCTTCCCCTCTCGTCTCTCCTCCATCTACTCTCCTCTCCTCCCCCTCCTGTCCTCTCCTCTCCTCTCCTCCCCTCCCCTCTCGTCTCCTCTCCTCCATCTACTCTCCTCCCCCCCCCCCCCGTTCTCTCCCCTCCTTCTCCTCTCCTCCTCTGTTCACTCCTTCCTTTGTGTCTACTTAAATAGATCTCTCTTTCTCTTTCTTCTTCTTTATTTCTTTCTTTCTTTCTTTCTTTCTTTCTTTCTTTCTCTCTCCCTCCCCCCGTCTCTCACCTCTTGGTCTTGAGGGTGAACCTCTCGGCGAGCTTGTCGAGCGAGCGTGCGTACTCGGCCTCGATCTCGGCGCGTCTGCGCAGGTAGTCGCTCAGGTCCTGCAGCTGCTGCGTCTTCTGCTCCAGCTGCGTGTCCAGCACCTTCATCTGCTCAGACAGCTGACCGCGCAGCTCTGAGGGACCGCATGGAGGAATAGCATGGAGAGAGAGGAGAGGAGGAGAGGAGAGGAGAGGAGAGGAGGAGGGGAGAGGAGAGGATGAAAGGAGAGAAGAGGAGAGGAGAGAGAAGAGAATAGCAAATAGAATGAATAGAATGCTGTTTTATTGTCACTATACACATGTACAATGAAACTGAAGGCAACTCATTCTCTAGCGCAGACATGTATGAAGAACATTTACAACATAGAATAAACAGTAGTGCAAGATAAGATAAAGAATAAAAAGAAGATAGAAAAAGAGGGGGAGAGGAGAGGAGAGGAGAGAAGAGGAAAGGAGAGGAGGAGAGGACGGGAGAGGGGAGGAGATGAGAGGAGAGGAGAGGAGAGGAGAACATAACAATAGAGGAGAGAAGAGGAGAGGGGAGAAGGAGGGGAGAGGCAAGAGAAAGAACGAAAGAAAGAAAGAAAGAAAGAAAGAAAGAAAGAGAGGAAGGAAAAGAGAAGTGATCACTGAGTTATTCAAATGTGCGTTTTGTACTGGATTGTCCTTTGTCCTTGGCAAGTAATTGAGCCAGCATCAGTCAGCCATTTTGGCAAGTGCTGGGGCTGGAGTCTATGCAGTAAACATAAAATCAACCAAAATACTGCCATTTTTGAAGTCACGCTCTTCATGTATCATCACACACCCATGCTCAAGACTTATACTCAACTAATACATGTATACAGTCACATGAGACTATATTGTTACTATGAGAGTATATGAGACTTATACTCAACTAATCCAGACACATGAGACTATATTGTTACTATGAGAGTATATGAGACTTATACTCAACTAATCCAGACACATGAGACTATATTGTTACTATGAGAGTATATGAGACTTATACTCAACTAATCCAGACACATGAGACTATATTGTTACTATGAGAGTATATGAGACTTATACTCGACCAATAAGATGGGAAACGAACGGAGAAGTATATAAGGCTGACAAACAGATTACAGAAAGGAAAACTGACTCAGAGAAAGAGGAAAAGAAAAAAAAGACAGATGCACCACCTGATCAGATAGACAAGAAGAAAGAAAGAGGCAAAGCAGGCAGATGGGTACAGAGATAGACAGAAACACAAAAAGGAAACAGAGAGAAAGAGGAGGAGAGAAGGCAGCATAGATGAGAGACAAACAGAGAAAGAGAGAGAGGAGGCGGGTAGAAGGAGAGAGAAAGGAGGGATCTGTAAATGAAACACATGCTTGCAGGTGAGTGGCACAGACCCACGGCTGCTCACCTCCGACGCATCTATGCTAAGGCACCAAACGAGTGCCACCACAGGGGGTGGGCACACAATCTGCCAGTATCGTGCCCGTGAACCAGATGACTGCAACCACAGGGAGCCAGCAAACAGTCCACCCCTATGCTGCCCGCGCACCAAACAACTATAACTACAGGGGGCCAGCAAACAGTCCACCCCTATCGTGAACGCGCACCAAACAACTATGACCACAGGGGGCAAGCAAACAGTCCGCCCGTATCGTGCACGCGCACCAAACAACTATGACCACAGGGGCCCAGCAAACAGTCCGCCCCTATCGTGACCTGCAGGCAGAGGACCACTTCAATGGCTGCGTCAAAACCACTCCTGGCCACATTACTGTAGGCAGGGGCTATTCTCAAGGCACTCAGTAAGAAGAGCACTGAGAGAAGCTGTTGAACTGAAACGTCTGCTCTTCTTAACTTTTGCAACTGTCAATAAATGCATTCATTTTGGAAAAAAAAAACGTTGTTCTGAACTACACAGTGTGCGAAATATTCCTCTTCTACTATTTTCAAGTCAAACTGGATAGACGGGCGTGAAATAGCCCATTGTGCATGGCTCATTCATTAAAAGGAAAGTACAGCATGACGGAGCAGCGATATGATTTTATTAGTGAGATCTTTTCTATTACTTTGTGACATTCTCATAGAGGGCTCCGTGACAGACAGTTTGAATTTGGGTGCAGCTGAAAGGGTGATGGAGAGAGAGAAAAGAGAAGCTTGGTTTATATGCACCGTGTCTGTCAGTGTGAGTGACATTGTGGCGTCAAAGTAAAGAGATGCTATTGATTTAAAAGAATGAGAGAGATGCTACTGTGTTTGTGAGCGAGACTGAAATGTAACAGGCAAATGAGTGAGGGAAGGCCTGAGAAAGAAGAGGAAACACAGAGGGAAAATAGATAAAGAGAAAAGAGAGAGAGAGAGAGAGAGAGAGAGAGAGAGAGAGAGAGAGAGAGAGAGAGAAAACAGGAGAGAGAAAGAGAGGGAGACGATTTTTTGAAGGGTTTAAAGGCAAAGGAGGGAGAGAAACAGAGTCAGAGAGTGAAGAGTGTCAGTAAGAGAGAGAAGAGAGCTGGAGAATAAATAAATAAGAGAGAGTGATGGGAGAGAGAGGAGAAGACATATGGAGAGGGAGCGATAAGAGAGAGAGAGAGAGAGAGATAGAGAGGGGAAGAGATATGGAGAGGGAGCGATAAGAGAGAGAGAGAGAGAGAGAGAGAGAGAGAGGGAAGCGATATGGAGAGAGAGCAATCAGAGAGAGAGGGGGGAAGAGATATGGAGAGAGAGTGATAAGAGAGAGAGAGGGAGGAAGAAAGCGTGAAAGAGAGAAAGAGAGGAAGAGATATGGAGAGGCTGGCGGTGGTGGTGTGGGAAAAGCACATTATCTGACCGCTTCCTCTCCCTTTGTTTGGCTCCCTCGCTCACCCTCTGCCCTTTCACAGCCTGAGGCAGCGCTCTGATTGGAGGAGGGGAGACAGCATCACTAATACTGGCTATAAATACTCCGGCACAGACCACTCGGCACGCCACGCGGCAGTACGGCCATAGTGCTACACACCCTACCACGCCACGCCACACCACGCCACAGCACAGCCATACCGCTACACACCACGCCACGCCACAGCACAGCCATACCACTACACACCACACCACAGTACAACCATACAGTTACACACCACACCACAGTACAACCATACAGTTACACACCACACTACAGTACAACCATACCGCTACACACCACACCACAGCACAGTACAGCTGTACTGCTATACACCACACCACACCACAGCACAATACAGCACTGCCATTCAGCTAGCATCCTATTGACGCAGGACACTGCCACTACCCCAGCATTCCATCCACGCAGGACCCTACCCCAGCATTCCATCCACGCAGGACCCTACCCCAGCATTCCATCCACGCAGGACACTACCCCAGCATTCCATCCACACAGGACACTACCCCAGCATTCCATCCACACAGGACACTACCCCAGCATTCCATCCACACAGGACACTACCAATACGCCAACCAGCATTCCATCCACGCAGGACCCTACCCCAGCATTCCATCCACGCAGGACCCTACCCCAGCATTCCATCCACACAGGACACTACCAATACGCCAACCAGCATTCCATCCACGCAGGACCCTACCCCAG
>CM050206.1:15124077-15166577 GCA_027475355.1 Coilia nasus | reverse complement strand
CTCTCTCTCTCTCTCTCTCTCTCTCTCTCTCTCCCTCTCTCAAACGTGTGTACACACACACACACTCACTCGCTCTCCCGCTCGTGTGCTCACACACACACACACACACACACATGCGCGTGCAGTCTGAAACACAGCCTCTCTCTCTCAGTCTCCGCTGCTCTAAGGCAGCCAGGGAGAATGTCATAACCCAAGCCACGCCCCTTTCTCTCCCCACTCCTCGCAGGCTTGCTATAAATACGTGTATGGATATGAATATGCTGTCTTGTTCTCGCAGACTCTCCCTCTCTTCTTCTTCTCTCTCTCCCTCTCTTCTCTCTCTCTCTCTCTCTCCAGTCATCCCCCCGACACCCCCCCTCCCCGCCTTTTTTTGCTTAGTCTCTGGCCATGAAACGCTTCTCTTATGACCTTGCATTGTACCCAGTGGAAGCACCCCCATCTCTTTCCATGCACACTCACACACACACGCGCACACACACACACACACACACACACACACACACACAGAAAGGCATTAGCAAACTTGTTCCCGTGGGACTAATATAGTGTCATGAATGCAGGCAGGCAGGCAGGCGGCGTCTGTGGATGGTGTCTCACTGAGAGCTGACGCAGGCGCGGACGGTCACTGTGATTAAATCGCCATCGGTGACGGCTCAACAACAGACCCCACGCAGCAGGATCAAATAAAGACAACAAAAATACAAAAATAAACACCATCATCATCGTCATTCGGCAGGGGGGTTCTCCCTGTGCCAGCAACAACCAGCACCTGGGCAAGAGCAACAGCCCAACAGCCGGGGGGCCCCCTTCACAATGCACCATGCAGGGACAGATCACCTTGAGGAAGGAGCCATCGAAGGAGAAGAAAAAGAAAGGATAGAGGAAAAAAAGGAAAACAGGCGGCACTAATTCATAGGCAATGTGCTGATGCTGCAGCCCTTGTCTGGGCAGCGCGGCGTGGAGGGCTTATCATAATTTACTACTGACAAAGACCATAAAGCGCGCGATAAAGCTGCACTCGCACTCTCCGCACAGCACACACACACACACACACACACACCAAAAGCTGTGGTACCATCATCCCACACATGCTCACACACACACCAAAAGCTCTGCTACCATCGCCACACACACAGACACAAACACAACACACACACACACACACAGCACACACCAAAAGCTCTGGTACCATCATCTCACACATGCTCACACACACACACTCTCCGCACAGCATACACACACACCAAAAGCTCTGCTACCATCGCCACACACAGACACACACACAACACACACACACACACACACACACACAGCAAACACCAACATCTCTGATAACATCACCACACACACATGCTCACACACACACACAGCACACACCAAATCTCTGGTAACATGGCCACACACACACACACTCTCACACACACACAGAGCACACACCAAAAGCTCTGGTAACATTGCCACAATTTCACAGGTGCACCGTGCCTCATGGACTGCATGGGCTACAGGTTTGATGCAAAAAGGGGGCGCTGTGCATCTAGCAAAATTAACATGATGTGCAACAAAAAGGTTTTACAATGATTTATAATGTTTGTTTTATTACGAATCAAGGCAGTAACCAGCAGAATCTTGAAAATATAGTTGGTCTTGGGTGAAGCCTTTCAGAAATAAGAGTCTGATTTTGTGATTTATTCTATAACTGTACACATTAAATCTGCAACACTATGGGTTTAACTGTTGCATCATAATGCGGAACCCTTATGTTCGTTACTATTGATGTCTGATCCAGAATACTGTGGGCTTCATTGTTGAATCATAATATAGAACCCTTATGCTCGTTACTGTTTGTGTTAGATCCAGAATACTGTGGGTTTCATTGTTGCATCATAATATAGAACTTTTATGTTTGTTACTGTTTGTGTTAGATCCATAATACTGTGGGTTTCATTATTGCATCATAATATAGAACCCTTATGTTTGTTACTGTTTATGTCAGATGCAGAATACTGTGGGTTTCATTCTTGCATCATAATATAGAACCCTTAAGTTCGTTACTGTTTATGTCAGATGCAGAATACTGTGGGTTTCATTGTTGAAGCATAATGTAGAACCCTTATGTTTGTTGCTTTTTACGCCATCGATGTTGAGTTGCTGTTTAAGTCTACAATACTGTGGGTTTCACTGTTGCATCATAATGTAGCGCAGTCAGCCAATAATGTTCTCGTCAGGTATTTGTGGTCTCCAAGGAAGACCCTGAGGGAGGGCAGACAGTTTGTAGCGATGGAATGGCTTAGAAGTAGAAAGTGCCAGCCGTGACCCTGGTGACCTGTGCTCGTGCCACAAGCTGCACGCACAGGCTTGCAGAGCAGACAGGAAACCTGGCTGAGGTGCCTGCATGGGCATAAGCTCAACGGCTGTTATCTACCCGACGGATGTCGAAAGACACCAAAAACACAGATCTCTGCAAGACAAAGGCAAGCACTGTCATGCGTGTCAGCATTGACCAGCTTTCTTTGTCATTTATCAGGTATGCGGTATGTGTTCTACATAATTAAAGATCTCTTTTGTCCTCTGCAGGTTGTTGTAGATGTAAGGTCTAATTAATTGCATAATACAAAATTAGATGGCAAGGAATCATACATAACATTGAATGCATACAAAATGCTATGCCAAGTGATCAGTGTTCAGAGAGATAAATGACAAAGTGAAACATGATAGTGCATGGATGTTGGTATTTAAGGAGGTTGGGCATTTACAGTAACATTTTCCTAGCGCGGTTTCAGCATTAGCCCGTTATGACACTCTCTAGCCCATCACCCCCCCCCCCCCCCCCCCCCCCCCACCCTCTTTCTTATTGCACAGTGTCTCTGTAGCTCAGCGTGCTATGGATGATTCATCACATATCTCTTCTACTGCAACGTGATCTTCACAGCAAAATGTGCATTAACCATAAATGACTGACACACAGACATAAAAATCAATACATATATGAAAAGGACATCCGAGGCACAAGACAATGTTTTGCAAAACACCCACACACACACAGAACTGTACTTCAAACTCCTGTGTCAGTTCCTTCCACACACACACACACACACACACACACACAGACGACAGTATTGGAAACTCCTGTGTCAGTTCCCTAGTGGTAAAGTACAGCTGCTGAGAACCACCCCTCCCATGAATGCTAGGAAAGGCTGTGGCGATGACAATTCTGTGTGTGTGTGTGTGTGTGCGCAAAAAAGTGGTGTGGGATGACACCAAAACAACAAATAACTTGTGGCAGCCTCAAGCTTCACGTCATAGAGAGGGACACTCACAGGACCCTAATCACACAAAAAAAGAGCAAGCCAAAAAAAGAGTAGGCCAAAAAAAAGAACAGCGCTTCTTCAACACAGTACACACTGCTATTAAACTACACCTGACCCTGCTCACTGCCCGGACTCTTTCTCTTGCCCTGTCTTTCTCTCCCTCTCTCTCTTTCTCCCTCTCTCTATCTGTCTCTCCTGCTCTCTGTCTCCCCCAGGGACAGTTCAGTTTCCACTTGGTCAGTCAGTCCTTACAGTTCTGACCTACTTCATCCTTCTGGCTCCAAACGCACTAGAGGCTCTCTCTCTCACACACTCACACACACACACACACACACACTCATCAGCCGCTGAACATGCCCAGACTCACACATGCACAACGCACACTCTCAAACCCATACCGTAGACACGGCACAGCACAAGCCCTCTTGCAACGGTCACAATGGTGGATACCCAGGGCATCCACACACACACACATCCACACACACACACACACACACACACACCTATGTTAAAAACACCTATGACACTGTATGGAAGGCGGCATTCTAAGCAGCAATGCTGTTTTTACTAAACACACGATTAACATCAACTATCATTTGTCCTCAGTATATACAGTTGCTAAATGCTTGAGGTTTGCAGCTAAATCTATAAATAACCAAACTGATTAAACAGTAAATGTGTAATTACCATCTCACTGTAAAGCCCTGAAGGGATCGTCTGTACCTCCCGAGTAACATCAAGGTTCTGGGTGGATTTGAAGGCCACGTGTCAGACATAAGAGTGAAAACAGGAAGTAGGCTTGACAGATGTGTGTGCCTCAGGGTTAGGAGGCTAATGTTACAAGTGGTACATGAAGGAAAAGTATATGACACCCTCTATCTGTTTGTATACTGCACAAATTTTAACCACCCCTCTGTACATATATATACCTGTGTGTCTTTTGTCGATTTAAAACAGGCGACGATCCAAGCAATGAATATTGTGGGGCAAGCACTATACACAAGGCTAATCGTAAAGTGGTTAGCACCCTCTGTCTATTCGTCATCTGGGCTGTTAATTTTAATGCTTTTGATTAATGATTTGAAGGCTTGTTTCAATAGTAGCTTCAATATATGTCCCAACAGCACAACCCTGTGGACATTTCAAAAAGTGCATCTATGCACCTGCCTTCTTGCATCAAGGTAAATAAAAACACAAACCACAAACTATATGCTGTGAACAGCAGCATTTTATTGTTGTGGCACAGAACGTGAATTCAGACTGATGTCATCTTTCTGATCTGCCTTAAAGAAAAAAAATAAAGCAAGAAACATTTCATGTTTCTGAAATAGACATGAAATAGACACGAAATTCTTCCAGCCAGTTGACTTGTGTGCATGCTCTCCTGTCCAGACCATGCTGGTGTCGCTGTACTCTGCTGATGTCAAACAGCCATGTTCAAAAGTGAGTTCAGGCCCATGTCACGATACACCATGTCATGTTTTAGACAGGATGTTGTCATGCTTAAACATGACATGTGTGCCACTGTCACCCACATGACAAGGCCCCATAGGGGGGGGACAAAGAGGCTCAGGTGGGGCGACTGGAACCAGGGGTGTCCTTGAGGCGTGAGGAGTGAGATGTCAGGTGTGTCTCCTGGAGAAATGGTCTCTCCGGTGAGGTCACAGTGGTGAAGGGCAGACAGCAGACCCCTCCGCCTCCCCCTCCATCATCACGGCAGATTGGGCCGCTGTCTCAGCTGGTCGGCCTGTCTGACGGCCTCGTCCAGTTCCCCCTGAGACAGCAGGCTGAACTGCTGCAGGGCAGACAGCAGCTGGGAGCGGGAGTTACCGATGAAGGAGTGCGACAGGAATGACGGAAGGCCCCCGCCCTTCTTCAGGAAGTACAGAGGGACTCGGACCATCCCCATGACCTTGAGTAACATTCAAACAAAGATGAAGCATGGCCAGCGTCAAATTAATGGTCGATTCTTTCTGAACAGGGTAGTTTAACGGCAGATTAACTGGACAAAAACAGCACCAACAAACACAAAGAAACCAAACCAAAACAAGACCTGTTCCATACCTCTAAGCCATGGTCTGTTGCCATGGTTACAGCAGCCCTCTCCACTTCCTTTATCTCGGACTCTTCCATCTTCTTTACATAAAAGTGAGTAATCAGAGTGGGGCAAGATGGAGCGTGGCAGGACACCACATGATCTTCAGGAGATACCGGCACAGCAACCCCCAGCTCCTCTTTCAGCTCTCGGCTAAGGCCAGCTTCTAGACTTTCTGCAGACGGGTCCACTAACCTAATATTATAATACTGTTTTATTTGAAGGAGTATTCTAGGCGACGAATTTGAATCACAAAATTTGGTTGACACTAATCGGCGCATATTTATGTTGCGACAACACCAATTAGGATCATTGTCATGGTCGTCCTTGGATTTGAATGAAAAAAAATTAATTTCTTTGACATGACTCTGCTGACAGTGTAATAATAATAAGCACGACATAACCAATAGCCATTCAAAGGCAGTCAATGAATGACAACTGTTATTTGCTGTTATTTATTCAGGGAACTTACCCACCAGGAAATCCCAACAAACCATCGAAACGCATCTGCATCTGTTAAAATGATGTGTTTCCTGTTAATGCGAAATCACAGATGATAACAACTAAAACCTACATTAGTTAACCTGGTGCTTAGGTGTCTTACCAGGACAATGTGTTTAATTGGAGTTCTTCCAAAGAGTTTGGCCTTGGTGTTAGCGTAAAGCATGACATGACAAGCATGTCTGTGACCAGCAAGTGACAATGCTTCTTCTTTACTTACGCTTGCGGTTGTCACACACGTCTGCGTCGCCATTACTGCAGCAGTAGAGACACGTCTGTTTGGTTGAATACAGTAAATCTGGCAATGTAAAATGTCGAAAAACTGAAAGCATCGGAACACGGAAACGAAATCTCTTGTACGGCAATAGTATCCAATGATTGTTGTGCATTGGGCGGGGATATAACCCCATCGACCAATGACATGCTCGTCGTCCATCTTCGGATCGACAGGGGTGTCCATGCAAGTGCATGGCCTCCGCAACACCAGTTTTTTTCCAGGAGGCACTTAAATATTGAGTTCGTCTTTATGTTTGCACTTTTTTGTGTTTGCTTTTAAGTAACCATTTATATTCAGGAAACCACGCCTCATACATATTGCATACAAACCCCATGCATATTTTCATTTCATCACATGCATGAAAACAGATAGAGACCATTAAAGAAATATTACCAGACAGCTTTCTGTGCCTATCAGACTTTGTCGAACCAACCAGGAGTAAGTTATTTTGTGTCCTGAGTGTGCTCAAATGTGCTGGGAGAATGTGTACCAAAAAATAGCAGACATTTTATTCACACCAAACTACAGCTAAACAACATCATCCATTTACCTTGCCTACCTGTACATTTCTATAACACCTGCAACAATTGATAAGTGACTTCACTTTGCTGGCAAGAAACCAGACCAAGAAATGACTCACAATCAGTTCCCAATTTATTGTCAAAACTGTTGCTTGTTCATATCAGAAAAGAGAGGGTGTAGATGGTGATGTGTGCACTCTGAGTGACCATTTCCTCTGGTCAGCTAGGGTCGTATGAGGGAGCCAGTCTGTGAAAACTGAAGAGCATTGTGAGTGTTCCTCCAGATGAAAAACCAAAAACTTGATCGAGCGAGCAAGCGCGTGCTGATGACCACCCAGCGCTGCCCATTACGAGTCCGAGGAGGAGGAGTCTTTGACGTCTGTGCTTTCCGTGGCCTCGCTCACTTCGCTCATCTCCTTGCTCTCTCCGCCGCTGTCGCCCTCGGCCTCCTTCTCGCCGTCCTGCACGCTCAGCTTCTCCGTCAGGGCCGCCAGCGGGGTGTCCTGGGACGGCGGCGCCTCCGAGCCCCACAGACGAACACCGGGCTTCTGTAACTGAACAAAATTAAGACCACGCATAACACTCAACACAACAACACTGCCGATACTATGGCCCTTAGAGGATGTGTTCTCAACACATAATGTTCCAGGTGTAGGTCTTTTCAAATTTCATTAATACTGCCCTGGCTTTTAGTAGCAATTTAGAAAATAACCAATATTATGGAGGTATCAAAAAATTTGGAGGTGGGAGCAGAGTGTGAATTTCCCCTCAATAATTGGGGGACACTACCTTTTACAAGGGTACCACCCTTTATGTTTTACATTAAAATGTTGGTACCCCCCAACCCTGCTACTGTTGTCTCTTTAGGGTGTACTTGGTCTTGATTAGGGGGGTATCATACCCCCCAAGTGCCCCCTGTAATTCCAACTATGGATGGGAGACGTATATAAAGCGATCTCACAGTCAAAAGCATCCACTCACACATCTGCCTCTCCAGTGTGAGGTTGTATGCTTCACTAGGCTAAGACTGTGAGGGAGGGATGCACTGCAGCACGGCCAAACTAGTGACCAAGCCAGAGGGCAAAGGGGGCCCAGGGCAGGGGCCCTAAAAGTATGACTGGTCTGGCAGCAATTTAGCCTAAGTAGTAGAAAAACTGACACAGACTGTAGCGCATCTGGTGCAAACTTTATTTAACGGATGCTTAGCTTTTTGTTACAATTGAAATGGTGGTTGTTCTGCATATTTACTGAAATTCTATTCTGATGAAATGACATCTCAAAAAGGGAAATTTGTCTTGGGCAAAAATATCCTGACAGCCAATGCTTGTGCATGACTAACATGTCGATGGGAAACACAGCCTTTTAGCAAACCTATGGAGATAGTGCTAACTGCCTAAAGCTAACCCCCGAAGCATCCCCCCATAACATTAACCATAAACAAACCTCATCAGCCATCTGGGTCAGATTCCTCTTCATGGCGTAAGCATCTTCCCCGTCCGCATAGTACTTGGGCTCAACTTCGCTAATCCTGGAAGCAAAGCAAGACTGTCATATCCATAATACGTCAACAACCAAATATGTGACCTTTCGGGGTACTTCAAAAAAATTTAGTGGTGGAGATTTGAAATTTGACACTTACTGGAATTTGAGGGTGTTTGAGTAGAGGTGCAATGCAGCACGGTTGCTGTTGAGAGAAAGCAGGAGTTTTAGGAGGGTTTTTTTTACTATTAAAAATCACGTGTGGACTAAGATTTCCTTATTTAACCTGATTATCCTTGTGAGAAAAAAGAATCTGTTTTATTACTTAAGTACGACACAAGCCATAGAGGTAGACTACCTCTTCCTGACATGCAGAGAGACATATTTGGCGTTGAAGTTTTCGATCATGGCTCGGCTGGCCTGGTCCATGAGTTTCTGCGCCAGACCCAAGCGCCTGTGAGACCGCTTCACTGCCTGTTGAGTGACAAGTGCACAGGTCAGTTTAACAAACAAATTGCGAAAGCAGTTCGAACAGCACAACACAAGCACACACACAAACACATCACAATTATGTAAGAAATTAAAGTGTGTTTTTTACTGCTTGTCCTGTGGAAGGTAGGTATACCAATATGTGTCAAACACGTTTGAACTGCAGCCAATCAGTTACGCCTACTGTACTGCATAGTGACCTGCTCAAAGACTGTTTAGGATGTCAGGATAATTAAATCAAGTTTTCTGCATTCATGTAAAAAGGTGATCAGTTCAAAGGCAGCAAAGAGAGACTAACTGTACAGTGAGAGTGGAAGAACACTCACTAGTGATGTGATGTGTCCATGGGGTACATCGTCAGGATCTTCTTCCCTATGGACAGACAAGATCAGTTACCAGCCAGCCCACACAACAGACTCTACCCGTACACAGAGACCTTGCCATTGAAATTGGCATAGATAAACACAAACTTACATTTTTGCTAAGACGTATCCAACTATCTTTCCGTTTTCATCTTCTGCAATGTAGGACAGCTGTAAAAAGTTGCATACAGCTGAATTACATTACATGGGGATAGAAAATAAACAAATGTGTAGTGATTCTAGCAGGCTTATAAAATGCATAAGTTTCCATCTCTTACCTGAGGCCAAGACAAGCCATGATAAAAGTAGTACTTCATCTGGTAGTTCTCTGGAAGACACAGCAGGTTGCAGTGCTGCATATTCATAAGATCCTCCGGCTGAAAGTGGAGCACACAAAAATGCCATTTGCGAAAGGCACCTCAAACATCCAAAGTAGTATAAACGCCGCCCATCCCAACACAGATGAAGGCTACTACCAACGTCTGACAACTGGTCAATTCACCATTTTATTAACTTAACTTAAACTGAGCGCTAAACTGAATCAGCTGTTGTAGGGATCCTGTAGTCTCCGGTCTATCCACAGGGAAGTGTCCTAAATAAAATAGGTTGTCACTAGCCGGCTGGCTAACCCTCCCTAGCTGGCCTGACTATGGACCTTCAATTCCGAAGCATTGCGCGGACAACATGAGACAACGATGCAATACTGGCAACTCTAAAACCTTGCTGCATCCTCGTGAGTTGATCAAGTTGTTAGAAGACAATACTGACGCATCAAATATTTAACCATACTGTTACAGTAAAAGAAATCTTAACGCGTGCTAGCATTAGCCCGAATGCTACCTTGTGCTTTCACACAGTGAAGCAAGTTAGCCAATGCTAATATTAGCACCTACTGCCCCAGGCAGATGTGCTGCTCACTTACCCTTGCGTTCCGAATATTCATTTTGTCTTTTGGATGAGAGTAAACAAACTGAAAAATAAAAGTGTTGAAATAAAATCTATTATGTGTGTCAGTAAATGATGATATATACTTAAATGAATTTAAAGACCACAAGCCCTGGAAGAGCAACTCTCAAATGCTACTCCAGCGCCATGTTGAGTGAAAACCGGAAACTGTGTGCACACGTGACCAAAAGCGTGTTCCTGATAGGTTCCCTTGCTAACCTCAACAGCTGATCTTAGATCAATATCCATGCCCCCTTGCCTTTTTAAACCATTGTAAAAGGACGCAGCGAGCTGGCTTCAGACCAGCACGCAAATAGATCATGTATGTCCCAAATGCTGTATTCGCAACACATATAAATATTTCTGCATCGGTGAAATTAAGTTCTTATCAAAGCTATATTATTACTAAAACCACGATTTTAATATTGAACGACTAGAACAGATATAACTGTTGTTTTATATAGTATTTAGCCGAGCAATACCAAACACAGTCCCATATGGTCTAGCGGTTAGGATTCCTGGTTTTCACCCAGGCGGCCCGGGTTCGACTCCCGGTATGGGAATGATACTGTTTTAATAATCAGACAACAAAGTAGAGGATTCATCTGGCACGATTGTAGAGTCACTATAGAAAATAAGGCATAGTGGATGTAAACAGAATCTCCCACTGACAGTAAGCTGTATCTTACACGCAATGCATACAAAATGTAGCCAACAGGGTTATATATTTAGGGGCTTCATCCACACAAATAGACACATAGATGAATAAATATTTTATTAATTTAAATTAGATCCTGAAATTGTTACTTGTTATGTCGAAATTGTTATTCACTCTGTTTTACTGTCATTTTGGAAGATGAATCTACCCATGCTTTTTAATAATTCTGTAATGCATATGAATATCCAGCAATCACTATATATACTTATACATTGTATATTATTTTAGTATAATTGCTTTGACAATGTTGTGAAAGTCTATACTGTCACACAGCCATTCCAATAAAGTTTTGAAAGCCAACTACCTTACTGTGCCAGTATTACAAGTCCAGCAGCAGGTTCCCCATTCAGTGAAAGAGATTGAGAGAGAGAGAGAGGGAGAACTGCCTTGAGGACAGTATAGCTCAGGCTTGCTATCCCTCCTTTACAAAAGACCTCCAGTCTGACGGAGCTAGCCTATTTGATTCAGAGCATTTATGTATTGTGTGGCATATTGTGTGCTTTTTGGTGGTCTAAAACATAGTCGTACATTTGTGATAAAAGAGACACCATGATACAAAGTCACGCCCAGAACTATTATTTATTGAGAAACAATATATTTAAGTCATTATACAAAAAAGTTCCACATGTGCACAATCCTTTCCAAAATAAAAGTTACTCTCTAACAAAGTTAAAGGTCTAGAAACAAGACTCAAAATGACCAAATCAAACACCAGAAGATGAAAAAAAAAACTTTCAAAATAAGTGAGAGATTCCAATCTGAAAAGTGCAGTCAAAAGTTCACCACATAAACCAATAACTTAAAATGCAATGCATTCATTTCCTGACCCTCATGGCACCGCACTAAAAATATAAAGAAAAAATTGTATCTCGTTAAGGTTCACACCTTCAGTCTAGGACTATTAAGAGTAAACTGTTCATACACTTTGCTGGATATGAGAACATGTGTCACCCCGTGCTATTGTGATGTGTTAATTTAAGCAAGCCAGCCAACAGGAGCTGCAAAAAAGAAGAGTCTCTCTGTGTTGTTTAGTGGAAAATTGAAAGGACCTGACACAGCCTACTGCGCAGCAGACAGGCATACTGGCATGTTAAGTATGCGGTTTACCCTGGTATAAGTGCAACAGTTTCCTTGGTAAGACAAAGAGTGTTTACTGAAGGAAGTAACAATCTGTAACAAAGACAACTATCAAACATTCTCATCCTCAGGCACAGTGTGTACAGCCTGCTCTGTCCATGGACGATGTGACCACACGCGCGCACACACACACAATTTGTTTTCCTAATTTTTTATCCATCCCATGTGACCTCTCCTGGACGCTCCAAAAATGTAAACGAGAGTATCTCCCTCTTCAAAGCCTTCCAGGTTGACTCTTTTCCCAGCATACAAATGGTTCATAACTACAAATAAGGATGGGCTGCTATATTTCAAGTGACAGGAAGGCTACCAAAGTCTTAAGATCACACTTGTAACTCAATGTCTGTGTTTGTGTTCTCATGTCAGTGTGCAGTATTTTTCCTTTAACTTTAGAGTGTACAGGAATGCTACAGTGGAAACAAACTTAACGGCCCCTACTTCCTCATAGCGAATGGTGCGAGTGAATCATTTAATCAGTAATTTGTATGCCTGTGCGTGCATGTGCATAATGTTTGTATTGGTTTTAGATCCGGCCGTTAGACTGAGAGCCTGTTTTACACAGACTGCTGGACACAGACAGCGTGTCCTGCTGGGACAATATGCTGCACTGGCATAAACAGCCACGCGTGACGAGCAACACCGCCCCCAGCTCTCCACGTCTGCTGCTGGATGGCCAGGTAATGCCACCCGCCTTAAAGTCACACTCACAGCATAAACAAACCTAGCAAAACCATGAAAACACATCAAACGCCACCTCTTAATGTAGCTTTCAAGAAGATTAAGAAAAACAGTTAAAGTAGAAGATGAAACTGAAGATGAGTAAGCAGTCGTGTTAAGTTTCAGTCCTGTACATTTGAAAGACTAGGAGTTGAATTGCATTGGTCATTTGTACCGAATCACTACCCAGAACGCGCAGGGTGGGGGGAGAGTACCAATCCTCCTGCACTTTCTTCCAATTCAATACTGGAGTTTCCCTCTGGCGTTTCAGAGATAAATTTGTTTTCATTACACAGATATGCGTGATGCACTAAGCCACTTTGGCTCATCCGCCCCCACTCCACTGCAATCCTTCCTTTTTGTTGTTTGTTCCTTTCTTCTCTCCTCTGCCCGGCTGACTTCCTGCATGTGGTTCGTAGGGCACTTCACAGTTTGTTGGGTTCGACCCATTTGTAAGTTCCAGCGTAGCGGAAGCCAACCCTCTTCAGAAGCTCATCAGCTTCTGGAGGACCACGGCTGGGGAGAGGGAGAGGGAGAGAGAGAGAGAGAGAGAGAGAGAGAGAGAATCAGGGGGAGAGAGAAAGAGAGAAAGAGAGAGAAAGAAAGAAACAGAGAGAGAGAGACAGAGAGAGAGAGAGAGAGAGAGAGAGAGAGACAGAGCGAGAGAGAGGTTGAAATGGGAGGAGGAGAGTGAAGGAGGTTGATTTGGTGAAATACCCCAAAAAATCCTGATATCAGCTATGGTATGCCTTCTAACTTTCAGCTATGGGCACTTACCTTCCATAGGGGTACTGGATGGGAGGGGTCTTCTCTCCCTCTATCTTATGAAGAAGAGGAGTAAAGATCCTCCAAGCTTCCCTGAGCTCATCACTACACAACAGAAACAATATGGCTTCAGGAAATGCTACAACATGTGTGTGCAACATAACAGTATGGATAAATGGCACCCTCTAGTGGAAGACCAATGTAATAAACTCCAGTTAACCAATAGCTACTGTATTAGGTCCATTCAGATCATCATTACATCAGCTTATTCTTAGGTAAGCAAGAACTTCTCCTGCCCTCAGAACATTATTTGTTTATGGCTGTTTCATATCTTCTGATCTTCATGTAGCAGAAGGACTGACCTGCGTACAAAGTGCATCTGACTGCCACAGAAGACGTCCAGAATGAGGCGCTCATAGGCGTCAGGCAGCTTGACATTCTGCGTGAAAGAGCACATGTTTGTTTGTGAGATGTCAGTGGTAACAATTTCTATGAAGCCTACATTCCTAACACTCTATAAGCATTCATAATGGGTTATAATGACTTCATTAAAGCTTTGAAATTAGTATTCATAACTATACATTAAGGCTGTGCCATATTTGAAAAATGCGCGATATGCAGTAACATTCCTGAATGTTGCGATGGTGATATGTTTTCAGATAAATAAACAAATATAGTTTTAACATCTTTTAGCTTAATCTTCAATGCCAGGCTGTACCCAGCCTATGGGGTAGATATCAAAGGCAGAAGGACTTCATATGTGGAGCGTGAAACCGCTTACAGTAATGTCCCATTTATTCCAGTTCAGCCATCACAATATTGTATGTTGAGATATTACAATATTCTCGATGTATTGTGCAGCCCGGCTATACATTGTCAAGACTGCACTTATAGGCAGGTGAAGCTTTACAACCAAGAATGCATTGTGTCACTTGAACACAGCATTTATGGGAATCACCGTCACTTTGACGTTGGTGGCCCACCTTGTATCTGCTGCGGTAGGTGAGGTCCAGCTCGGTCTCCTCGGGGCTGAAGTAGCCGCCGGGCTTCTTGGTCATCATCTTGGCGTAGATGGCCTCGTTGGGCTGCACGCGCACCACCAGCTCGTTACGGTGGCAATGGCCGCTGAAGATGTCGCCCGGCACGTCCTTGAACTGCAGACGCACCTCCGCCTTGCGCTCGTTTAGAGCCTTCCCGCACCGCAGGATGAACGGAACACCTGGATGAGGAAGAGGAGGAGGATGAAGAAGAGGGGGAGGACGAGGGGGAAGAAGAGGGGGAGAAGGAGGAGGAGAGGAAGAAAGCAGAGGGGGAGAACGAGGAGGATAATAGAAGTCATTATGAAGTGTTTCCTTAGATTAAATAGAATTTAAAGATTATAAATATGTACAACCAAATATATGAAACAAAAAAAAATATATACAGTACTGTGCAAAAGTCTTAGACAGGTGTGAAAAAATGCTGTCAACTAGGAATGCCTTCAAAAATGGAAGTGTTAATCATTTATGTTCATCAATTAACAAAATGCAGTGAATGAACAAAAGAGAAACCTAAATCAAATCAATATTTGGTGTGGCCACCCTTTCCCTTGAGTTTTTGGGGGAACTTGGCTGGTAGCTTGCGCCAAGCATCTTGAAGAACTACCACAGATCTTCTGTGGATGTATGCTTCCTGACATATACAACCAATTTGGTGTAATTGGTTGATCATATACTTGACTAGAATCCTGCAAAATCCCTGACATTGTGTGTACCCCTGTGTGTGTACACTTTGTGTGTACACTTGTCAAAAAACAACTTATGCCCGTCTTATGCCTTAAGTCCTTTCAGCCTTATGGGTGTTTTAACATTAAACATGTGGATGGCTAAAAAGATAGAGTACTTTCCAGAGATTTAAGCAGGTGCCTTCAAACCAGCATCAGTTCACACACAGGGGTACACACAAACTCAGGGATTTTGCAGGATTATAGTTCAGTGTATGATCAACCAATTACACCAAATTGGTTGTATATGTCAGGAAGCATACATCCACAGAAGATCTGTGGTAATTCTTCAAAATGTTTGGCGCAAGCTACCAGCCAAGTTCCCCCCAAAACTCTATGCAATAGACTTAGAAGAATTGATGTTGTTTTTAAATGCAAAGGGTGGTCACACCAAATATTGATTTGATTTAGGTTTCTCTTTTGCTCAGTCACTGCATTTTGTTAATTGATGAACATAAATGATACACAGTTTAATTTTTGAAGGCATTCCTAGTTGACAGCATTTTTTCACACCTGCCTAAGACTTTTGCACAGTACTGTATATACATAAAAAAGGACACCTGGAAGAGGAGGGGGCAAAAAAATTTGGGGATGAAATCAGAAACCAATGTAAGAAAAAAAAAGAAGGATGTGAACAAAAATAAAGGAGAAAAAAAGCAAAGCAGAAAAGGAAAGAGATGACAGATGTAAGAGAGGAAAACATGCAGGAGGGAGAGATGGGTAGGGTGAAAATAGGCGTGTGAATTGTGATTCACTTGTTTATTAAACTAGTCTATCAGTCAGTGTGGAGAGAGAGAGAGAGAGAGAGAGAGAGAGAGAGAGAGAGAGAGAGAGAGAGAGAGAGAGAGAGAGAGAGAGAGAGAGAGAGAGAGAGAGAGAGAGAGAGAGAGAGAGAGAGAGAGAGAGAGACAGAGAGAGAGAGAGAGAGAGAGAGAGAGAGAGAGAGAGAGAGAGAGAGAGATAGGGCATTGTTCAGCAAAGCCATACCATCCCAACGCTCGTTGTTGACACGAAGGACTGCAGTGGCGAAAGTGGCTGTGGTGGAGCCTTTGGGGACAGTGGGGTCGTCCAGGTAGCTCAGCTTGGCGTCCCCTTCCCCCTCCGGGTTGCCCACGTACTGCCCCAGCACCACATCGTCCAGGGTCGCTGGAGTGATGCACTTCAGCACTTTCACCTGCAGGGGGAGACACAAGCGCCACCACAGGCAGACAGGCACATCAGAGGAAGCGACATCAGTAGTATCACCCCCCTCTAAATGAAGACCATCTGTGCTCGTAATCTTGTTTTGATGTCTGATACCTTCTCATCTCGGACGTCGTCGGAACTGGTGGTGGCAGGCTTCTCCATGGCGACCAGACAAAGCATCTGGAGCAGGTGGTTCTGCATGACATCACTGGCCAGAGAGGAAGTTCACATCAGACAGCAGACATTTTAGACCCTCATCTACTCTACGCTTCTCTCAGATACGGACAAGATAGATAATGCAAAGATACAGGGTTCTTGCAAGTGTCAGTAACTTAAATTTAAGACTTTTTAAAGACTTTTTAAGACCATTATGAGTAAAGATTAAGACAGACACATTACTAGAAAACTTGAAATGATCCTAGAAATTCTCAAAACATTCTATTTTTATCGATTCATAGTTTTTTATTGATTTAATGTCAAATAAGATTAAAAAGATAGTTAACTATATGCTGTGATTTTTTCCAAGGTCTAGTGGTTCGTCATACACAGAAACAAATAGTTTGACATAAAAAAAAAAGATAACATTTTACACCAGGTGGCAATTCAGCCAGTACTTAGAGGTAATCAGGTACTTTATGATAATGTCTTCAATCTAATAATCATATTATGTGATCTGGAATAAGCTGGAGGATTATGCCACCGTGCTGCTTCATACCGGATGATGCCAAAGTCGTCGAAATAGCCACCACGGCCTTGCGTGCCAAACGGCTCTTTGAAGGTCAGAACCACACAGGCTACGCTGTCCCTGTTCCAGATGGGACCAAAGATACGGTTGCCAAACCTACAGAGGGAGAGAGGGAGAGATAGAGGGAGGGAAAGAGAGACAGAGAGAGAGAGGGATATGGAGATAAAGATACACAGAGAGATTTGTTTGAAATTCAGCGAGTTAAAGAAAAACATGCAATTCGGTGATCAAGTCAAGGATTGTAAATGGTTTTTCCTTTTAGTTAGTTCTGACTCAGTTTCTATTTTTAAACCACATCTGAGAGCCAATTTATGCCATTCGGACCATGCTGATTTCCATCACAAACAACTAATTTAGGATGGAGGGAGGGAGAGCGGGAGGTAGAGAGGGACATTTGAATGTTTTATTAACGGTTACAGGCCTTTACTATGCAAAAGACCACAGGTGTTTTAGACACCCAAACAAAGACAGAGAGCAGACAGTTTGAAAGGGGAAAAAAAGCTGATAGACAGCATATGAGCGCAAGAAATCCAACACTGCAGAAAAATGAGCAAAAACGCTAATAATGGACATTGCCACACAGTGTCAGCACACTATGGCATGTACACTTTTAGCATTATCTGTGGTGTACTGCTGGTGTGCACTCCTCCCAGTGTCTTTTTTTCATGAGTGCAAAGTACACATGTAACTCCCATGTTACAAACACGTGAACTTGCAGTCTGCACACAGGTGCACATGTCAAACACCAAACGTCCAAAGGTGTGGACCTTCTCTGGTACTGGGATGAGCTCACTGTTCAGAGAACCCAGAAAAGAAGCCAAATGCACAGGGAGGGAAGGTCTACCTGAGGACCATGAGGTTCTGCACCATCTCTTTGCCCAGGTAGTGGTCTATGCGGTAGATCTGGTCTTCAGTGAACAGCGAGGACAGGTGACTGGACAGCTCCTCGGAGCTCTGCAGGTCTCGGCCAAAGGGCTTCTCCACAATTATCCTGTTCCAGCCCCTGAGACACACACACACACACACGCACACACACACACGCACACACACGCACACACATTAATCATCACTTAAAAAGCAACCACAGAGGAATAGCAATCGATCTCCAAATGCATATCTGCTCAAGAAGCATGGACAACACTAGGGCTGGGTATTGCCAACAACCTCACGATACAATACGTATCACGATACAGGGGTCACGATACAATACGTATTGCGATACATGTTTATCCCAATACATGACCTTCAAGGCAATACATATCCCAATATTTTACATTACTTTACATACATTTTTTAAGAAACCAGTCATATGTATACCCAAATGATTTTTTTTATTATGCTGGATAGCAAAAATGCCAGACTGCAGTGCAGTTACAATGTAATGCTGCCTTTGAACTCATAAACAGTGGCAATAACAACAACAGTTGATCTACATGATCTGGTTTTAAAACACTTCTCTCAGCTGTAAATGTAAATGTAGGACAAAGAAATGTAAAAAGGAGTGAATATAAATAAATATGAATGCTGAATGATGAATGAATGATGAATAATTGTGAAATATCGATACTGACCCCTCCGTAACAATACGTGTATTGTGAAGAGGCCCGCAACGATATATTGCCATATCGATATTTTGAACACACCACTAGACAACACATACTTAATAAACAGCAAATATTACTCCTCAAGACTCAAAATGGTTAGCTACCCGGGAACCCCTACAATGCTATGTACTTAGCTCTGCAAGCTAAAATGACCCAGTCCTGATGACACTAATCATTCAGAGATAGGGCAGCACTGCTGGGGTAACATCAGGTCCAATAATGAAGAGCTATGTTCCAGAGACTTCCTCATTATGGGCCTATTAGATAACCCGAGGGCGCTAATCAAATGAAAGGCTATGGCTGAGGCTTGAGCTCATTTTTGTTTACCACTACCATACATTAGTATATACTTCACAATACATATGTGTAAATGACTGCCAACACTGTCAATTTAAGCATACTGTTAAACTGTATTTCAACACCTTTTCCTGCTGTTCTGCCAATTTTGAAATTTTGCTTACCATCCTTCAGATTTAACAGTAGTGTTATTGTAAAATCAAATAGGTGCTTTCTCAGTTCCTGTCTATGTTATTACATTGCATTTTCACCTATGTGGCCAGATCTTTTTTGAAATACATTCTAGTTACATTACCAATAAAAAACTAATTTTAAATTATGTCATCGTAACCCGGCTACCCCTTCAAAGTTCATGTGCTCAACTGTTTACATACACATGCACAACTTTCCCAATATTTGATATGACAACACTGGCAAGTATGCATGCACTACATGCTATTACTACATTGCAAGAATGTTATTTAGTATGTGCATATTAGGGGTGGGCGGTATAAAAGGTATAAACGGTATGCGGTATAAATTTGGCCAAGGGTAGAGATTTTGGGTTATACCTTCTACTGCGATAGTTCATTGCGTCACCACAACAAGGAAAAAGGAAAAATAGCTGCACGCAGTGAACACGTGGAATAGAAGGAGCTCCTAAAAAAGACAGGCTCAACTTCTATAATCTGGTCATGATTTGGCTACAAGGTGTCGGATACTGAACAGGAAAACATAATCTGCAGAATTCACCTTATTCTGACACGCCTATTTTCAAAATTGCTCATCTTCCGCGGTTGTAACATTACTTACGGTCGGTTTGCTACAGCAAGTCAGCTACGTTGGAAAACCTTGTAAATAAAGCTCCAGTGCACAGAAGCTGTGAGAGAATGGCAAAGGGGAGGGGGCGCGGGGGGCAGCACCTCTGAGTCTCTCAAATGCAATGCACAAGTGGGCGATGCTCTGCAATTAGTGAGCGAAGTCAGTCACACATAAACTTCCTTCCCAATAACGCACATTTTATTCCTAACATTATATTTACAAGTTTATAATTCCTGCATATTTTTTAATTGTGTGAAAGGCTAATAAAACAGGGCAATATAAAAGGAGTAGGCGGTCACCAAGGTGAAATAGTCTTAACTCCTGGTCGGCAGTGACAGAGTTCGGGGATGGGAAAAGCAGTATGTTGACTGTCGAGTTACAAACAGAAGGAGATGGGCAGAAAAAGGTCAAAGCCATTAGAAGTGTAGAAACGAGCAAAAGATGAAGGTAACTGTTCTCTCTGCATGATCACGTTATCCATGCCATGAATGAAGGGCTAATGTTAATCATGGTATTGCCTAATTACGTTTGTTAGCCTTCTAGCTATGATAGATACTACGATTGCTATACTCAACAATAATTCGGTCTTAGCTCAACAAACACAAGATCTAATTTCACCATAAGATTTGGCTTTGCAACAAAACGGTTACAAGTTCAGTTATTATTGATTTCCATAATTTGGGTTAACGTTGAGCCCTGTCATTAGCCAAATGTTATTATGGTAGTTTCAACATTTGCAATTTGCTGCAACTCATAGTTTGCATAGTTTAACTATACTCGGAGGGGGTCTCGCCCGGGGAGTAATTCAAAGTAGAACCGCCACTGCTTTAGGTAATGCTTAATGAGGAGCCTGTCGTGCTGTTTCATAGACAGCTACACCTGCACTTGACTGACCCATCTGCGCTGACAGCAAGTCACTGACGACCCAGCTCTGTCCATTTGCCAAAGCGCACAGATTGACTGCACTCTCCCAACATCATAATTTCCTGTGCTATCATTCTCACGTGTTCATCTAGTTGTTTTGTCTGCGGATCCTGTGGAATACGACGTTATTCTCCTCTGAACGTGTTGTATATTTAGCTCAGTCCCGGTTTGCCTAACCTCTGGCTGAGCCAAGTTTCCACACGAAAATGTTACAATGTTTTATATCGTGTTTGGTGACGTTCAGAAATATTGACATTCTGCATTAAGAAGCTGTTAACAGTTAATACTGTTACATACCAAAGTATGGTATATACCATCTACCGTCTATGGTTCAACTTATACCGTGATATAAATTTTAGGCTATACCGCCCACCCCTAGTGCATATATGCACTATATACCATATATATCATCTCTCATATAGATATCATATTATATCAGCTGTCACTGACATAAGAGGAAGCTGCTGTGCTGTGTGTATAATGAACTACATGGCAGGAATATGTTACATATTTGCATACAGTACATATTATGCGCATATATGCACTATACACAGTCACATATCAGCTGCTATTTTGACATGACATAAGAGGGAGTTGCTGTGCTGTGCTGTCTGTTGTCCACTGAACTGAGACAAACTCACTTGGTGGCCATGCAGTGGTGGCGGATGTTCTGGGTGACGTCATGGTAGACGCTGGGTGGCAGTGCCAGGTAGAAGAGGCGGTTGGCCTCCGCGCCGCTGGGCAGGGACAGCAGGTACTCATGCAGCTTGGCGAAGGAGGCGTCCTGGTCGTACTTGCCGCTGACGTACGAGTTCCGCTTGAAGAACGCCTCCAAGCGCTCGCTCTCCGAGTCCTCCACCTGCACAGGGTGTCAGGACATATCAGTGTGTGTGTGTGTGTGTTTGTGTGTACAGTGTGTGTGTGTGTGTGTGTGCGCGTGTGCGTGTGTGTGTGTGTTTCCCCGACTTCATTTATGTTGTTTAAGTGAGCTTATTTAATGGCGGCTGAGTGGATTTGGATTTGAATCCCTCTCTGAGATTGCCCTTTTATAGCTCAGATGATGTAATGCATTCACAGTTGGTGCCTGCCTGTGCCAGTGCTCCTAAGCACAAATTCTTCTGAATGTGTGTTGGGAGTACGTGTGTGTTTGAGCACTGACACGTTCGGGCACACACACACACACACACACACACACACACACACACACACACACACAGTAAGTGAACACAGTGAACACAGGTTTTACCTTCATGTGTGGTAGGCAGGCGTTGCGGATGGCGTCGACAGTGAGTTCAGAGCGTGCGTAGCCCACAAAGTAGGTCTGCTCAGGCAGGAGACCGTCCCTGAACAGCCACCTGCAGACAGGCACAGGACAGGAGAGCTTGGGGGTCAGACATCAGCCTGCACAGCCATTATCAAACATCAGAGCCAATGCAAATACACCATATTCCCTAACGCAACAACAAGTAGTTTTTTCAACTGTAAAATAATGTTTCCAAAATCGCTTAAGTGGTTCACCAACTTGTAACAGGGTGAAAGACACTTCTGAATTTGCTTTGGTGCCTTCCATGGGCGATAACCGCACTATATAAATTTGGAGGAGCGGACTGTCTCTCTGTAGTTCTCTATGAGAGACAGTTCTGCTTCCAATCTGTAGGGCACCAGAAGATGAAAACTACTTAGCATTGCTTTAATTTCCTCTAGGATAACTGAAGTATTTCTGCTCTACTACTAATACAGTTTCCCCAACATGTGCATTTTGGGTCTATTGCCCGTTTCAGGATTTGTATGGACTTGTTTTACATTTTCCTGTTCATGACTTTGATACAGTATCTATCCAACTCAAATGTGTATATTTATGCACATTTTTGTATGTTCATGCCTAGTCTTGCATGTTAAATAATTCCAGAGCGACAGAGCGTGTGGTTCGGTCCAAGACTCACCATAGCGTCGGGTAGATTTTCTTTTTGGCTAGATCCCCCTGAAGACAGAAGAAGCAGGAGGAACATGAGGCTAGGAATGCTTCCTGTAATGGTCACCGTGGCAACCAATGACAGTGGGTCAACCACTGTGTACCCATGTCATTACATTACATTGCATTACCCTATCCAGAGAGACTTACAGTGAATTAGATACAGGAAGCCAGAATTCCCCTGAAGTAATGTGGGCTTAGTTGCATTGCTTAAGAGCACCTCAGTTGTGGAAGAGTAGGCTACTGGTTACTCACTCAACAACCCACCATTATTCCGACTGATACAGGAGTCGAAACAGCAATGCTCCAATCCCAGGACCAATTACTAAATCATTAGGCCACAGCTGCCACACAAGTGACATAACACCTTGGGTGCACAAATCCCGCAAAGCAAACACCACTTTCACACACACACACACACAGACATTTGGCCTCATGACCTCTTTCCCCAACAGCTGCAATCCTATATAACTATGGTGCGTGTGTGCGCGTGCACACACACACACACACACACACACACACACACACACACACAGGTGCTGGAAAGAGCAGAGTCAGCATAGGTAAGCTGGCCACTGTAGCAATCTCCTTAAGCCAACAGTGACACAAGAGCAGAGAGACACGCCCCGTCACACACAGACACATTTGAGCTGCTTTTGTGGTTTTTGTTCTTTAACCTCCATGACACTCCCACAATCACATGCCAGAAAGTTCCTTATTTTATGAGTCACCGCACTTTACATGAGCAGGATTCATCATGACTTGGGGTCATGACACATGCAGAGGCGTAGCTAGCCAACAGGCAGCACAGGCAACTGTTTGGTCATCAGAGGGCTGACAACCTTCAAACTACAGTGTTGGCAATGCGGTTTGCAATGAAAGAATCATCGTCAACAGAGTCTAGAATCACCTCTGCACATGTCTAGAATCATGAATCTAGAATCATCGTCAACAGAGTCTAGAATCATCTCTGCACATGTCTAGAATGAATCTAGAATGATCATCAACAGAGTCCAGAATCACCTCTGCACATGTTTATAATCATTAATCTAGAATAGTATAGAGTATAGATTTACGTATGCACATAACTGGGAAGAGTGTTTTTTTTATTTTATTTTAAATCAAATCACCGACAGTCCTAGTCTTACAACTCTCCTTACAGCCAAGTGGCTACTCAGAGTGACATGGCAAAATTCTCCTCTCCTCCCCTCCCACTTTCATAGCCAACCTTGGCACTCGGCACTCAGACCGACATTTCCTCACACTGCTCTGGTACTACTTATCTCGTATGTAAACCAGCAGACTACCGTTTCAAAACACAGCTCCTCCTGTACTCTTGCTGCAAATTCAGCTTGCGACATAACCCACCGCCACCCTCTCGGCACAAATCTTGCCACACTAGGTGTCACTGAACAGCACAGAGCAAACACAAGCCATAGAAACCAAAGGCTTTCACTTCTTTATGAGAAATGGATCACATGGTTGACCATGGTGGCTCAATATTGACTTCGAAATAAGGGTTACAAAATTCCAAGGTCTCTTCCTTGTACCACAAACCAGCGTGTAGAGTGATCAGCATAAGGCACATTTTAGTGACCATCAAACACCTTCAAACACATTCTCTCTTTCTCTCTCACACACTAAAACACACTTAATGTGATGTGGCAATGGCTTTGCAATATTCTGTATACAAGATGATAAAATTCTAGTGACCTTAATTTGGATCAAGGTAAATGGGGAGAGCAGAGACAGACAAACACACACACACACGTCTCTTAGGCTGCTGACTGAAGGGTGATATTGCACAAACCAGTTCCATCAGCTCAACCTTGATGAAAAGGTCAAACACTACAGAACAGACAGGAGAGGTAAGCTAGATAAACACGGGGGACGTGTGAGCTGCCGTGGGGCTGCTGAATAGAGCGAAGTAGTCACTCAGCGAAGCCACGATAGGGTCAGGTTTCCCCATTCACACCAGCACACCAACCCCACACCTGCTACCTCACTATGACTTGACGGAATTCAATGAAGCAGTGACTACATGCTAGGTGGCTTATTTTTGTGAGGACACTAGTGTTGTCACGATTCCCATGTCTGTTACTATTTACACAGTTTATTTTACAATAACACTCTTAGTATTTTTTCCCCAGATAAAATCATCAGCTGGATAAACACACACACACACACACACACACACACATGCGTGCACACACAAAACAATGTGTGACTACTGGACTCAAGTTTGTCATGAAGGTTTTTTTTTGCCTTGACTCCGCTGCCTGTAACATTCTGTCACCTCATACTGTACTGTACTGTGACTGTACGCATTACACCCTGTTCCAAACTGCCAATGGCCAACCAAATTACAAAGACACTGAAACACTTGTGTGTCTGGTCATGCAACAGGTATTGACGGGAAACTGGATTACCCAACCTGGGCATTGTTGGCCTTCGTTTCCTCATTCATGTAGACACGAAAAAAGGTGTAATTTTCCTTGTTTCTATTTTCTTGCTCTCACTTCCTCCTTCCTTTGTGCTTTGCACTCCAGTGTGGCATCACTTCACTTTATTACCAGACACGAGATAACTTCACCAGACAAGTGGAGGTAAGGAGATGGCATGTCATTTTTTTATGCCACTGATGATGTGTGTACCATTTAGCTACTCCAAGACCCATAAGGAAGCATGTGCCCTGCGCGCTGTGCACCTCATGCATACTCACTACCAACACACAGACTAATCATAACGAACAACACACACACACACACACACTAATCATAACGAACAACACATACACACAGAGACTAATCACAACTAACAACACACACAGACAAACACACACACACAAATCCTCACCGAAGCTCCCATGATGATGAAGATGTGGACGTCTGATTGGTGGAACTTCTCATCCTCGTGCAGCTCCTTCCGAAGCTCTCCAAACACTTCGGAGCGCGAGAGGGGCAGACTCATCTTTTCTATGAGGGGCACGTGGCAACAGATTGTTTAGGAGCCTTCACAACAGTTATGGAAATTAAGACAAAAATCAGCTGAATACACAAAGCACAAACACCAATACCAGCTATACAAGACAAGTACAACACTTTTTGGAATGTCCTTTGGAAAGGGGGAATGGTCTAGGGATGTCTTCACAGTTATTTTTAACAATTAATGATGACACAAAACTACAAATAAGAACGACTTAGGCCAAGCACATACACAACCTATGTCACAAAACAAAGAGAGCTGCGTGTAGGCACATACCAGGAGGCTGCTGGTCGACTATTTGTACAGCGTGGGGTCTTTCTAGAAGTCATAAAGTGGGTTGGGGTGGGCGTGTTAGAGATGTTACATGTTCTCTGGTAAACCCATCCCGTGCTGATCCTACATGTACATAACTGAGCTATACTCTCGCACTCTGCTTACACAGAAATAACACCCTAACTCCTGCTAGCTAACCCAGAGAAGGCTAATGTTATTAGCAAAATCCGCAGTGCAATCCCCTATTTAAAAGGCTCAGCTAGACAGCACCGCACCATAATTTGCAGACGGCTGGGCACATTTAGACACACAATTTCAAAAACAAGCTGGGTTATTTGCCGTGTTATAATAATGCATAGCCACGGCGAATCATTGCATAGATACCAAATACCTTCAGTGCATGTGCCATTCGTTATACTTGTCAAATTACAGGTTGGGTATTTACGGTGTGCTCATTTACCTTGATCCCTGGACGGCTGTTGGGAAAGTGTAGCGACAACGATGCTAGCTGGCTAACCAGTTGCTGTCAAACGAGTCCACTTCTCTGAATAAAGGGATGTCAGCACAACTACTGCTAACTTAGCTAAGTCATTCAAACGTCACCATCAATTTGCCGGACGAAATGATGAAATGGCACAAAACACTTGTGCTATGTTCTATAGTAGGTGTCGGTACACAGAAAACCCGAGTTTTAAGAACTCAATTTCAACCTCTTCGCCGAGTGGCCAAACCTTTTCTGCGAACCAGCAACTACAGCATGCCGTTCAATTATTTAAAAAAAGTTTCCTGCTCCCGACATCTGCGATTTTATTGGTTTAGAAAGCAACTTACCAGCGCTCGCTCGACTTCCCATCACTGTAGCATCCGTGACGTCACGTGGGCAGTGGCAGCGGCCTCTGGCAGTGGCGCTCAGATAACCATGGAGGGCGGGGAGGTAGTGAAACACGCGGAACTGAACTACCAATCAAAACGTTGTCACTCACTCGAGTGACATACTTCTGACATTAAATTTATGTGAACTCCTGCTCAGCCAATAACCATTACTGCATTACACTCTTACGAGTCGTGAAATGGGGCAAGATATGAGGCAAATTGACATTATACCGTTGACACAACCCCTGACAGACATAAAGTCAAACATTGATTTTGGCACAGGAATAATTCACACAGATGCAACCCTTGTAAAACTGATATGCTCAATTTCTGTTGTAACTGAATAAGCTAATCTCCCATGTACTACCCAAAAGCACGCGAACATTTGCAGAAAGTTATAGATCATGTATTTCGCACTGATTATTGTACTGTACATTGGCGCCGCCTAGAGCTGAACAATTGTTAGAACACCTTAAATAGCTGTTCATTTCTAAGCAATTTCAGTCAAGTATAGTTGGTTTTAGCTTTCCTTTCCTTTAATGGGCAGAATGAAAAACCATGCACTTTGATTGTTGACAAAATAGCATGATCTAGCTCATACTCAGAGTTAGAATACTTTAAATATACATTTAATTTAATCTGATGTCTTTGAAGAGCTGGATCAGGTAAATGCCCAATGCTGGTACACGTTGATGGGGTCACATTGCTTCATGATCACTTGGTCTCCTTCCAAAGTCAAACACTTCTCCAGAACGGCATTCTTCAGAAGGTACATCTAAACAGCACACCAGGGCATACAGATGCATCGGTTAACCAGCCAGATAATTATGAGATTTTATCATTACATATAATGTCTGCTTCAATTAATCACACATGTGTAGGCAATATGATGGAGGGAATTTGTAGGATTTTTTGTTCAGTAAATGTAAGCTATGTATGAATTGTGGATGTTTATCAATATGGAGGTCAATGCTACATCTTTTTAGTGCTCCAGGTCCATTTTAGGGCCATTTTGATATCCTCCGCACACTAGAATTACAATGTTGCCAGTTACCACATGTAAAATAAATAAATAAATTCCGCAGTAAATTTAAATGGAAGATAGCTTAAGACACTATAAAGTCATCATCAGTCACCTTTGGGAGCAATAGGATAAGGACCCACTTCTGCTGGGGAGCCACCTCTGTCCCCCTGCCCTTGTAGTGACACGGGTCCACCCTGACAGGAGCCGGGGACAGGGTGGCCTGCAGACACAGCTGGGGGCCTACGCTGTGCCTCAGCTCCTGCTGTGGTGTGAACTCAAAGTACTATAAGAAGGTGGAGGAAAACCAGCAATCAAAAAGAGGTTTAGTTATGCACAGGGTCAAGAGGTTAAAACAACACTAAAGCACTTTTTCTCTTCTGTCACCCTACAGGTTAGAAGCAGAATTGTCTTTCTTATGTCTCATTCGTATTACAGATCGGTGATCCACTTTTGCAAACTTGCATAGTGTGGCTGTAGCCCATAGAGGGCCACAAAGCAAACTCAGAAGTGCTATTCACCTTGTTCCGACTTGTAACCACTGAAACAATTTTGGAAACATTTTTTTAATGTTGAAAAAACTACCTAGTGTTGCTTTAAATTATTGCATTATACAGTTTGACTCTACCTAAAGTCACAGGCTTTCCCTTGAGAGGAATCAAACGAAGAAGTCTTTAAGACCATACAAACACGTTTTCACATTTTTTATATTACAATGTGTTACGATTAACAGGGCTTAAATGATAACCACTATGTGAAACTGTAGTCACACTAAATACCTGGTTGCCGCCCATGTTGTGACACATGTACATTATTACTGGTTTGCGTCCTGGGTTCTTCTGGCCAATGTCCAGGCACGTCTCTGACCCCATGTTTTTAATCTGCCCAGGCAGCAGGGTCACACCAGTCACGTCAGTGAGCATATTATGTATTCTTGACTTTACAGTTCTGTACAAGACTGTTCATGATTTAATAAAAAAAAACAAATAATAATAAATCCTATTACCGCTCCATAGAGAACTGGGTTCAGGTCAGGCACAAAGGCCTCTGGGTAGATGTGGTTCAGGTACCAGGTGAAATTTTTACATTTCAGTCTCTCCTTGAGTCTTAGGCGTTCTGAAATGTCACCGTAAGCATTCTGACTCACCCACAGCAGGACACATAAAAACAGAAAGACAAAAAAATGGAATGCCAGGAAATAAGGGCTAAAAGTAAACAAAAACACTGACACAGATAAGACGAAGCGTGCGTTTTGACAACACACATTCTGCTTCATTATAAAGAAGAAGACCTTCATCTGTACCACTGCGCAAAAGCAAAAGCACATAATGTGAATTTTGGCTGAAAATGAGTTATTGTCATTTTTAGAATTTTACAATAAACATCAGTTTTTATCATGTGGCCAAATATCTTGAGTGAATTTGGGAAAAATAACACATTGTCTAACACTGAAACACTAAACACATGCAAGCAGAATATTTTTAAAGACATTTTTCTCACTCTGGTGACTTAAGGTCTTTTGCCTTTGTAGGGCAGTCAGTAGTCCTGCCACACGATTGTTCTGACCAAAGACAGACAGACTTCAGCTTACTTTCCGCACTATTTCCGCAGCTTTCTTGTTCATGCGGTAGAATATCTGCTTGTGCCTGTCCATCCAGACCTCGGCCAGGCGCACCTGATTGCGTACGATCACGCCGGTGCCCTTGGGGAAGGAGTGGGGGCTACTGGAGCGAAAGATGTGGCCGACCACTGAGCACGGAACGATCTCCAGCCGCCCCCCACACAGCCAAACCTGATGCCCACCAGGGCAGAACAACCACATCACAATAGTGAAACACTGACATATACTATTAATTTGCTAACTCACAGCAGGTACATAAAAAGATAAAGAGAAGAACATGGAACGGCAGTAAATAAGGCATAGAGCAAAACAAAGATTTCCTCAAAATTAATTTCCTTCGGGATAATTAAAGTATCTCTACTGATTAATAATAACTAATGATTAATACCCATTCTTATGCTTGCTAAAGTTTTTTGTTTTTAAAGCTGTGACATTTAAAACATTGTGTTCACACGACTCTAATTTTTGGCAGTGCGTTCGAGGACAATAAAATGAATAACATACTCTGAAGGACATCTCAATGTTCTCTCCTCCCCAGATCTCCATTTTATCGTCGTAGCTTCCGATATGTTGAAAGAAAGCTTTGGAAATGGAGAAGAGGCCCCCGGCAAACACTGGAGTCCTGCATCAGCACATCTTGCATTTAGATAGCATCAGAAATCACTGGTGCTACACTGCTGTATGGGAAACCAATGATATTCAAGTACTCAAGTCTTTTATTATATGACGACTATATTGCAACTGCAACGTTGCAAGTATGATGCCACAGAGATGTCAAGTGTCAGCTGATAACAGCATCATGCATGCAGGTAGTACTAAATTATCAGATAGTAAAAGACAGAGAGCATGGACATATGCATGAAGTATGGGTATGGCTGTATAGATAAACATGAGAGGTTTAACTGAAACAAGTACTAGCCTGTCCTGTGGCACTATGTAAACATTCCCTGCAGTAAAGTACGTATACCTATCAGATTCTTGGCATGTAAAGTATGTAGTTTTGCATGCATCTTTAAAATTGAATATCCATTTAGATCATGTCTTTGTAAAGGTATATCACCCTTCTGCATGTATCGTATAATGCAGTCACCTCACTGGATAGGTCTCGTCTTTTCGTGTCCTTCTCTCCTGGCCGGGTATTGGCTCCCAGCCAAAGGTCAAGCTCCAGTCAAAGTTGCCGCGGTTGTGCGCACGCGTGGTGGGAGAGGGCCTGCTGAACTCCAGTGTGTCCTTGTCTATGATGGCAATATCGGGACTGACCACCGCGCTGGGCTCCTGCACTATGCGTGCCAGCAGAGGCTCCAGCCAGCCCTGGAAGCACTCACCTTGTGGGAAAACACAGCCTCACATGTTTCTCACGAACCTCGCTAGCCAACCGTATACATTCTTAACACTGACACGTTGTTTAAAATTCCCAAGCCCTCTATTGAATACATTTTCAATCCAATCCTGCCCATTTTTCATGAAAATCCAGGCGTGACAGGAAAGTAATTCACATGCACCGTGGGATGCATTCATTACTCAACCTTTGCAGGACACGCTGACATTTTGCAGGACATTTTGTTGCTGTTTTGTAAATAGAACAACCAGTGCCAGGTCTGTTTAACTAAGATGGGTGAATAGGTGTGTGCAGGTGAAGGAAGGTATTTACAGTGTGAGTCCAGGAACGTGAGGACCTCTCCCTGGGCACTCTGTGCACCCATCAGCCTGGCAGCTACCAGCCCTCTCCGCTCCCACTGGCGAAGCACACGCACCATCCTCAGGGCCTGGAAATGCCGCTCCAAAGGCTCTTTTAAAAAATCTGCCCAACAAGGCAAAACACTGCATTTTTATATACATTATATAAGAATATACCCACAGCGTAATCACTGGCTCCTTTAAAAAATCTCCTCAACAACAAAACACAACTATCCCCACAGTTTATTCACTAAAATGTTATTATTTGCAGGAAATATTGTTACCAATACAGGCAGGGGTGTAGTCAGAAATCATAAAATGGATGGGCCCAGAGAAAATGTCAGGTGGGCCTAGGCCAAAATACATAGGTTATTTTTATTACTAAAACAGTCCATCAAAGTTATAGAGCCTTCTGATTGGGTGGGCCTGATTGACAAGTGGGTGGGCACAGGCCAAGCCCAGCCCACCCGTGGCTATGCCCATGCCCACAGGTAACATGTAGACACCCACCCAGAGTGCTGGCATCATCCACCAAGATGACCTCTTTGAGGAAGACAGCAGGTGCTGTGTAGAGAACACTATAAACGGTGCGAAGGAGAGTGGACCAGGCCTCGTTGTGGAACACGACAATGATACTGGTGGAGGGCAGGTGTGGGCAGCGACGAAACACATGATCAACACACCTGGCAACAGAAAACCTTAATGACAGCTGTACACCTGTATTACACGCCATCCATAAACCTAATGCAGTGTCTGTGTGTCACAAATGCACAAGTATAAAAGGCTGACTGGATTATTTTGAAAAAAAAAAAAAAAGTCTAAGCTTGACATCAAGTGTCAGCATTCTCTCCTGTGTGAGATTTTATGACAGTTAAGTTACTCAATAAAATAAAGACAACTAATAAGGTGACACCAAGAAAACAGCCATCAACTCAGTCACTCAAATAAAATCAAGGCCTTTGATAAATGTAGTTGTAAAATAGAACACTGGCCACTAGGGGCACTGCTAAAAACTGGCCCCCTGAAAGAAAATAATTTTGGGCCCCAGCCATATCACAGTGCTCTGTGGGCCCTTGTGAAGCTGTGGGCCCCCAAAATCACCCTGATCTACCCCGCCCCCTTTAGCAGCACCCCTGCTGGCAACTAGATGAAATAGTTTCCGCTGAGGCTCACTCAGGTGGGCGTGTGTCGTTTCCCAGACTCCGGTGCACAGAGATGCGGTCGCTGGCAAACTGGTTGAAGCAGTGTGTCTTATACCCCTTCTCCTTCTCTCTCAGCTCCTCTGGACTCATGTGCCCAGGCACAAATGCCCCGCCATAGGCTCCCGGGCCCGTAGGATGCTCTGGAGGCCTGTGCAGGTGAGGCCTTAACTCATCCCTCGTATAAAACCCTGGTGGACAGAGAGGGTCGGCAGTCTTGGCCGACAGCTTGAGAGAGGGGGGCTGAGGAGCTACGATCTGGAAGAAGGAGTGGTTGTCGGCTTGGGACCTGAGGAGGGCTTTGACCCACTCCTGCGTTCTGGGCAGCCTCAGAGGCCAGGGCCCTGGGGACAGGGCGTCCTCGTCTATCTGCTGCCGCGCCACCAGCAGCAGTGTGAGCACCAGGGCACAGCTCAGCGCCAGCAGCTTCACACGCATGGAGCAGCGGTAGCGGAGCTTGCGCATCCTGATGAGGTAAGACCCGATCGAGCTGGTAAATAGACAACAATGAGTGAAATTACATTACATTTAATTTAGTTGATGCTCTTATTCAGAATGACTTACAGTTATTTTACACGGTTTTTAGTTACAGTCTGTGGGACAGTGTGGGGTTAGATGCCTTGCTCAAGGGCATTTCAGCCATTGATATGGGTGGGATTTGAACCTGTGTCTATCCAATCCCAAGAACACTCCCTAACTGCTGGACCACAGCTGCCCAATTCATTAAATTCATTAAAAGCATTTACACTTCAATAACCACAGTGGCTAGTAGTAATGTGGGCCTTTGAATATGGCCTGACGGCCATGTGTGCATGAGCGTATTCGCATACCACAACAATGGCGCTGGTTTTCTGTTATTGTTGAGTTTTGTGCGTTTACAGCACTTAGTTATTACAGAAACAGAAACAGAACATGTTTGGTAGACGCAGACATTTGCTTTGCCTTTAAAACCAGAGCTGTAGTGGTAGGTAAATACTGTACAAGTAAACAGAGTTTACCCACCTCTCAAATTTCAGAGACCTCCACCTCTGAGGAGAGTTTATGCACCTATTAATTGAGTGTGGTTACTTCATAATACAGTTCATGCACCAAGTACAACTTTTAACATTCCAAAATCACACCACACCATTTATATGTACAACCTGTGCACTGGGGACCATCTAAAATACCACTTCTGTTATGCAAATATATTTTCAATATCTTTTTAAAACAGATGCCGTGTCAACCTTACTCTGATCACCAAATTCATAGCCTCTTCATAGCCTCACCTCTTATTTTACCACTACACCCCTGTTTAAAACGTTTGTGTTTGAGGCTGGTAATCCTCCAACTAGATTTTTAGGAAGAAAGAGAAAAAAACAGTAGCCTACTGCCACCTGACATTACCTGAATTCTTGCAAGAAGACAAACTAGCGTTAAAGGACTACACAACGGTGTCAACAAGATATGGGGAAAGCTGACCATCTGACAACAACGTTAGAAACGCATAGCTGAGTGTCACAGAAGGACACGCAGGTGTAGTTCGTCGCGAAGCTAATTGGGTTATTTGGGTGGATCTACTGGGTCCTACACAGTAGTGGTCGACACTTAATCGTGGTGAAATGAATGCTGTCACAACCCTCAGAAATTGCTAAATAAAACACTGACATAGGCTGTGACTTCGCGCTTAAACGTGACATAAAATTAAAAAATGTAGTATGCTATTTAACAACTAGTATAGGGCAGACAGAAGACGATTTATAACTTAACTTTAGCCAAATACATTGGCTGGGTGTGAGGTGAGTTACATTGTTTTTTTTTCCCTACATAGTGTTCTATATAGTGAACGAGGAACATTTCGGACTGTCTTGTTTCATTCTAGCTGCTAAGTTCTAAGAATATCCTCTCTGGGGGTAAAGGGAAAGGGGCGTTGTTAGTAACCATAGTTACGACTTAAACAGAAAGCGAGATTTCGGAAACTCGTCCTACTGGGAACGCTGATGAGCAGAGAGTGATGGCATTTTTCGGCGTTACTAGTTGTGGATACCAAAATCCCATTAGAGATCGGATGCTCTCTAAAACTATTGAAGGTACATTTTGAATGCAACGTCTGGCGGCTTCTAACTGCGTTTTAGTGAACTGTAGCTTATTTGTTTCATTTGGATAGAAGACTGCCACCTGCATGGGGACTAGAGTGTATCATTAAGATGTCAAAGTGGCTTCTTGCGTTGTCCTTAAAGTGATATATGACAGATTGCTATGAAGAGCATTTTTCTATTAAACCACTAACAAAATAATGATGGTCATTTTAATGTGGATCAGGTCGTGACAGTGTGCTGGAATTGCCCCCTATCCGTCCCACGAGGAGGCCATCGTGCACCGATACATGCAGTGTTTACAACCAGCCTCTCCCCTACAGCAGTGACCTACACCGTGGCAGCCAACTGAGCTACAGGGAAATGCTGAAACGGCATCAGACACCAAGATGTAAGTTACCCCTGTAACAAATCTGGGTTGACCAAACCCATCATGAAAGCACTCCTGTTTGAAGTCATATATGACAAGCCCGCCTTTGTTGGTGATGTTGGTGTACAGCTCCCAACCAGCTGTACGTGATGCCCATTACTGACGCCCAGCAGTATGGATGGTGGCTGCCTAATACTCACCACTGGAGTAGGACGCGCAGGTTCCCTCGCAAGCACAGTGAGATGACCAGGTGAGTATGCATGTAAAAAACAAGTTGTGTCTGTCTTTAAAAGGGAACTGTAGCCTATTGATTTTCATTGTCATTGTTATTGTCATCTTGGGAACAGCACCTCAATATATTCCTCAAAGCTGAACTGAATGTTTTTGGAAACCTACGGCCCAACCTAGGAACAATTATCCCGTAAACTGCAGAAGAGCAGTAGTCTTGTTTGGAGATTTTTCCGTTTTTTTCCGTCTGGAACTTTGTGCACTGGTTTGCAAGTTGTCCTAAGATTGTGTTCTCAATGCATTCTGCTTGCTCCTCAGATTCGTCATGGATATGGCAATGACTGACCGTGAGTTCAGCTTGTTTTGAGCTCTGCCACTGAAGAATGAACGCCTGTATGGTCAATAAATCACTCTATATAGCATAATACAGAAATTTATATTTTTCCATATACAGCCTTCTTGTGTATTTATCAGACACTTATGTCATTGGCTCATTTTATCACACCAGTTTAATAGTGTATAATCTACTATTTTAGAAATTGGATTTAATTAGGTTGTATCATTTAACTGATACTTGTGCCATATCTTTCCTCATTAATTTTTTTGTGGACTATCTGTTATGCATACAGAGTAACCATGTCAAGGTAGACATCAGCGGGGTGAATAAATATTTCAGTTAAACATAGTGACTTCACATGCAGTAAAATAATGTGTGATTTGATTAGGTTCCTTACCCAATACCTAGTCACCAAATAAAGTGGCTGAACTTAGTATACTTCATTTCATTGTCTCTTTTTTTCGTTTTGCCCTGTGGACAATGTGGAATGAGTTGTAGGTAAACGAGTCATAGGGAATGGAGCAGAGATGGCGTCTTCATTACAGGGACTGCAAGAGAGACTGTCAACAAGTGCACCCACCTCAATGCAGCATGTGAAATATTTAAGGGCCTGGTGTGTCTAAGTTAGGCTTCTTCTATTACTCCTCCAATCGACAAAATGGATGCCACAGTGCTTTAGAACACCGTCTAATGGCTAACCCGGACTGCCGTATGTGCTCAGAGGAAAATGTTGTCTCTGATTTGTATCTCTTCTGTTGCACAGGAGACAAAATTGTGATTGCCTTAACTTTAAAAAGACCTTTCACTTAAGTATCACTTTTGTCACAGCTCTTTCTCATACAACATTGAGCATTATTTGAGACACTGTTGAGATCTTATTTGTGGATTAAAGGGAGTCTACACTAAAACAACAAAACTCTTTTGCTCCAGAGACAAATTCCAGGAGCAGGAGACAAAGGCAATAGTCTTATGTATTACTGTGATCTCATTACTGTCTAAGAGAAACAAGTGAGACATAGAAGAAATCTCATTTAAAAAAATCTTTCCTCTGGGTGCACACTGCCAAAACATATAATTTGTTTGCAACAATAAAATGAGCAAGGAGAGAAGTGTATGAAGCTGATTGATGGAGAAAAGGGTAGTCACTGAGGGAAAGATACTCACTGAATGAAAACAAAATTAAAACAGACACTTTTATTTTTTTTTTCAAGGGGAAATGTTATGTTATGTTTATCAGTCTTTTTTTCAACTTTCATCTGCAAAAAAAGTTGAAATGCTTGTCCCTTTTCTAGTCCTTTGACCAAAGTAAAGGAAAAACAAAACAAAACAAAGCAAAACAAATGAAAATATGATCAGGGTTCTTCATGCCTGATCCAGACACAGAGGCCCCAGTGTGTTTTTTTCAGTAGTCCTAAAATACTTCATTAAATCACCTGCCACCCCACTCCATCCCTCACCCCCCCCCAATCTCTCCCACCCTCTTACCCCCTAACACCCTCCCCCACCCCCCAAAATCATTACACTCCAGCTCAAGGTCATGAACCCTTCAATGCTAACCTTTGACCTCCCCCCAGTGCTTGTGTGTAATGTGTGTGTGGCCCAGTGTGTGACCACAGTGTCCTCAGCAGCACTGGTGTGGGTGGGGGGGAGTGGGGGGGGGTGACAAAGGCACAAGCTGTTTCTGGTACAAACTGGATCAACTGCCATGGCCAGTGGGGTGGAGCTGTCGAGAGATGCGGGAGTGAGGGCTGATAAAAAACAAACAAACAAGTAAACAGAGCAAAAACAAACAAACAAACAACAAAAAAGCCTATACAGTAATATTCTCCCAATGCAGGAACAAATGCTCTGTGGTAGCTTACAGCGACTGAGCTGTTTTAATACACGCACTCTTGCGGGAGACAACACTTCTGTTCCCCCTCCTCTCTCTGTCTCTGTCTCTCTCTCTCTCTCTGGACCACTCTTTCTGGCAGGGAGGCACTGTTGACATCCCTCAGCGAGGGGCGCTGATCATTTAAGGCAAATCCATCTCGTCGCACACTGCAGCGCTGACAGCTCACCGTCATCTGAACGACTGCCGATGAGACGGACGGCTAGGTCTTCCCAAAACATGACTCAGAGTTTTAGTGTCTTAAGAACAAGCTGCATGCTGCCATAATTTAAGATAGCAGCATTTTTTTTGTTTTCCTCATCCCAAAAAAATAAACCCCTTCAGGTCAGAAAAGCTATCACGCTCCCGGTGGCCTTAGAAGAAAACGAAATGCGCGACTAAATCATGCAAGGAAACATGCTTGGTATTTTTTTCTCTTTTCTTTTCGTGTGCCCATGAGGACAGGCTTGGTCTCGGTGGCTAAAAATACTGTTCAACTGGATTGTGACTGGAGTTGATCAGTTGGTACCATACGAGCTTGGGCTTCCAGCTAAGCACCTGCACAGCACAGTAGCCTCCTTTGTTCCTTCACCGTGGAATGGAATCATAATAATATGCATAATCACAACCATAAGAAGAAGAAGAAGAATAAAAACTATGAATACAGAGATGATACAAAATACCTGACACTGAAAACTCAAAACAAACAAACAAAACGAATGCTTGAAGATACCACAATCAGACATGCTTTAAAGCAGTTAGGTTTGGCAAGAAAGCAGTTTGTCGTATCATAGAAACCTCACAGTGAAAAGAGTTATGCCCCTTCAAGATAACAAAGCACAGTATTCAGTCATAATTTATAGATTTCTTATATATTTCTTTCTTTTTTAGAAAAAGAGTCACTCTTGTAGGAATTCAAATGCAACAAACTGTGTGGTACCGTCGTTTCCAATCCCGTGGCTGTCTTTACTCCCCATGTCTCAGTAAGGTCTATTTCTGTCGCACTCGTTCGCTCGCAAGGTTTGTTGAATTTTGTAGCAAAACAAAAAAAAAACCCTTCTTTTCAAAGAGAGAAGAGATTTCTGATGGAACGTGAATGGTGGGGTGGGAGCGACTGGTGGTGTGTTACTGGGCATGCCCAGTCAAAGCCCCGCGGAGCGGAGGAGGGGCCTCCCCTGCCGCCCTCGCCCCACTGCAGGAAGAGGAGCTCTGGGCCTGATCGAGGTCCCTGCCTCCTGGTAGGCTCCAGACCTTGGTGGACGCTGCTCTCCGCATGTGGCCGGCGTGTGCACTGCAGGGCCGCTGTCCTTCCTCCATCCATCCAACCAAAAAGAGTAGTGCGGAGAAAGAAATGGACAAAAAGACCTTAAGCTTCGTCCACCTTCCTTGTAAAGGCTTCGGATCCCTAGAGGCTTGAAAGACCTCAAAATAATACATATATTTTATATATACTTATACTTTGTCAACCAAAAGTTGGGACGTTGCTGAGGCCTTCAGGAGCAAAAACTGTGGGAGACCAACGCAGAGGGGTGGAGAGAGATCACAGGGTCACAGGGTGTACACTTCAATTCCAAACATCTGTGAAGCCGCACAGGCGGAAACCGACACGTCTCATTTAGATTTCTCTTAAATACTTTGGTCTTTGGTCGATATTATTTTCTCTTCAATTTATACATATATCTCTAAATACTTTAATACACATATACATCTGTACATACCTATGTACTGTATGTATGTGCATGTGTTTCTTCAAACATTTTCCCCATAAAAGATATTTTTTGCACAAAACATCAAGATTTAAAATAAATAAGGAATTCTGAAAAAAGAACGCAGTAAACAAGTACCTGTAGTCATAATTTTCAAAATAAAAAGAAAACATGGTGAAAAAAATGGATGTTGCACAAAAAAACAGTCAAGAGAGAGAAAAAAAAGCCTTATGTACAGCATTTTTCTTCATCGGCTGAAGGCCTTTAGTTAAATAAACAGACTTTGCATCTTTCAAAAAGCCTGAGAGAGCGACTTTAAAAACTACACAACAATCGTCCTTGGACGTGTCTGCCCCCGCTGGTGAGCCACGACACGACACGACAGCTTTCCCCTCTCAAGAGCAGTGTCTCAGTCTTCTCTTTCGCTTCATTTGTTTTCATCATTTTATTTTTGTTTTCTTTTCTTTCGTTTTTTTCAAGTGGTGGCATGGCTACTGGTTTTGACATTGGAGGGGTGGGGCCGAGGTGAGGTGGGCTTCGATTCGATTCGCTCTTCCTCCACTACCGCCCCTAACCACCCCCCCCCCCTCTTCACTTAGCCTTGGGGGAAGGAGAGCTGATGAGAATCTTGTTTCCTCCCGGGGTGCGGTGGCCGGTGCTAACTCTTGGAAGGTCCGGCGTTCAAGAAGTAGGTGGTCATCTCGCCCTTGCCTTTAACCTTGACCACACCTCGGCACTCCAGGTGGTAACCTTTCCTCTCCAGCACCTGGTGCATGTCAGTGGTCACCTGTAGGACACAGTGTAGAAAATGGATGGACCCGACCCACGTTTCTCAGGTTTTTTTTTTTTTTTTTTTTTTTTTGCTGTGCTAGATGCCTGTAGCCTGGTAAACCCGCCATTCGTATTTCATTTCATTTTGTACAAAGGGTCTGGAACAGACACGGTCAGAAATGATTTGTTGGAGGTGTGGACTCTGCTGAAGTTTAAAAAAAGTGCCTCTGCCTTTACCCAATCGCTAACGCCTGGTCGTCACATATGCAAAGCCTACCTACACACTACAATTCAAATGTAGCACACAAGGTCAACGTCACAGCTAATGAACACACCCTCTGTTCGCTGATTGGATCAGTCTTGCTGGGGCCGACTAAAAGACCATCAAGAGATTCTGGTCCACACCCTCTGTACGAAATGAAATGAAGTACCAGGGGCGGGTTTACCAGGTCAGATGCCTGTGCCTGATTGCTTGATTCTCTGGGAGGGTTATTCCAAGAACATGTAATGTGGACTGGTCACAATAACTTGGCAAACTCAAATCAGAGTAGGTGGTAGGTAAACCACCTAACAGGGAAGCCCCATGGTGTCCAAAGTATCTGGGCTTTGTCACACATTCAAAGTTCAAGGGTCAAGGTTCTTTCTATGGTCAACTTCCCTATATGTGCAGTACATACAGAAAAATTGTAATGCCATTTCTCTTCTCTCTGACAGTAACAACTATTACATAAACCTATACACTAGCTTAGACAAAATTAAATATAGACAATAGAGTACATACAGACAGTACAATAAATAGGCAGACAGACATTCTTGGAAAACCCTCCCTGTACTTTTGGTCTCTACAAACCTGAATCCGGTCGGGAACACCAGTGCTGTCCATGCGAGAGGCCACGTTGACGGTGTTGCCCCATATGTCGTACTGTGGTTTCCTCGCCCCAATAACGCCAGCTACCACTGGTCCGATGTTCAGGCCTGAAACAAGGTTTTTGGTCAGTTACGAATGACAGCACCTTTCAACTGCAGTTGCAGGTTGTCGCTGCCCTACAAAGCCAAAAGGCAGTAACTACATATTTTGTTAATTTGAGGTTAGACTGGAAATTGACTTTTTAACACCACCTTTGGTCTGTAACTAAACCTCTTGCTTCTTGCTACTTGCTACTGCATTTTGCTTTTTGCAGGGCAGAACTGACCTCCTGTTCTCTTTGGTCTTTTAAGATAAGAATGCAACTGAGCCCACAAAACCTACAGACAGACATTCCATCTGTTGTAAGCACAAGCATTAGGACGGGTTGAAAATATACACCAGGCTCACCTAATAATGACAGACCGGTACCGATCAGATCCAACATGTTTGTCTTTGTCTGAATTGTGGTAAGCATCATTTAAAATTTAAATCTGTCATCTCAACAAACACGATGACTCATGTTGCGACTGATCACTGCGACTGCTGTTGGTTGATTATCTTGCATTACCTATGACTGGCCAGGACCTTCCGTCGTATCACTACATTACATTACACTTAGCAGACGCTTTTACCCAAAGCGACTTACAAAAGGAGGACATAATAGTATCAGAATCAGAGTAATTAAATATCGGCAGGGCTATTCCTTGCGTATACTGTCCAGGATAAAACACCTGTTAACATCTCAGCATGGCACACAGCTAATATGTGCTAAAGATGGAAGAGGTGTGCACAAAGGTGTGCAAAAATATAATCACTGGTGCTAGACAAGTGTAGCAGATATTTCACATGCCTGATGAAGATCTGATGGGATCGAAATGGCTTGTTTTTTTTGTTTTTTAAATCTTTTTCTGAAGCAAAACAGCGTGCAGACCATCTCTTGTGAAATACAGCTAATATGTGGCCTACATCAGTGTTTCCCAAAGTATGGTCCAATCCCAAGTGGTCGGTGAGCAGCTGTGTTAAAATATTTTTTTTCATGTTTTTTAAGCTACCTATGTTATGCACAGTGTGTTTAAATGACATGTATATCATCTTCATGCCATTTCATGATTAAGGCTATGATGCTGCACCAATTGATTTTTATTTTTTATTCAATTTAACATAACCTTGTTAGCCTCAGATGGCCTACATGACGCCTGCTATGAAAGACTGTGAGCAGTGCCGTGCCACTGACCGATCTTCATCTGGAAGTTGTTAAAGGAATGCTCGTTGATGTGCGCCATCTGCTCGCGTAGCCGCATGGCGTAGTCGGCCAGGGCGGTGATGTGGGTGCGGCCCTCCTTGTCGTAGGTGGAGTCGTTGAGACCGGACGCCGCCATGTAGGTGCTGCCGATGGTCTTGATCTTCTCTAGCTGCCGGTACTTCTCCTCGCTGATGATCTGGAACAGAGCAAAAAAAACACCAGGAGATGTCAGCAACAGTGACGGCAAAACCAGTCGACGCCAGTGTAACCACAGCACACACATCCAGGCTTTTAAACTGGGAGCAGAACTAAAAAGCGATCAACGTGTGTAAAAACTAAATTCCACTTCCACCAGATTTTTGCCCCCAATATTTTGTTTTTATTTACCGTAATATTTTGGGGTTCCAGCTTTTCCTCAGATGTCAGCAAAAGCAACTGACACACTGGCCAAGTCTGAATGGTTCAGTCGTTCACGATATAGTCCACTGCATAGGGGGTAAGTTACATAGTTTTGTCTCCCACATATACTGCACTATAGAGTGAATTTGAATTTTGAATTTGGCAACTATCAACAAAAGCGACTTTCAAGACACTTGAAGCTCTTGCCAGTGCTATTAACATTTTCAACTGGTTCCAACAACCCTAACTAGTGAGATGTTTTGCTCAAGGAAGAGCACAGTAGGTGGCTTGTTTTTTCACTTCCTCCCCTCCATATTTTTTCCTGCTGGTGGTGGAATTGA
>CM050206.1:15106577-15114077 GCA_027475355.1 Coilia nasus | reverse complement strand
AAGAAGGTGGCTCTCACCATGTGTATGATGGACATCCCTATTCCTAGTGAGGCTATGTTCTGTGTCAAACACAGAGAGAGTAAGAAGCGTAATGACTGATGAAGGCATCAGTTATGCATTACGGTAAACATTAGTTGAACATCTTAATCATATGCATTAAACAAAATACAGGCAATAGGGTCCAGCTGTATGCTATAACCTACATAGTAGAGTAATAGCTTAATCTATATAGTAATAGTTACAATCTATATAGTAGAGTAATAGCTTAATCTATATAGTAATAGTTACAATCTATATAGTATAGTAATAGCTATAATGTATAGTGATTATCTTTAGCAGTGATAGGCAACTTGGCGTCAGAAGCTGCAATCCAGTACCACACACAGCTCTGGAAAAACTGAAGAGACCACTGCAAATTCTCCTAAAATCTTCATCTCTACATGTATGACCGCCATTCCTTTCTAGTTTCAGTGGAATTTGGGAGAAATGTTGTCTAGTTTACAGAATAAAAAATGTTCCTTTACTCACACATATACCAACAAATAGTTAAATCAGAGAAACTGATCATTTTACAGTGGTCTCTTAATTTTTTTCCAGAGCTATATAATATAGTAATAGTTTAATCTATAGTGACTATCTATAGCAGTGATAGGCAATCTGGCATCAGAAGCTACAATCCAGTACCACGTATTTGTTTCATGTATGTGTTGTTGTAATTAGCACACTTCCTCAGTCAGGTATAAGAGTTAACCAGTAAAATCACCTGTATGAATAGCTGTATAAGTTAGAAACACCTGCACATGGAATGTGTGGTCCCACATTGCAGCTTCTGAATCCAGGTAGCACTGTTCTACAGTGACTGCAGCTGTATGCTTAAAGCAACACTAAGTAGTTTTTCTCAACCTTAAAATAATGTTTCCAAAATGGTAACGTTTCAGTGGTTTATGAACTTTTAACAGGGGGAAAGGCAGTTCTGAATTGGCTATGCCACCCTCCGTGGGCTATAACCCCACTAAGTGCGTTTGCAGGAGGGGGCGGCCTCTCTGTAGTTTGAGTGGGAGACAATTTTATTTCCAACCTATAGGGGGACCGAAGACAAAAAATGCTTAGTGTTGCTTTAATTCATTGTTTCATTAACACATAGGTTATATCATAACATCTTTATTTACACTAATTACGACCCTGACAGGAAAAAGTTCTAGACATCAGAATCAAATTAACATATAGAAAAAAAAAAATGTAAAAAGTGTAAATGTCTGCTCCACTCCAGAGCCTGTGGTCTTACCATTTGTCTGAAGACTTTGGAGTCCTTGGTCCGGGAGAAGGAGCGGTCGGGCACCCAGCGTGGCATCAGGCCCTCGTTTGAGTTGGCGCGTGTGCGCTGCATCTTGGCCATCATGGCCTTCTCCTCTTTCTGGAGGAGAGACAGAGCCCAGAGCTCAATCGTGTGTGTGTGTGTGTGTGTGTGTGTATGTAGGTAGTGTTGCCGTGTGTGTCTGTGTGTGTACATGTGTTTTCTGGAGGAAAGAGAGAGCCCATTGATATCAGCAGAACGACAGAGGGGCACAAAGATTTTACCACAGTGCAGGTGTACTGGTGTACTACACGCGTGAGGTAAACTTAAATGGGTTAATTGTTCAATCAGTTTTTTTTTTTTCAGTTAAAAACATTTTATTTGTTCAGTGAGCCAATTTGATATTAATTATGTAGTTATGTGTAAAAAAAAACACACATTAACTGTTCCATCAGTTAAAAAAGTTGTGATTTGATATTAATTATGGTTATGTGTAATCTTAAAAAAAAAAAAAAAAACAGACAATGACACTAGCAATTGACCTGAAATAATTACATCTAGCAAATAGCCAATATAGCCACGTAGCCGACGTGTACCAAAACAAATCCTGAGCGTTCTGGCTTCTAAAGGGCAAAAGACATGTCTATGAATTGGTGTGTGTGTGTGTGTGTGTGTGTGTGTGTGTGTGTGTATGTGTGTGTGTGTATGTGCGTGTGTGTGTTATAGTTAGAGTGTGTGTGCATGTAATTAGCTGTACACACCCTTTTCTAGCTGCAGCCTAGCACCAGGAAGGTTACTGTGTGTGTGTGTGTGTGTGTGTGTGTGTGTGTGTGTGTGTGTGTGTGTGTGTGTGTGTGTGTGTGTGTGCGTGTACAGTAATTAGTGGTACACACCCTTTTCTGGCTGCAGCCTAGCACCAGGAAGGTCTCGATGCCCTGCTCCTTCAGGTAGGCGTTCCTCTCACCACCAAAGCCCGGCTCTACCTCATAATCCCCATTAAGATACTGCAGTGTTGCTTTAGTTATATGGATTCTCCTACAGGGGAGAGAACACAACACACACACACACACACACACACACACACCCGCCCAAACACACACAACACACACACACATACACACCCCAACACTCACACACACCCCCAAACATGCACACACACATATGCACACACACACCAAAACAAACACACACACACACACACACACACACACACACACACACCCAAACACGCACACACACACACACACACCAAAACACACATAAACACATACACACAAGAGTTCACCAACACTGAATAACATTGTAGTGACATTACGTTGCTAAATGTTCAGACCCTTAGATCACAGCTTTGTGACACACAGCAGGCGACTGGAAACAAATAGTGGACGCACTGCTGGGATTTAGCACATGGGCCGGCAGCCGGACAGGACAGAGACACGCTGAAGTGCAAACACGACGGCAGAGGCAGAATATTTTCTGGCCCTTGTCAGTTCCTACCCCTCCCATCTCCCTGATGCTTTGGGGATACACGACTCTACAGAAGGGAGTCCTGCTAGTTTTTGGAAGAAAAAAAAACTCCACTAACACTATGTGACGTCCAGTCACTGCTGCGAGTCTCAAACATACAACAGGTTTTGCTGGGGAAAGAAAAACACTTACTAGATAGAAATAGAGATACTTTTGAGAAGACTGTGTAACAAGTTTTATACAGCAATGCAGTACTGACGTGTGGCAATGTAATGGTATCTAATATAGAGTATAAATGCACTTCCTCAAATGCTTTTATTTATGGCTGCTTGTAGTTATAGCACCCTGTGATGAAAATGTATGCAGCTTTGTGTGTGTGTGTGTGTGTGTGTGTGTGTATGTGTGTGTGTGTGTGTGTGTGTGTGTGTGTGCGTGAGGGAGTGTGTGTGTGTGCATGAGGGAGTGTGTGTGTGTGTGCGTTGTTACCAGTCTGTTCAATGTGTGGCGTGAGTGTTGTGGTAAGTTAGTGTTAGCCATGCCGTATGTGTGTACATCCATGTAAGTAGTGTTACCGTGTGTGTGTACAAATCTGTTAGTGATGTGTGTGTGTGTGTACATGTGATGTGTGTAAGTAGTGTTGATGTGTGTGTGTGTGTGTAAGTAGTGTTGCCGTGTGTGTGTACATGTCTCCAAATAGTGTTGTGTAGTGTGTGTATATGTGTGTGTGCACATGTCTGTAAGTAGTGTTGCCGTGTGTGTGTATGTGTGTGTGTGTGTGAAAGCTCACCCTGCTTTGCCTCCAGCCTCCATCTGATTGGCTAGAGTGACGTCGTTGGACCACACGTCAAACTGCCACTTCCTGAGTCCCAGCACCCCGCAGTGCACGCGCCCACTGTGGATGCCCACACGCATGTTCACATTGACCCCCGTCACCTCTCGCACCAGCCTGCGGCAGGAGAAAACACACACACACACACACACATGCACACACACACACACACACAAATACACATGCACGCACACACACACATGCGTGCGCACACACACACAGAAACACGCATGCACGCACATACGCACACATACACACGCACACACACACACACACACACACACACACACACACACACACACACACACACAGAAACACACACACACAAAATCAGTACCCTTAGGCCATGCCCTTCTTTGCAGCAGGATACTCACCAAATCATCTGAGACATGCTTGGGGTCCAGTGTCATTTCATTCACAGTTAGCAATGAAACTCCTGCTTACAAGAACAACAAACCACCTAGGCTCAAGAACAAAGGGCCTTATAAAAACATCTCTTTAACCAGCACATTATATAAACTCTGCCAGTCTTCTGCAGGCTTTGAATGTGTTTAGTTAGCAGTCTGACTAAATATTTATTTCTTTTGAATCGTACACCTCTTTCCCAAGGGAGCCTGAGGGTAAGCAGTTTTACAATGCTGTCCTAGCCCTTGCTCTTGCCCTTTCAACAGACACCATGCCCAGCTGAGTCAAGACACCTGCTGGCCTGTCTTTGTGGTCCAGCCTGGAGGGGTGGGAGGAGGAGGAGGAGAAGGAGGTGGAGGAGGAGGAGGAGGAGAAGGAGGTGGAGGAAGGTGAGGAGAAAGGGGAGGAGGAGGGGGAAGAAAGGGAGAAGGAGGAAGAGGAGGAGGAGCAGTGGAGGAAGGGGAGGAGGAGGAGGTGGAGGAGAAAGGGGAGGAAGATGAGGAGGAGGAGGAGGAGGAGGAAGAGGAGGAGGAGGAGGAAGGGGAGGAGGTGGAGGAAGAGGAGGAGGAAGGGGAGAAGGAGGAGGAAGGTGAGGAGGAGGAGCGAGGAAGAGGAGGAAGGGGAGGAGGTGGAGGAAGAGGAGTAGGGAAGGGGAGGAGGAGGAAGGGGAGGAGGAGGAGGGGGGGCAGAGAGGGAGTCCCCGCTGCAGAAAGACAGCTAGCAGAGAGGGAGTCCCCGCTGCAGAAAGACAGCTAGCAGAGAGGGAGTCCCCGCTGCAGAAAGACAGCTAGCAGAGAGGGAGTCCCCGCTGCAGAAAGACAGCTAGCAGAGAGGGGGTCCCCGCTGCAGAAAGACAGCTAGCAGAGAGGGAGTCCCCGCTGCAGAAAGACAGCTAGCAGAGAGGGAGTCCCCGCTGCAGAAAGACAGCTAGCAGACGTTTCTCTCCTTCTAGGAGGAGTGCTGTGCTGGGTGTGATACTGCATGTGCAGAGCCTGTGTGCGGCATGTTTATTTGTTTGTGATTATTTGTATGATGTATAAGTAGTATGTATTGGGGTTGTATGTATTAGGACTCCATTGAATGTATTTATAAAGTATTTATTTATTTTCTATTTATTTATATCACAAGCTTCATAGAAAGTGTTACCGATTTGACTAAATAAAATATTTTAACAGATATTGCCTCATTGTAGTTTGGTCTTTTTTTTGTCAAGCAACACTGCCACGCTGTCACATACAGTAAATAAATCGCCCTTTACCTTCTTCAGATATAGTGTAGCAGACATTTCTATGGGGGAGGAAGTTGTGGGTGCGATGAGTGGCATGCAGTATGCATGGTATGTGTATGGAGGAATGGGAATGCGCTTTATGAGCGGCGGGCCTCAGAGCTTGTTCTCTGCTCGTGAAACCTGTGCGGTAATGTATAGTCGCTCAGCGCTCAGCACGCTAAAAAATGCTCTCCGCTATGGACGCTCGTATATCAGCCAGAAGCCTCTAACGAGCAGGCGGCCATGGCAACTTAATCTCCCGCCGCCTGGCTCTACATCAGAGGCCGCAGGATTTGTTCCAGATGCAGCTGCTACACACACACACACACAAACACACACACACACACACACACACACTTACACTTACACACACATACACACACACTCACACACACACACACACACACACACACACACACACACACACACACACACACACAAATACACACACACACACTTACACATACATACACATACACACACACACACACACACACACACACACTCACACACACACACTCACACACACACACTCACACACTCTTTGTGACACACACACACACACACACACACCCACACACACACACTGTCTCTCTCACACACACACTCTCTCACACACACACACTCTCTCTCACACACACACATACAGCAGAGCGAACGTGACTCCAGATCCTGCAGCATACTGTACGCTACAGATGGCAGAGCTCTGGGGAGGGCCTAGTACATGAGCATCAGGTAACACTTTCTATGAAGCCTGCATTCATAACACTCCACAAACACACTCATAAAGGGTTATAATGCCTTCATAAAGCTTAAGGAGGTTGAAATTATTATTCATAACTATTTATACATACTTATGACTGCACTCGTAAGGCAGGTACAGTAAAGCTTTATAACCTAGAATTTACTGTGTCACTTAAAGCTGGAATAGGGCTTATGACATAGTATTATAATGCCTTATAAGTATGTATAAATAGTTATGAACACTTTACATACATATATACATACATGAATGCATTGTAAGCCTTTATAAATGTGCTTATAGTCTTATGAATACGAGCTTCATAGAAAGTGTTATGGAGGATCACAGTTCAGACCAGATCTGTTCTACTGGTGGAGTCTAACAGGGCTATGGCAGGCCATCTTGTTTGTTTGTTTGTTTGTTTATCTAACTAGGTACCTATCCTCATCTCACACACTTACATTAAGTGGATATTTAGTGGTCTTTGTGTGCAGCGCTTTGAGACCACAGTCATGGCGATAGTGCACTGTAAGTACTAATAAATTGAACTGAATTGAATTGGACATTTCTATGAATGATGAGTTCCTGGTACAGTGTGAGAAGTACATGTTTATGGTATACAGTGGTCCCTGGTTAATCGCGGCAGTTACGTTCTAAAAATAACCCGCAATAGGCGAAATCCACAAAGTAGTCAGTTTTATTTTTTTACAATTATTATAGATGTTTTAAGGCTGTAAAACCCCTCACTACACACTTCATACACATAAGGTACATAAGGTTTATGTAAATTTTACAAGCTGAACGCATTCTGTACTGTACAGGAGACACGGCACGGAGGAGAATGATTGACAATGTTCTACAGTCCCTTAGCCAATCAGGGCACAGAACACAATGAGCTGTAAAAAAAAAAAAAAAAAGAAAACATGCAAAATTGCACTAAAAAAAAATCTGCGAAACTGCGAAGCCGTGAAAAGTGAAGCGCGTTATAGTGAGGGACCACCGTACACCCAAACGTATTGAAGGGAACGAGCCTCTCAGTAGGCGTGCGTAGTAGCTCTGTTACTGTAAGAACTAACCTTCAGTTCTATTTCCATGGCATTCCTAGTTCTATTCTAAAGCTGTCTGTTCCACTGGGCTGTAAGTGGGAGACCTTGAGACGGTGTGTGTGTTTGAAGTTATGGGGTGATGAGTGACTGAGTATGTTTGAGGAAGTCTCTGCGTTTGTGTGTGTGTGTGTGTGTGTGCATGTGTGTGTTGTGTGTGTGAACTTACAGGATGGGGTGAGAGTTGAGACTGTGTGTGTGTGTGTGAGAGAGAAGAAGGCAAAAATGTGTGTGTGTGTGTGTGTGTCTGTGTGTGTGTGGGTGTGTGTGTGTGAACTTACAAGATGGGGTGAGAATGGAGACTGTGTGTGTGAGTTTGTGTGAGAGAGAAGGCGGCAAAAGTGTGTGTGTGTGTGTGTCTGTGAGTATGTGTGTCGACTCCCATCTCTACAT
>CM050206.1:15079077-15094077 GCA_027475355.1 Coilia nasus | reverse complement strand
TTAACAAATGTTGCTTTGAATGAAATTAATTACGTCCTAATCACGAGGGAGCAGACAGTGGGTGGGGGTGGGGGGCTGGGGGTTGGGGCTAACCGGTGGCGCTGCGCTGCCTGTGTCACCGCTATTTCCCGCCATCGATGGCGGTGACCATGATGACATCACCTAGTGGCAGCAGGAGCGATGTTTACACAATGTTTTATCAGCGTTATCACAATGTTTTATCAGCGTTCGGTTCGCAACATGAGTGAGGTGGAGTGCAGGGCAGCAAGCAGGAAATAATGAAATGCCTAACATCATCAAAACGTTTCAAAGCTATTATGACTGTGATCTACTAGCGAATGTTAAATGTAGCCTACAGTCCCATGCCTGATTTCAGGCACCATGCCTGAGCTCTTCCAGCCCTGGGAGTGACAAACAGATAGAAGAAGAATATGACAGTGAAGAAAGAGGAGAGAAAGATGTTGGGAAAAAGGGACAGTGAGAGACTGAGGAGATGAGGAGAAAAGGCAGCAGAGAGAGAGAAAGAGAATGAGGCAGAGAGAGTGAGAGAGAGAGACAGTGAGTGAAAGAAAGAGAGACAGAGAGAGTGAGAGAGAGAGAGAGAGACAGAGAGAGTGAGAGAGAGACAGTGAGTGAAAGAGAGTAAGAGAGACAGAGAGAGTGAGAGTGAGAGACAGAGAGAGTGAGAGAGAGAGAGAGAGAGAGAGAGAGACAGTGAGTGAAAGAGAGAGTGAGAGACAGAGAGAGTGAGAGTGAGAGAGAGAGAGAGAGAGAGACAGTGTGTGTGTGTGTGTGTGTGAGAGAGAGAGAGAGAGTGAGAGACAGAGAGAGTGAGAGAGAGCGAGGGAGGATGAAACTGAGAGAGAAAAGAGGAAAGAAAGAGAGGGAAAGGAGGAAAGGAAAAGAAAAGAAAGACAAAGAGGGGGAGGGAAAAATTAAGAGAGGGGGAAGTGTGTATGTGTGTGTGTGTGTGTGTGTGAGAGAGAGAGAGAGAGAGGGAGAGAGAGAAAGAGAGAGAGAGAGAAAAGGAGAGAGGAAAGGAAAGGAGAAGAGAAGAGACAAAAGGGGAGAGGAGGAGAGAGGGTAGGAGAGGAGAGGAAGAGAGGAGGAGAGAAGGAGAGGGGAGGGCAGAAGAGAGGAGAGGAGAGAATGAATAAGAGACGAGAGAGAAATGGAGTGAAGAAAGGAATAGAAAAGAAAAAAAAGGGTAGAGAAGAAGGGTGAGAGTGAGTGAGGAAGTGTGTGTCTCCCTGTTTGTGAGGGAGAAGAGAGGGGCGCAGGCCAGAGGTGTGTGTGTGAGGGGGATAGGCCAGGGTGTGTGTGTGTGTGTTTGTGTGTGTGTGTATGTGTGAGGGAGGGAGAAGAGAGGGGGCAGGCTAGGGTGTGTGTGTGTGTGTGTGTGTGTGTGTGTGTGTGTGTGTGTGTGTGTGTGTGAGGGAGAAGAGAGGGGGCAGGCTAGGGTGTGTGTGTGTGTGTGTGTGTGTGTGTGTGTGTGTGTGTGTGTGTGTGTGTGTGTGTGTGTGTGTGTGTGTGTGTGGCAGGCTAGGGTGTGTGACAGTGACATTGGGCAGATGGCGCAGCACTCGGCTGTGTTTACACTCAGCCCGACCAGCAGAAACAACTATACAAGAGAGAAAAGCAGCGTGTGTGTGTGTGTGTGTGTAGAGGTAGAGAGAGAGAGAGAGAGAGAGAGATGGGAGGGAATAGATAGACATAGAAGGCAACATCTGACATTTTTTAGCTGTGTGTGTGTGTGTGCCTGTGAGCCTTTGTAAAACACATTGATATGTGTACATGTATGTGTATATGAGTGTGTGTGTGTGTGCGTGCGTGCATGCATGTGTGTGTGTGTGTGTGTAAGTGAGATCCCAGGCTAGGCCTAATTGCTTGCTCTTCTCTAGAGGACAAGGGCGGGAGGTTTGCAGTGTACACAGAGCCAGCCGTGTGTTTACGCAACACGACACCTCTGTGCGTACGCACTGTGATTTATCACCAGTAACCATCACTGGCCCAGAATAAAGGCCAGCACACACACACACACACACACACACCCAACACGACACCTCTGTGCGTACGCACTGTGATTTATCACCAGTAACCATCACTGGCCCAGAATAAAGGCCAGCACACACACACACACACACACACACACACACACACACACACACACACACACACACACACACACACACAAACACACACACACACACACACACACCCAACACCTCTGTCACTGCGTGCACATGGACGAGTTGAATCCGATCGAATTCATGTGCACAGGCTAAAGATCGTATAGGGATTGGTTTCGCGAATCCGATTGCAACCCCTGGCTTAAGCCGATGTTAATCCGCTTGGTGCCGCCTTGTGCACGGTATTGGTTTGGATTCGCGTACTGCGCATGTAAGACCACTCGATCCTAGAAGCTTCTGTCCCTGATTTTCATCCATACTGAACGTCGAGGCTTTCTAGCGCCTGCTCTCAACAAGTCTCGTTGTCCTGAATTGCTTGTAATATCAAACGCCGACGGCACAGTTCATGTCGTATTAAGGAAACCAAAAATGCTGTTTGTTCTTTCATATGGACTTCCAAAGGAGAATGCACAACATGCATGCAAATGCTGCTCTGTCAACCTCCTCGAGCGCTGTCTTTGTTTTGTATGCCGCCAGATAGTTTGTTTATTTTCTTTTTAGCAGCCGTCAACCTGAAGTAGTTCTAACACCACTTGTTGAAAGGAATACAGCGCCATCTAGCGTAGCGGAAACGGCCAGATCTCTGACCATTATCCGCTTACACAAACTCTCATGTGCACAGGGATTTGGGACAGACCACCCGTTGGGTAGCAACACCCAATCCAATACCAATCCAATCCGATCCTACCATGTGCCCGTAGTCTGTGACTCCGCACTGTGATTTATCACCAATAACCATCACCAGCCCCAAACAAGGCCAGCATGGCTCTACACCAGCCCTACTCACACACACACTCTCTCACACACACACACACACACACACACACACACACACACACACACACACACACACACACACCACCCTGCCTACACCATCACCGTCCAGAAATAAAGGCCAGCACAGCCCAACACCACCCCTACACACACTCACACACACATACATACACATACACACACTCTCTCTCTCTCTGTTCTTTCTCATTACCTGTCTCTGTGTCCTCCATCTCTTGACTCTGGCAGTAAATGTGGAGTGGCTCTGTCCCAGGGTTAGGGGCTGTCTGTACAGAGTGCTCTCTGCCCTGGCTCTGTCCCTGGGTTATGGGCTGTCTGGCTTAAAGAGCGCTGCTCTGCCCTGGCTCTGTCCCAGGGTTAGGGCCTGGGCTGTCTGTACAGAGCGCTCCTCTGCCCTGGCTCTGTCCCAGGGTTAGGGCCGGGGCTGTCTGGCTTACAGAGCGCTGCTCTGCCCTGGCTCTGTCCCAGGGTTAGGGCCGGGGCTGTCTGTACAGAGCGCTCCTCTGCCCTGGCTCTGTCCCAGGTTTAGGGCCGGGGCTGTCTGGCTTACAGAGCGCTGCTCTGCCCTGGCTCTGTCCCAGGGTTAGGGCCGGGGCTGTCTGTACAGAGCGCTCCTCTGCCCTGCCTCTGTCCCAGGTTTGGGTGCTGTCTGGCTCCATGGAAGTGCTTGCTTACAGAGCGCTCCTCTGCCCTGGCTCTGGGGCTTCCTGCTAATGTAAATGAGCGCTGGGGGTGCTCCTAAATCACTCAGCGTTACATCACTCAACCAGCCGCCCTCCTCTGTCTCAACCCTGTGCTGGTCTGATGCTTGTGTCCACATTTATACACACACACACACACACACACACACACACACACACACACACACACACACACACACACACACACACACACACACACAAGCACATGCACATACACCCATACACTTGTGCACACACACATGCGCCCACACACACATACACACACACACACACACACACACACACACACACACACACACACACACACAGCTCAGATCTGAGTAAACGATGTGGAGAATAAGCAGGGTTTTTCAGAGGGCATGTATAAAAGTCTGTCATTGTTCTGTGTGTGTGGGTGGGTGTGTGTGTGTGTGTGTTTGTGTGTGTGCTTGTGTGTGTGTGTGTGTTGAATGAGAGAGACAATCAGTGACAGAGAGAAAGCGAGTGAGAACATTGGAGACTGCCATTGGGAGGTTGCACATGTGTAAAAGTCTGCCATTGTTTTAGTGTGTGTGTGTGTGTGTGTGTGTGTGTGTGTGTGTGTGTGTGTGTGTGTGTGTGTGTGTGAGTGTGTGTGTGTGTGTGTATGTGTGTGTGTGTGAGCGTGCGTGTGTGTGTGTGTGTGTGTGTGTATGTGTGTGTACATGTTCAGGACAAGACACTGTATGACACTGCGCTTCGGTGTGTGGTAATGAGATGTGATGTGTGTGTATGCATGCATGCATGTGTGTGTGTATATAGTGTGTGTGTGAGTGTGTGTGTGTTTGTGTGTGTTTTTATAGGGCATTTCTTCATTCATTATCTCATTGTAATTCACTGTGCCTCTTCTCTCCTCTGGTGAGTCACGCCATCATCTGCTGTGTGTGTGTGTGTGTGTGTGTGTGTGTGTGTGTGTGTGTGTGTATGTGATGCTCAGCTGTTATTATGCCGTCCCTCTTTACCACAACCTGTGGCGCTTTGTCATGTAAACCCATAATGGCCGCCACAGATTAGGCCTCCACTGGGTTACACTTTATTTTACTGTCCCTGTTACACTTACGTATAGTGTACCAAAGTGTGTAACAATATGTAACATTATGTACAAACACTGTCCCATAAATAAACAGGATTTTTGTACACGAATCAGAGTCAAACGAATCATCATTTCAAACCGATGCAGGGGAGTTCATGTTGGCTGTGTGAGAGCATTATAACCAGGAACAAAACTAAGTAGGCTTCCCGAAGTAGCCTATAACAGGGGCTCCCAAACTTTACCATGACAAGGCCCCCCATAGACCAGTAGATTCCAGGTAAGGCCCCACTGAGATGAAAAGTGTGTACGTGATCACCCGGATGTGTTCTATACCAGCCAATTAGAAAGATGATGGCTAATAAAAATAATAACGGTAATAGTAGTAATGTTAAGATATCCGGTAGATTATTATATTGCAGCTTTTAACAAATGGGAATATTTTTTGGTTTTATTTATTCAAGTATTTATTTCGGTTTGCTACTTTTCCCTCCAACTTGCCGCGGCCCCCTTAGCGCCCCCTCACGGCCCCCCAGGGGGCCGCGGCCCCCACTTTGAAAACCCCTGGCCTATAACACAGACCTAAGTATAAGCAGTACAGTGTGACCCCCTCCCACCCTTATGCCATAGTCTCAAAAAAGAAAAACTATGGGGAACAATGTCCTCCCCCCAGGGGTGCTGCTACAAACTGTGAGCCCCCTGAAAGAAAATTATTTTGGCCCTCAACCCAACCATATCATAGTCCCCTGTGGGCCCCTGTGAAGCTCAGGGCCCCCTGATCCTGATGTACTGTACCCCCCCCCCCCCCCACCTTAGCTGTGCCCCTGCCTCCTCAGATGCTCATTTAATTCAATTCACACAGACACACACCACATTCAAAAACTCTCACACACAGACACTCTCTCTTACTCAAACATGCACATACACAGCACACACACTCACACACAAATATTCGTGCGCACACACACACACACACACACACACACACACACACACACACACACACACACACACACACACACACACACACACAACAGATGTGCCTCCCCAGCCCTGTAACACTGTGGTGGACTCAGGGCCAGACCCCAACACAACTTCTGTTGCTTCCGCCCCACTTAGCAGCTGGGACACACACATACCACACACTGGCACCTAACGGCTACCCCAGTCCTTGCTACAGGGCCTGCGGGTGGGGCGACTCTGCTGCAGGTGGGGTCTGCTGGTGGTGTCCGCAACTTCCCACCACCGAGGAGCCACACAGGATGACTCCAGGTAAGGCTCCTGAGCAAGACAACAGGAAGTCTTGTACCAGGAACAGAGATATACTGTGTGTGTGAAATTCACCCTTAGATAAGCAAGGGCCTGGAAACCTTGACACTTAACAAATAAATAAATAAATAAAACAATAAATTACTTAATTCAGAGAGACAACGGTTGTGCAGTAGTGATTGATCTATGAGTCTGCACTGGATTAGATTAGATTTCCCTGGAAGGGCTCTTTTCGGAACCATGTGACAAAGGCTTGCATTGGTCATAGCTGTGTGGCCTTTGGCCTTCGATGAGATATTCGATATACGAGATACGGAGGAAGCTCAGTGCTGTGGAAGCCAGGCGTGGCTCTTTGGCCTGCCCTATGACCCTAAGTTACATTGTACTGGTGACGTTGATGCTGCTCTAATCTAAATACAATATTATTTTAGGAATACAAGCCTGAGGGTTCCTCAGAAGACACACAAGCGATTTCCCATCCAGCCCCCCTCCCTACCCCCCCAGAGGCAAACATTACAACGTCACAAGTCTCCCCTGTGACAAGGGCAGGGTTTTACGTCAGTATCCTTCATATTTACAATGGCTGCGTTGCAGTCCATGAGTGTGTGTGTTTACTGTAAAGGGTATCTTTTCATTCAGTCTTTAGTTCTAATTCATTTTATTTCATCTAATTCATAGTCTTTTCTTCCTCTGAGATAGTGTAAAAACAGAAGGTTTAGCCACTAAAACTGAATGCACTTAGGAGAAATAATACCTTATGAACGCTATGACTGAAAGTAGTAGCAGTTTTGAAACCTAATTGTTGTTCAAACCCTGGTACACCTTGGCAGTGGCAGTAACAGTGTCAGACTGCCCAGTCCAACATGCTGTGCGTATAATAGTGGTGATGCTTTCATGTCCTTTCATAGTAGCAAGAAGGAAGAGATACTGTCACAAGACAAAGAGAGTGTTTTGAAGCCAATTTCCAGTCTAAACTCAGTTTGACAAAATATGTAATTACTGCCTTTTGGCTTTGCAGGGCATAGTAGCCCATCTGGTCTCTCTAGGAATCAAACCCATGATATAACTGCTGGACACGCCATCCTCTTCTAGCCAGGAGGATGTTGGGTCATAACGGGGACAGATCATTACCGCAGTCATCATCACCAATCAATGGCCCAGAGCAGAGCTGAGCTGAGTCTCGTCCGATTGTGCAAGATGTCTGCCCCGCTGGGAGCAATGACTGATGGGATACCGCTGTGGCTGTGGTCTGTCTGCGCCATGTGGGTCTCTGGAGAGCCGGGGAAGTTGGGACGGCTCTTGAACATCTGTGCTCACACACGCTCGTCACAAACAAGGACACAAACACAAACACTCGCCCGCTCAGCTCAACAGCACCTCGGGTTTACACATAGGTCAGCTATACTGCATAGGTGATACTTATAGGTGTGTACATAAGTGTATGTGTGTAAGTGGGAGTGTGTGTGTATGTGTGAGATAGAGAGAGAGAGTGTGTGTGTGTGTGTCTGTGTGTGTGTGTGTGTGTGTGTGTGTGTGTGTGTGTGTGTGTGTGTGTGTGAGAGAGAGATAGAGTATGTGCTTGTATGTAAGTGTGCACGCGTTAGTGTTTGTGAATGTGTGTGTGTGATTGTGTGTGTGTGTTTGAGTGAGCGAGAAAGAGAGAGAGAGAGAAAGAGAGAGAGAGAGAGCGAGAGAGAGAGAAAGAGAAAGAGAGAATGAGACAGACAGACAGACAGACAGACAGACAGAGACAATATGTGCAAGTGTATGTATTAATGTTTGTGTATATGTGTGTGCATGTGTGTGTATTTTCTGGAGGGTGAAGGGGCTGGACAATCTTATCTAAAGTTGGCAGGGCGCCATGTGCTGAACACGCCTGTGCTATCCTGTGCTGTCCTGTGCTATCCTGTGCTATCCTGTGCTGTCCTGTGCTGTCCTGTGCTATCCTGTGCTATCCTGTGCTGTCCTGTGCTATCCTGTGCTATCCTGTGGTATCCTGTGCTATCCTGTGCTATCCTGTGGTATCCTGTGCTATCCTGTGCTATCCTGTGCTATCCTTATCGTCCATAGGTAGCTGATGAAGTGCCAAGACCAGCCCATGGCTGACTAGTGCCCTCCCTGTTGTATAGTTTACACTCACTGGCACACTTACATGGCAAACAGAATTAAACACACACATAAAAGCACATGCACAAACACACACACATTTTGCCACATACTGCTCTACCAATAAGCACCACTCTGCTCCCAAACACACACAGCTCAATCTCCACCCATAAACAACACACACACACATAGCTCCACCCATAAACACCACACACACACACACACACACAGCTCCAACAACAAACACTACACGTAAGGGATAACGACAGACGAGGTGACCAGTTCAGTGGAGTTTCCATTTGGCTCATTCGCATCCGTCACACACTTTCATGGTGATTCATCTGAAGTTAATGTGCATGAGTGGCTGCATTTGTATAAGCCCCGTCAGAGAGAGCGTATGCAAACTGCGAGTGTTACCTGCTCATCTCTGAGGCGTATGGTTTACAATATGCATTACAAAAGTTGGATGGAGACCCAGTTTGTTTCACAGACAGTTGATTCTGGTTTGGCACTATGAGGATTACTACATTGGGATTCTGTGGCCTGGTAGGCTACCCAGTATACTACTCCTGCTGAATGTTAAATCATTCCCAACGCATGTCTAGGCTCATAGGAACCCCGGTAACAAGAGTTCGAGTTTTTTTTTCCACATGCAGGTTGTTTCCTATCCAAGTGTCCCTTGTCCGATGGGAGGCAGTGGGGTGGAGTGGGAGCGGTCTGATAGTGTTGGGTGGGTGTGTTGTGGCTGAGTAAAGCCTCATTTCCACCGACTTGAGCGTGTACAGCACGTAACCGTGTACAATATGTGTGTACGTGTGACAGAATACACTCAGATCACACGTGCGGTGGAAATGGTCTAATCTGTTAATGTGCATTCTAAATAAATAGAGACAGAAAACAGGCACCTGCTGTCTACGCGCTGTATACAGAGAGTGTTTGCTGGAAATGGGCCCTTAGTCACAGTCATGTGACTATTATATGTATAACTTTCGCAGGTTTATTCTGTAGATTTTATGACAGCGACCTAATGGATTTCTTCTGTTGCTACTGGACTACAGCAAATCTTATGTTCAGTTTTCTGCTGTCTCGTGTTTTCTTGTCAAACTGTCGAAGCACTTCGAGCTACGTCCTTACAGTTAAGTAAAAATGTGGCTGCTTAGATACACATTTACACAGGTTTGCCTAATAGCTTTGCTAAAATGACTGCGGCGAGCTTTAAAAATCACGCTCCGACGATTAGACAATAATTGTGACTGGCAGTGGATCGGGAGGAAAGAAGTTTGTAGTGGTTGGGGAGCCCAGCAATGAACAACAACACATATTTATTAAGGACACAGAGCACACCTCCTCTCCACACATTCTTACTTACACCCAAACATAGAGATAAACACACACATACACACAAGCACACACACACACACACACACACACACACACACACACACACACACACACACACACACACACACACACACACACACACACACACACACAGCACAACACTGCAGGCATGCACAAATAACATAAATCTAGTGACACTGGCAAAAACCAACAGACAAAAAGATCCAAGGGAGCAAAAAAACAAGATCTGAAGGATGCCATTGAAGTCTAGTTGTGCTCATTATCCCCGCCAAATCATTCGCAGAAGCACAATTTATCTGTGGAATTGTTGTTTTAACATCTGCACTCCAGAATTCGGAGCCAACACCACTGGGTGTAGGAACTGTATCACACACATTAGCAAATGTTTTTTTCATTCTTGTTTTGAGAAAACACACTGCAGGTGAGGTGATAGCCCTAGTCACTGTTTCCAATGTTCTTGGACACACTAAACACAAAGCAGCAGTTCAGAGAAACTGGTTTCCACTTGGTGTATTTTTATCCACGGCCATGTTTAATGTCATTTTTTGTCTATTACGGGCTTGTTTATGACAGATGAGTCACCTTCCCGCTATTACAACTAGAAGCCAGTATGTCCAAACAATTCAGCTGGGAATCTGTAAATGGTCATGTCACCGCAAAGGACGTTGGGTAAATAACTAGCCCTGATAAAAATGAAGACATTAACTGCACTGAAAAAAAGCTAAAAAAAAAAAAGCCACAGTGCTTAGCCACAGCTAACCCCCCCTCCCCACCCAATTATCGTCATATTACATAATATAAAAGACAAACTTCCTTGAAAATGTTGTTGTCATCTGCAGCATGGCATATGCACAAACCTGAAACTGCCATGTTAACATACAACCTCATTATTTAAAGACGGAAATGTTCCAGAACATGCTGTGTGACATTTTGGCATTTCTACAAATTCTGAAAACTGTCAGACACTTATAATCAAGAGTCTGCAGCACAGAAAATAAAATTCAAGGTTATCATGCAATGACAGGCTGAAATAACCTTTTTGGGATCAGACATACATACACACATACATACATACATACATACATACATACACAAACAAGTGAGAGTTCAAAAGAAATAAAATGAAAGCATTGGCAGAGGAAGAGATAGAATGAAAGAAAAAAAAAACAATAAGCCAATTTCATGCCACCCCTCTTATCTGACATGGCATGGGGGCCTGAGTCACAATGAAATTTCCTGGGACAACACAAGGTTGCTGCGTCATAGGTCTCTCTCTCTCTCTCTCTCTCTCTCTCACACACACACACACACACACACACACACACACACACACACACACACAAACACTCACACACACAAAAGTCTGCTGGCCAAAAGATAAGCTTCTGTGAGCTTTAAACTGCCAAGCTGGACAGTGACAGAAAGAGTGGCAGTGTCACCGTACACACCCCTCCTATCTATTCATGGTGGAGCCACAGACAGATATACACACACACACACACACACACACACACACACACACACACACACACACACACACACACACACACACACACACACACACACACATAGACACACATACAGTGTAGGGATTCTGGGATGATCGTAAAGGATTCACAGTGAACACCTCCCACCACCACTACCAGCACCCCCACACCTACTCTATTATCATCACCATCATCGTCTTCATCATCATCGTCTTCATCATCATCGTCTTCATCATCATTGTCTTCTTCATGATCGCCACCCCTTCATGTCCCCATCACTCCTCTTCTCACAGCCAATCACAACCTCAACCACCCAACCTACTGGCTCTAGCAGTTGTGTTGCCATGGACACATCAGAGTGCTCAAACAAACAGTGTTGTGTGCGTGTGTGTGTGTGTGTGTGTGTGTGTGTGTGTGTGTGTGTGTGTGTGTGTGTGTGTGTGTTTGTGTGTGTGAGAGAGAGAGAGGGGTAATAACTGACTGTCAAACAGCACAAACACACAAGGGCAACAAAAGAAGGGGGCACCCCCACAGAGAGACTGAGGGTCTGGAAACTGGGCTGGCCACCAGCAGCACCAACAGCAGAGCAACATCTGGGCACACACACACACACACACACACACACACACACACACACACACACAGAATCACATGTGGGCAGGCACACACACACACACACAGCACAAGCATTAGGCAAATGATCTGCATTTGTTCAAGACAGTGGAACATGCAGAGTTTCTGAATGTGGCCACAACACGAAGCCAAGTGCAGAGGAGCACTGCACAACATGCCTTTGAATGATCTCTGTGTTCCCACAAGCCTTACTTTCAGGGTCGAGGTCATGTCTCTAGTGTGTGTGTGTGTGTGTGTGTGTGTGTGTTTGTATCTGTGTCTAGTGTGTGTATGTGTGTGTGTATGTGTGTGTTGTGTGTGTGTGTGTGTGTGTGTGTGTATGTGTGTGTATGTGTTTGTGTGTGTGTGTATGTGTGTGTGTCTAGTGTGTGTGTGTGTGTTGTCTAGTCCCTGTGTCCACACTGCTGTGGTTTCCTCACAGGAACTGAAGGTCTACCTTGGGTACTGTAGCCCTGAAGGCAGATCGGGTTTTGTAACATTATCTCCACTCATTCTGAAAGAAAAGTTGTAAAAAAAAAAAGTATGCAGGAATTTGGCACATGTTCAAATGTGTGTTTCTGCTAGCATCTAGTTTTAGGATGACCTTCACACGATATTGTCAGGTATTCGGTCACGTGAAGATAAGATAAGAATGGCACCACTAACCATCCAGGTGCTGCACTGTCTAGTTACGTGGCTCAGGACAATCAACCGCAAAAAGCATCTAAAAAAAACTTGTGCAATACGAAACTAAAAGTGTATCGCAAAATACACCACTTTTTTCCATGCTGGCAAGGTTTTCCCATGCCTTTCCAGTAGTCATCTTTCAGGTTTAAGACCAAAAATACTACCCGCTTCTTTGAAGTACAAAACATAACAACGCAGGGAATTGATGTGTCTTGCTGTGCGTGTAGAAGTGCCTGCCACTGTTCCTCGGTCATCCCTGTCCAACACAACTCAGAGGAGGAAACAGAGTTAGAGTGTTTAAAAGGTAGATGATCAATATCCCTTATCATTACTGATTATAAAAACCTGTGCAAACTCTGATTTCTCAATTTATAGTGTGTATACCACAGGGCAGAAAGCAGGAAATAATGAAATGCCTGAAATCATCAAAACGTTTCAAAAACGTTAGTTGTTAGTTAGTTCAACACGTTATTGTGACTATCTACTAGCAAACGTTAGTAAATGTAGCCTACTGTCCCACGGCTGATTTCAGGCACCGTGCCAGGCCTGATACCGCGTTCACATTCGTGTTTACACTCCACTACAACACAGAGCGGGGAGCATGTGACACACATTGAAAGAGTGACAGTGACACCACCAGCTGTGTACACAAACAAGGGAGGTGACGGTGGTGGTGGTGTTTTTGCCCTTGTATTGTCCCCCTTCTGCACCTCATATGAACACAGCCGCACATGTGACACGATCCCAAACCACAACAACCCCCCTCCCCGACCGCCGCCCACCCCCAACACACAATCACACAATCACACCCTGAAACCCCCTTTAACTAGGCCGGGGGAAGAAATAATTCATGAGTGAGGTAAAGCGTGTCGGCGTGGTGTCAAGATCGGATGTACGCCAACCTCGGTGTGTGTGTGTGTGTGTGTGTGTGTGTGTGTGTCTCTCTGACCACAAAACAACATCTCTCCACCCCACCTCACCTGCCACTGCCAACACCACCATTTCCTGATGGCTGACCGCAGGCTATACAGTGGCTGGCTGTCCAAGCACGCCACACCCATCATGACCTCCGCAAGCTACTGAGGGAAGGCAGCACGCCACACCCATCATGGCTTCTGCAAGCTACCGAGAGAGGGCAGCACGCCACACCCATCATGGCCTCCGCAAGCTACCGAGGGAAGGCAGGACGCCACACCCATCATGGCTTCCGCAAGCTGCCGAGAGAAGGCAGGGATGCGGGGCAGCTCAGGTGTCAGGTCTCAGCTTACCCCCCAGTGTAACGTAAAACATTGATTAACTTAAAAGGTGAAACCTTTTTTTCTGTTTTTGGTTTGTGTGTTGTGTTTTTTTTAAGTGTACAAGTTTAACATTTACATTCATTTACATACAGCAATCAAATGCATAAGCTGCATCTGACTTAGTTTGTGCGTGGAAAAATAGGTAAAGCAACTGGTGCCAAGAATGTGCTAACATCAAGCTAGCAGGTTCACCCCTGGAGTTCACATGCTGGTGGACACTGGCTAAAAGTGTCTGCTACATTCAATAAACTGATGAAATGGTAAAGCTAATAGCAACAGCAATCTGCAAATGGAAGTCCTGCAACCTAGCACAGCACCCCTGCAGACATTAGCAAGATTATCAGGCAAAAGGAGAAGCAGGAGGTCTTAGATGTCCGTAACACCATGTGCAGGTAAAGACAATGGTATGTCCCTCTGCGGGGCTCTCAGGCCAGCGGAAGGCTAGTGGTTAGTGGCTTTAGCTTTAGCTCCTTTGGCCTCTCCAAAGTGAGTGGGGGGGGGGGGCATACATGTATGTATGTCAGAGTGTGGGTCTGTGTAAAAATTACTAGCACAAATATATATATATATATTAAAAAAAGTTTCAAAAATGCAAGCAAGAGGAATGTGTGCATGTTGGGTGCAATAATAATAATAACAATAATCTTTACTTGTATAGCACAATTCATACATACAAGATGCAGCTCAAAGTGCTTTACACGTTGGCAAGGTCACCACAAGACAACATTTCTTGCAGTCCAGTGGCGTCGGAGCGGACGAACACAGTAACAAAATGATGTAGTGACGCACTGGCCCGTTAATGCGGGCTCTTGCGTGGCGTAATAATGCACTGTCACAGCAACGCAATGCCCCGTTGATGCGGGCTCTTGCGCGAACACGGGTAAACAGAAGGAGGGAGAGAAAAAAACTAAAAAAGGACAGGCCAATGAGCACAGAAAAAAGGAAAGACAAAGAGATGGCGGGAAATAGAGAGTGAAGAAAGTGAAAGAGAGAGCAAAGTGAGATGGGGGGACTGTAAGAGTGAGAGAAACAATGGAGAAACTGAATGAGTAAAGAAAGACAGACAGAGATAGAGAGAATAGAGAGAGAAAGAGAGAGCAAAAGAGAGAGAGTGATAGAGAGAGAGACAGACAGACAAACTGAGAGAGAGTGAAAGAGAGAGAGAGTGAGAGAAAAAGAGAGAGTGAGAGAGAGAGTGAAAGAGAGAGAGAGAGTGAGAGAGACAGAGAGTGTGTGTGAAAGAGAGAGAGAAAGAGAGGGGGAGAGAGTGTGAAGGAGAGAGAGAGTGAAACAGAGAGAGGGAGAGAGTGCAGTGCAGTGCTGGGCAAGTATGCCATGCGTTCCAGCTGTGACAAACTCACATTGATAAGAGCGGTAAATGATGCTGTGATGAAACACGAGGCCATGTGTGTTGCTGGTGTATGTGTATTTTTAGGAGCAGCGCACGGA
>CM050206.1:15039077-15064077 GCA_027475355.1 Coilia nasus | reverse complement strand
GAAAGAGAGATGGAGGGAGAGAGAGAGAGAAAGAGAGAGAGAGACGGAGGGAGAGAGAGAAGCACAGGGAGAGACGGAGAGAGAGAGCGAAGGAGAGGGAGAGAAAGAAAGAGAGACAGAGAGACAGAAAAAGAAAGAGAGAAAGACAGCGAGAGAGAGAGGCTGGGTCAGTGAAAGACAGAAATGTATGGAGAGAAAGGGCAAGAGGAAGAGGTGACCACTGTAAGGTCACACAGCCCTGTTCTACGACCTTCAGCCTGACACACAACATGCTGCAGGCACACACACACACACACACACACACAGACACACACACACACACACATATACACACATACATACTGTATGTGCGCATCAGATGCACCATCTCTCTGTCTCTCTCTCTCTTTTTTTTCCTTTCTGTGCTTGCAGTGTCTCTCAGTATCAATATCTTTCATTCATACAAATATGGACACACACACACACACACACACACACACACACACACACACACACACACACACACACACACACACACACACACACACACACACACCAAAACCTGCACTATGTCAGAATTAAACACTCACCCACAGCAAGAGCTAAATACACATGAATAAACAGTAATGAGGAACTGTGTTTTCCTGGTTGAGAGGACGTGTTGACACAGGTTGTGTGTGTGTGTGTGTGTGTGTGTGTGTGTGTGTGTGTGTGTGTGTGTGTGGCAGTAGCGCAGTGTCCAGCCGGCCGGCCATCTCTTCGGTCGCTATCATATTTCCAGCGGGAGGTGACAAACACCTGACGGCTGGGAATTTGAGCCCGTGTCATGCCGCTCACCTGGCAGGAACATCAGCGCTATCACCTGTCACCACTTCCTGACGAGCGCAGGAAGGGACACATGGCCCAGCAAGTAAGGCTGCTCGATTATGGAAAAAATCTGAATCACGATTATTTGGGCCAAAACTGAAATCACGATTATTCAAACGATTATTTTGTTTTCCTCAGTAACATGCTTCATTTATTGAAAATGTATTCAAAAACATTTCGAAAAAACATTCTTGTACCTTCGGATTTCCCCTAATACCTTTCTTCGTAAACATTAGTAAGTCTCCTTTGATGTCTAATGTATAAACAGTAGAAATGTCTAATGTATACATCTAATGTACAGTACAAACAGTAGAAAATAATTAGGACAAAAAACATTGTTGCCCTCGATTTTATTTGTTTTGAGATCATTTGGCCCTGAAATGGTTATCACGATTAGAATTCGATTAATTGAGCTGCCCTACCAGCAAGCCCAACGAGCTTTCTAAGCCCCGGCTGCCTGCTATGCTCCCCATGTTTACAGTGGGGGCTAAGACCATTGTCCCAATATTTGAAGAGTTCAGATGCAAAACTCTCTCAGTCCATTTGCGATGAATTTACAGAAATATAATTATATGATTTTGATTAACTTTATCAGTTCTCATCCAATTGGACTGTTGGATTGGATTGGATTAACACACACATGAGCCAAGACATTTTCTGTAAGAAAAACAACGTTGTGAGTTGTATTATGTTCAACTGTACAGAATACAAGAGGATTTACTCAATGAATTTCTGGTCACAGATGTCGCCTTTATGATGCGTCACATGGCAATACACGCCATTTTTAGGCAATACCACACAGCAGTCATGTGTAATGTGTGTGTAGTTACCAACTGGGTCAGTTGAGATGTTACGGGCTATAGAGTCAGAAACTTAAGCATCACACATATAGAGACATCTGACACCCTGGGCCAGAGTTGACTCCTGGTTGAGCGAATGAGTGCTGACTGACAAACACCTGAATACAGACACAGGTTCATTCACTGTAAAAAGTACTACCTGTTAAAATCTTCCTAACTTTGCAACAATCACCCCCAAACAACCCAGTTCAACAGTTACAAAGAGTTATTCATACCACCAGACCACCATCATTTTTATCTTGGTTCTTGGTTTAAAATGTACCTGACAAAGATCTGTGGATTACAATGCTGGTTGTAATAAAATAGTTGTTGAAAAACTGGTAAAAGCACACTCTGTGATTCTGACCACATCAGTTTTGCATCACAGTCATCACATTGCTCCTCATCCTTTGGTTAATGCAATGTTCTCATTTTTACAGTCAAACAAAACAAAACAAAAAATATATATATAAAAGCGTGTGTATACTGTATATGTGTGTGTATGTATGAATCTATGTCTGTGTTTGTGTGTGTATGTGTCTATGTCTGTTTGAGTCTGTGTCTGTGGTTGTGTGTGTGTGTGTGTGTGTGTGTGCGCGTGTGTGTGTATGTGTCTATGTCTGTGGTGTGTGTGTGTGTGTGTAAAATTCACCTGTTTCCAGAGGAAGTGGTCGTGTAGGTTGATCCTCCAGGTGACGAGCAGGTGTATGCAGGAGAGGAGCCCGCCGCTGATGACGGCCGCCCGCATGCGCACGGGCAGCAGCGTGTAGATGATGTAGATGAAGAACACCGACCACCAGATTCCCTCAGAGGCGCTCCGCGGCGCCACCATCAGGACGCCCAGGCACTGCACCAGCAGCAGCACGCCGATCACCAGGTAGCTGACCATCCACATGTAGTCCTGGTGGAAGCCGTTGCGGTTGCAGACCACCATGAGGGCCAGGAAGAGGCCCATGGCCACGGAGAGCAGTGCGGCGTAGGCGGGGTGGGGCGGCGCGTGCACGCAGTGGAAGGCCAGCATGACGCCGCACACCAGCACCAGCACGCCCATCAGCATAGTGAGCGAGCTCTGGTTGAGCCGGAAGAAGTAGCGCTGGTACAGCCGCTCCAGCTTGCGCGACTGGAACTTCTTGGACTGGAAGACGCGCGCCACGCGCTGCCAGCAGTCGGCCGCCGTCACCACTCCCCCCCCGGCGCTGTCGTCCTCGTCCTCCTCCACGCCGCTGCCCTCCCCGCCCCCGCCGCCGCCGCTGCCGCCTTTGCGCCCGTCCCCGAAGTCCAGGTGCACCGACTTCAGCCCCACGCCCTCCGACACCGACCCGCCTCCGGCGCCGCCGCGGATGCCATAGTGGTCCTCCTGCCAGCCGCAGCGAACGCCGAACTGGCTGCCCCCCCCGACCGTGCCGGGCCCCCCCAGGCCCCCCGCGCCGCCCCCTCCTCGCTGGGGCAGGGGCTGGGGCGCCTGCACGGGGGGCTCCATGGCCTCAGCGTCCCGCAGGCAGCTCATGTAGCGCGGGTTGCAGAGCGAGGAGGTGCCCTTGCGCTTGGACTTCTTGCCATTGCGCTCGCCCCACGCGGTCTTGCGGTCGTCCACTCTGGCTACTAGGAAGCCGTTGAACCAGGACATTCTGCGTGTCGGGGGGAGGGGAGGGGAGGAGGAGCTGAATTAGTAACTGGGGCTATGCATTTATATTTTCATTTGTAATTATTCATTTGTAAACAAATGTTAAAATGTTAAACACATCTAATAATAATAGATGTAAGTGGTACAACATTGACTACTCCACTATTTGCACTTTGTGTCAAAATCTCTAAGGTAATGTACTCCATTTGTCCGATTTACATACAGAAATTACTACTACAAAAAAACAGACATTTCCCACAACATATAGTTGATTTAGCAGCATTAGGCCTGATTCACACCAAACACTCTGCGTATACAGCGCGTGCCCATTTTCTGTCCGTATTCGTTTAGAATGCATGTTAACAAATTAGACTATTCACACCGCACGCGTGATCTGAGCGTATTCTGTCACTATACAACCCTATTGTGCAGGGTTAAGTGCTGTGCACGCTCAAGTCGGTGTGAATCAGGCCTTATGCTTATAACCCAGGCAGCAATATGCAATTAAATCAACTTTAATACTAACCAATCATAACATGAAATGTTATCTGGCATACATGTATGTAAAAAGTATATGCAATTAGTTTTTTACAGCGTGGCTCATGAAACCTTGGGTTGCAATTGCCATAACACTTCATTTAACTTACACTGTCCATACCTAACACTAACCCTCACCCTATCCATATGGTACAGTGTAAGTACATAGTGTTACATATTGTCACACACTTTGTTACGCTGTACCTAACTGATGTAACAGGGAGAGTAAACTGCAATTGCTGGCCTGTACAAATGCATGTAATAGACAATGACTTGACCGCAATTGTTTAATTTAATACCTTTACAAAATGTAAAGGTTTGAGGCAGAATATAGTGCTTTGCTGTTCCTTATTGTATTTTTCCACTGTAGATATTGTAGATTTCACTGTGGAATGTGGCATTTAAAAAAATGTAACCCTGACCATGACATTGTTATGGGATCAGCTGTAAGGCCACATTGTTGGACCATCTTCCTGATAGGTCTACACAAACATGTGTAAAGGAGACTAAAATAACATCCAAATCCATGTTAAAAGTCTAAAAAAGACAACACCTTTGGTACACCTGTATGAGTGTGTAGGCTAGCTAGCAGCTGTGACTGGTTAAGTCGGTGTAAGCTTTGGTACACCTGTATGAGTATAGGCTAGCTAGGAATTGTGACTGTGTAAGAGAGTTGAAGGCAACAGGTGTGAGTTTGGTACACATATGTGTGTGTGTGAGTACATACATATAGGCTCGTGAATGTGTATTTGGTGTTCATACAGTACAACATGTGACCGTAAAATTAAAGCATAGCAAATGCAGACATCCCAACCTGCAATGTCGGCTAGTAAGTGTGTGTGACACACCTGTGCAAGTGTGTGTGTGGGCTAGCAGATGTGTGTGGAATACCTGTGTAAAATCCATGAATGTGTTTGAAATACCTCTGTGGGAACATGTAGGCTAGCAGATGTGTTTGAAATACCTGTGTAAAAACCATGAATGTGTTTGAAATACCTGTGTAGGAACATGTAGAGTAGCAGATGTGTTTGAAAAACATGAAGGGAGCAGATGTGTGTCGAACACCTGTGTAAAAAAACATGAAGAGTAGCAGATGTTTGTGGAATACCTGTATGGGTTCTGGTGCTTGTCCCAGCCCTGCTGACTGCAGCTGGACCACTCATTTATCTCAATGGGCGAGAGAAAGCAGAAACACGATGCGGATGCAGAGAGAGGAGTGAGCTTCCGAGGAGGTGTGTGTGTGTGTGTGTGTGTGGGTCCGGGTCAGTGGTTCTGGAGATGCGGAGGTGACGGTTTTGGGCCCAGAAGAACCGAGTGGGATGAAAGTAGATCTATCATCAGACTGGTAGGATCTGTAAGGAGAAAACAATCATATGTTGTAGATGGTTGACAAATATGGAATAGATATTTTACAGTTACATCATGCAAGAACTGGCTATCAAAAGAGGCATTCCTCTTGTGTCTTCCTCTTTGCTCAATCTAGCCAATCAACTGCAGTAATTTGCCTGACATCGTAGACAGGCATGCCAATCCCTCTTTTGAGCTTCTGATTGGTTGAATGCAAACACTCACTTTTTTTCCCAAGGTAATCTGTTATTAAATCTGTCTTGCAGAAATATCTTGCAGGTTATATGTCACCACAGATAGATAAACAGATAAGCAAACAGACAGACGGACAGACAGAACAACAGACTTGTGGCATGAAGTCTCATTATTAAAATGGACTAAGGATTGAAGTGCAATCAACCCAAAGGATTTCTCTATTCAGCCCTAAGGATGTCCAACTAACATGCTTGACCTAACAACTGATGTAAGCTTGTGTTCTTACTGGGGGGATTTCATTGCTTTCTTCTCAAGGGAAACGAAACACCAGGTACCCAGATGAGCTCATTCAGGTTTGACAAGCAACAGGATCCTCTTTGTTTGATTACGGGCATGGCTGAGTCAGTTTTTACAACCTGCAGCCTCTCGTTGTCGCCTTACAACCTGAATTCTACCACTGAGAAAGAGCTGGTGGCCTACGTGAACCAAGCCTCTCTCTCTCTCACACACACACACACGCACACACACGCACACACAGGGACTGAGAACAGCAGCAAACACAACACATGGCCTGGCTGCGTGTGAGAACGGGAATCTTAAAGCAATTTACCAAATGATTAGTGCCAAACTGTGTTACACACAGAAATGACAGGATCACAATACCGCAAAAGAACATAATGCTGGTTATAATACAGCTGTGTAACTGTACCCTAAATAGTTAAAAAAAAACAATTATGTATATATTTAGAAAATAATGTATTCTTTGAGTGAACAACAAAACAGTATTTGCACTAAAAGCACTTCAGTTTCTTAGTTACCTCATTGCAAGTTTTCCTTTATTCAAAATGCATGTTTTAGTACAAATGCCATATTGACAACATATGTCAAGCACCAAGCGATGCGATATTTTGATATTTAATAGTAAGTCTCATTCCTACTCATGGAGAGTTACAGCAAAATCAACCTGCCTACTGAACCAACGTTGTAAAGAATTTACTGATTTACAGTTCAGACAGTTGATGCAAAAGAATATGGTCAGAGCATTGAGCAGCATATGGGTTCCATAAATGACAGACTTAACACATTATGTTGTGTAAAATATACAGATAATATTAAATAGTCTCTAATTTTTCTTTCCTTTGTGAGACCTAAACATACACACAAGGCCACGATTTCAGTTACAATTTTAATCATCAAATGATAACAATGTCTTAGAAAGATTAGCATCAGATTAAGCCAGAATAAATATGTAAAACTATATTAGGGTCACACGTTCCCATTCAGCCAAATGATCCTCTGTCTGTGTAGGTTACTCAAAGTCATTTTGAGTAAGGCAAGACGTTTATTTGTATTCACTTTACAGCTTTTGTGAAAAGCGACATACCACACAGTCTTTGCTATGGATAACTCAAACACTACATCTCAAATTGTGTACATGTAACTCTGCTCTTCCTTAACACCTCATTTGAGTGCAAACTATGTTCACACAGACAACTATAGATAGCAACATGCACTGTTACTGCACCCAGACATACGGGTCCCTGGATAAGTAAGTTAGTTTAATTTGTATAGCTTGTTTAAAACCAACATGCTTCACAGTACAAAGAAAATGGCTAAACAAATGTCAGTAAGGTTAAAACACATCAGTGCCATCATACACAGACAAGACAAAGTAAAAAGACATCACGTAGACCATTCCCATCAAACAAAGACAAGACAAAGTGCAAAAATTATAAAAAGTCTGTCCAGGATCCCCAGTGTCAGAAGCTATCAAATGCAAGTCAGAAAAGTTATGTTTTGAGAGATGATCGAAAAGCAGTTAAGGATAATTAACTAGTAATGGTCAAGCTTTTCAGTGTGTAACACTGAGCACTTATCATGCTAAGTGGTCGCCATCCTGGCTATGTAGCAAAAGGGAAAGACCACAAACTTTAACCACATCCACCCACAGTGCTTGTTTATGTCTGACGACCGCTGTGCTATTGTTGGGCGATAAAATCATGGTCAAGTCATTCGGTCAACCAATCACGCGGTCAACCAGTTAACCACACATTCATCATTTGCTTTAGGTGTGCAACCTGTGTGTTTGTGCTGCATGTGTGTGTGTTTGATATGAAACTGTCAAAAAGATTGACACTATGCATCTAACTACATACCCTCTCTGCACTGTTAGGAAGTTTACTGTGGCAGAATGCGAGATGCTTTGATACCTTTTTGTATGGTCAACACTAGGGTGGCATGATATATGTGTGATATATGACAACATTGCTGAATATTGCAATGATGACATGACATACAATAAATGAAAAAATCACTACTAATGTCTTGCAGCTTTTTGTTTCCTGTTAGAACCCAACCAATGTAGCCTGTGGTTAAGATAGAGCAGCTAGGACAGCACAGCTACATCTGATGTGATGTGTAAAAAACAAAAAGCATGGCTTATATAAGTTTACCATTTGTTGCAGTTAGGCCGTGTGTGTTACGATACGCATATTGCCCATGTTGATATTATGATATTGCAACGCTATCAATATATTGTGCAGCCATAGTCCACACCCTGTGCTACGAATAGGGCTAAACATGGATGACATGCATTAGGGTGGCTCCACTGACGGTTTTTCATCCCAAGGTTTTCACCAGAAGCTGCCCCTGACGTCCTTTCCCATTGAACAGTACACACGTCATCTCACTAACCTCTACACACTCTTCTTTGTCTTTCCATATGCACAGTGGTTGAATTGGCTTTTGTAAGGAAGGGGGAGCCCTTCTTCACTTACAGTGGTCAATATCTCACTCCATTGTACTACTTTAAATACTGTAGCAGAGGGAGCTCAGCTCTGGCTGGCTGTATTGCCAAGGTGAGGAGGCAGAGCTGAGCTCTGGAGCGCTCCAACCCAATTTAAAATCTGCATATGCATAAACCTGGTATATGGTACACAATGTGATTGCACATTTACCTATGTAAAGGCATACTGACATGCAAATAAACAATGTGTGCAAACAGTAGGTAGCAGTACTGGAACATTAAGTGTAGAGCAGGGTTTCTTAACTGGTGGGCCGGGACCCAAAAGTGTCAAATCAGTGATATGGTTGTATGGATGAAATAGCCTGAAAAACCTTGAGTGATGGGAAATTGTGGGTTTCTAGGCGACCGTGGTTAAGAACCACTGGTGTAGAGGTATTTGAAAAAGTCCAGTTTGTTGATTCTGGGTGAATCGTCACCAGGAGTGAGCTACACCTATCTTTGCTACGTCATACATCACCTGTGCTCGACCGCCCGTCCTGCATCAGCAATCTGGCCCAAATTTGGTCATGTCTTGCCTCTGATCTGGCCTGTCTGCACTGTGTCATGCCTGACCATCTACCACACTTAACCTGCCATTTCAGACTGGGCCTATGGTTGGTTTAGGCTAGCCTTGTAAACCAGCCCCTCGTACTTCCTTTCATTTTGTACAGAGGGTCTGGCAGTGCTGTATTGAGAAATATTTTTTTCCAAGAGGTGTGGGCTCTGCCTTCACCCAATCGCAAGTGTCTGGTCATCACGTACACTCCCTCTGTCCGCTGATTGGCTAGGATTGGCTGGTACCTAATACAGCAATGTCAATGGCAGCAAGGCCAGACCCTCTGTACAAAATAAAATGAAGTATCAGGGGCTGGTTTACCAGGCTAGGTTTAGGCTACTATCACCTGCTGGGGGTGGAGTTTGATTGGAAGGTCATTCCACTGGGCACAAGCTAGGCAGCAGCGGTAAAGGCCTCCTTCATACTCCTCTTGGAATGTTTTTTGTTTTGCTTTTTTCGCCTTCCACGGTCTGATACAGCGCCTGTTCAAGGTCTCTGATGGTACGCCCTGTAAAGATCACAGCTGCGATGGGCAACAAGGCGCCCATTTGTGGCACGCTTTTCAGCTCTGACAAGAACCACCTCCTCACACTTGTGGAGCAGATTTATATTTACGAACCCTATAGGGGGCAGCGAGGGTAAAGAATGGACTCTATTCTACGGAGTAGCCTAGAGGAGGAGAAGTTTCTCTGAGGAGGGCAGGGCAGGGATAGATAGTACACTGGGGCAGCTCACCCTGGTACACATCCAGCTTATCATGAGGGGGAGAGCATGGTCAAGGCACACTGAACACAAAACAATACCAGTTTGACACATGGCAGGAATTAGTTTAGTTACAAAGAATATACAGTCCTTATGCAGTATGCCTTTCTGCTCCCCACGAGTAAAATGAACTGGCCATTAAAAACCACCTCATTTTATTAAATGTTTACCAACACTTTCATGGAAACAGCCACAAACATGGCAGTGGACTACAATGGATTGATCACTGCAAGTCTATGCCTAAATCATAAACTGTAAGCAACACAATCCAATATTCGTTCATGTTAAATGTTTTGTTTTGGTTTTTGTGTTGCTGACTGCTACAGTGCCGTTTGACATTAGGCGTTTCACTACTTGAGTGTATTAGGCTATAATAATTATGCTAGAATGTGTCATTTCTACACAGCAACGCATTTTAAATTGCCATTGGGGGTGCAACAAAAGCAAACTTGCGACGTTGGCTTGCTATACGTTGTCTGCTTGGGCTGAATGATGGCACACTTGAACTGGGGGCTAACCGCAGTTCATCACACACAAGTAAAGATGTCCAATAACAAAAAGACGGCATTCCATATTTTCCTCACACCAGACCAGGCACAGCTGTTGAAGTAGGAAAGCGTATGGTGTTGTTAGAACAAAAATAGAATTTCCTTGAGATGGCTATCTCGCGCCAGTTCCCAGAAAGTATCCGCTCGTGCTGTTGGTTCTGCATGTTCTGACAGACTATGGAGCCAAATTATGGAGAAGGCGCTGACTAAACGCAGCAGGCAAAAAAACATTGGTTGGCCACACTATCTTGAATGAATTGCAAGGTCAACGCTGTCGGGTTGTTCACGTTCATAAGCCCTCCAGGAAAAGTGACACTGTTGCAAAATTATAGCGACTGCAATAATAACCTTCACGTGTTTCATTACAACCATCGCTACGTGACTTTGGTATCCTCGCTAGCTAGCGGTTCTAGCATGCTGTGTTCCTTTGGGACATTTGCACGACATTTCGACCGGACAGCAGCACGCTAGTGTTATATAATGCAAATAGTGCATATTTGAAGCATCCAAATTTCACCGCTATAAATCATACATGACTGTTACTGTGCTCTGTATCAGTCTTAGGCAAATGCCATATTCCTTCATATGGCAGATCTGTCACAATTAAGACGCTGCAGTATTTTCGATTAAAAATGCATTTGCCGAGTACACCATTGCTATTACATGATTCAATGTCTTTATCGATAAAGAGGATCCTAATCTGCGATGAAATCTACCATTTCGTGCATAGGCCGTGAGAGGGCTATCGCATCGCCCGCACTTGCACACTTGGGTTACATAACAGTGTCTGTTCAGTATGTGTGTGAGTGTGTGACTACCATATTATGGTTCACAGCAGTGACCATTTCGATGCTGTTACAGTAACTGTGCGTGGTTACTTGTAAAACGCAGCATGTCACACCCGACGGCCAAATACATGTCCTGTCCTTCCCTCAAGCAAATGAAAAGAAGATGGAATTCAACCACAAATCGGGCCTGCATAAAATGGTGCTGCTTCACATACTGAATATTTTCAGAATTTCAACGAAGTCTCTACCTATTGCACGCATTCCTACGCATCAGTCATTGCCTCTCTATAGGTTGCAACACTTTATCAAACATGGCTAGCTGCCTATATCTGCTACTCAACAAACCAATGGTGGACTAGTTTTTTCCTCAGGATACGGTGTTAAATTATATTTCCTCTCTGAACTCGATTGTGAACCATGGCACAGTCTATTCCCTGTTTATTTTTGCCAGCCATATCCAGGGACTGTTCGACCTTTGCATTACGGCTACAGAAGCAACAACAGCAACAGCAATGACCGTGCTAACGGGAGTCATTTGACTGCCTTAACATGAAACCCTGGAATTGACCGCACTGCGAAGCAACATAGCCCCTGACATTGATGTACACCCAATACATGACTGTCGATTTCCTGTCAAAATGAATGTTAACAAGGATAACCCACTGAACCATCTGCTGAAACTAACTGCCACACAGCTAACGCTGCAATACACCAAGATAAGGTTGAACGCAACACTGGACCCTCAACAGGCACAGACTTCTAATGTACCACGACATGCCATCTGATTACCCAAACCTTAAGCCACTAGGATAGGACTGAAAACCGCCTTCCAATCACAACTCCCATAGGAATGCAATATAGGAACATTTTGACGCGGTTTGACTATCCGCAAAGGCATGACTACAAGCCTACATAAAAACATACATACATAAGGACGCTTCACCCTGACAAGAAAACTGACTCACCATTTGCATCCCTCTCCTCCTTCAGTGTAAATTTGCTGTCGATAAACCCTGACCAAGTGATGAATACTAGCGAACCCCCTCGGTGTAGTCGCCGTGGTTCAGCAGCGGTATGGTTCTTCGTGCACCGGGGACGAGGGGAAGGAGACCGAGGGCCACAAATGTAAGATACCGCTCTCCCGTCGTTTTCTCCCTGCCTCTCCCCCTCCACACAGCAGCGCCGCACACACATACACACACACAGACAGCAGGCTATCACTCTTTTGAGAATTTAGCACTCCCCCTAGAGGCGGTGATCGCATTACTGTAAATTCTGCTTTATCAATTAAGTGTGCTTTACTGTAGATTGAACTACAGAAGAAATTGATATACTAAAAATAACTGTAAGGTTATATCCAACAGTAGCAGATGACCTTAACCGTTTCAAGAAAATAATATCCAGTATGGGGCCATTTTATTGAAAAAAATAAATAAATATATGTGTGAAAGTAAGAGTGATTGTTATTTAAGGTCTGCGTGTGTGTTTGTTTCTGTGTGTGTGTGTGTGTGTGGTGGGGGGGGGGGGGGGGGGGGGGGGGGCATTGTGTATGCCACATCAAGGCCACAGGCAGCAGCTATGGAAGTAACTAACCCTGTTACACTGAAACAGAAAAACAGGAAAATGTGAGTGTATGCATGTGAGTGTGTATGAGTGTGTGTGTGTGTTTATTCATGTTTAATGTGTGTACGTTATATATACCCGTATATACATGTAATAACAAAGACATTTCCTGTGCCGATATGGGCTAGCTATAAGAGGTTGTTTCAAAGGTTGGGAGCAACAAAGAACGGCAAGTAATTAGTCTCAGGAAGAGCGAGCTCCAGATGAACCATGGCGTGCGCTACATTCCCTGCTGGGGTTACCGTACTTCCTCTGAGGGCGAACTCTCTGCCCCGTCTGTCTCACACCACCATGGCCCGGGACCTGCAGTCACAAACATAAACTTTACCTCATACAACACAAATGCATCGGTGTTAACCCTGTTCTCACCGACCACATCTTCTGCTACTCAGGTTGAAGAATAAATATTGAGAGTGTTTGTTTTCCAGTAACCTTTGCGTAACCCTTATTCTTTCACTTCTTGCTTTCATCTTCCTCTTCCCACTGCACTTGACCTGACATTGATTTGTGGCATGGCACTTCACGAGGACCAGGCAGAGTTTACTTTGGGGTATTACAACTTTCGCTTGCCCCCTCTGTGTGTAAACACTCACAGCCACTGATAACAGCCCGCAGGTTACAGTGCTGTCCAAACCAGATGAGGACATGTTATATTATACAACAGTGACATACACCAGCTCCAGGAAACGCGTGTTTTAATGGAGGCGAGGGGTACTATAGCAACCAATTACAGACCCAGATAGCTTTTATTGATTCAATCATATGACATTCATAAAGGTGTCAGCTGAGGTGGTAGTGTAAATCTGAGCAGTGACAAAGCCACCAAAGGAGGACAGAGGGCACGGAACTGACTGGCTTTAAGACCACTACGATCAAATATTTGTTTCACACCTGATTATGATAAGTCCTCATGACTACAGTGTCATCTGCTAAATGTGAATGATTTGTGTTTGTGTTTCACAAGGAGCTCCACAAGGGAAGCTTGGTTCACAAAAAAAAGACAAGCCCAAAGCAGACTTGTGGAGCCGGGTGTACAGACTGTTTGTATCATCTACAAGTAGAGTGACGGGTGGAAATGGCTCCTCGAATGAAAACAAAATTGTAAACGATCGTATAATTGTCGGACAGACTTTCCCACAGACACAGATGGACGGCACATGGGTGCGCATGAGGAACGGTCTTCCCGAAAACGATTCCCTAAATAGACCCGATCGTGTCCAAATATTCCAGATTGTGAAACACACCCACTTTTTAAATAACAGATGATCTTCTGAAACCAGGAAACAGCAGGATAAAAAAAAACACACACACACACTCACACAAAATGGTCTTCTTGCTCAGTTTATTTATGTTAAATCGAATTCACTTGGAAGACAGGAGAGGTACAAAGTGTGATGTGTTTGGACACTCTGATGTTTTGTGGAGCTGTGAGAGGCATAGTGGTGGCAGCCACTGTGGTGCCATGGTGCAGCAAAGTGAAAACATGAAAAAGGTAAAGTAAATATGTCCCCTGTTTGTCTAATAGTCAGCTGACAAATGGATCCGTTCCATTAGCAACAGGGTTGTTTTTAGCCCCTGGCACGTACACTGTTGCCTTAAGGTACGGCCCTCTCACTTCTCCAAGGTAGGCCCGTTTCTGTTTGCTCTGAGCACATGCAACAGCTAGTAAGACAATCGTGCCAGGCTCACACAGATACAGACTGACAGACAGACACACACCCACACACACACACACACACGCACACACACGCACACACATACACACACATACACACACACACACACACACACACATACACACACACACACGTACACACACACACACACACACGCGCGCGCGCGCGCACACACACATACATACACACACACACACACACATACACACACACACACGCACACACACACACACTTAGAAGGGATGTATGAAGGACAAAGGACAAAAGGTCCTTGAAAAGTGGATATGTACAGACCATAACAAAATAAGCACACATAGTACACGGACAAAACTAAAATACACACATTCATAAAATATAGTACAAACACATACACAGTGCACACACACAGACACAGACACACACACACACACACACACACACACACACACACACACACACACACACAACAGTCAAATAGAGCCCAGATGTCATCAGCCGTTCACTATTGCTGCTGTCAGGCCCAGTCTGTCTCGCAATCAGCTGATTTCAGTGTCCGGCCATTAGGGACTGCCAGATCCACTCCCACCAGAGTGATTGACAGGCAGACCATCTCAACATGATTTCCCCTACTGGCAGGAAGTGCCTATGGCCATTCGCACATCATGGGGTTCCACGAGCGCTGCTTAGCTTGTTAACTGTTTGAAGATGTGTCCTGTTTCATAAAGTTGATTTACAGAAGCTGTTTTCAGACATGGAAGAAGGTCTGGACACTGACACATGACGAGCCACTTACAACAGAGTTGGATGGGTCTTTCATAACTATTTAAATGGGCTTATCATATAAATTAACAGGACATATTTTTATATATCCAAGTTAAAAGTTAAAACCATGTTAGAACAATCAAAATATACATAAGTATAAAAAATAAAAGAATAGTCTGTGATTTTAATCCAATGTTCCTTTTGCTAACTTGTGTGCACCCAAAAAAACAAACAAACAAACAAATAAAAAAAAAACATATCCATAAGCCAATCGACACGTGGCTTCGGGAGCATTCAAAGGAGGGTTGTAGTCTGATTGGTCATTGAGGTCAGATACCAACAGCAACCTGCTAAAATTGCAGATTGTGGCTTTAAGCATGCATACAGGCGTACTGAGGCAGAGCACACACATAGCTTGTGTGTTTTATATTGTGTTTTAATCACCCTTCCACTTCCCATCCCTCCTATAGACTCTTCTCCTTACTACCATCAGGCAGAAGGTTCCATAGTATCACCGCCCGCACCTCTAGAATGGGGAAGAGCTTCTTTCCCCAGGCAGTCAGAACGCTGAACAACCTATACTGCAATGTAACAAACCTGTAACATAATCTAGCAACATAGAATGCAAACTAGCACAATGCACCTTTATGCAGCTTTTTCTTTGCTGCTAGTATCCCATATCATACATATATAACAATATCCCACCCATAACCACAAGCCAATACAGCTCTGTTACAAGCCATGCCCTGCCTAGCATGTTTGCTTTTTGTCACTGTTGTCTCTTAGCGCATTGCGTGACATGGGTATGTACATGTGTATCCTCGAGCGTGTGTGTGGGTGCACGTGTGTGTCAGTGGGCAAGTGTGTGTGAGCATGAATGTGTGTAGATCTCATAAGTGTGCACAGTGTGTGTATGTGTTTCTTACAGTTTTTCTCAGTTGCTTAAACACATTTTCTGAAAACATGCCTCATACTCTCAGAACTCTACACACAAGTCAAAAAAACACACACACAATGGGCAAAACCACTCACTTCTCTTGCAAAATGAAACTTTGCATGATAAATGGAAAACACTTCTTCTCCATTCATGATAATGATTTAGGCCTTTTTTTGTTCAGTGTTACACTTGCTGCAGACAGTACATACATAAGTGTGCTATATTTTAGTATATTGTTTTTATACTCAGAACGCACATAAACATTGTTACAAATATATTTTATTTTTCCCACAAAAACACACTGTGCATCCCAATCAACACAAAGCTGCACCTACAGTGGTCTACATGCAACACAACAGAAGAATTTCTGTAGCCTATACAGTTACAAAAAAAATTACGCTGCATCCTTTCTTCTGTTTTTGTGTGGCCACAGCACCTCATCCACATCACATGCAATGTTTTTCCTGGCCTAGCAGCGAATCCATCCATGAAAAGCATCAATTGCTATATTTCCACATGCGTCTTCCATAGCTTAGAGAAAGGGTACACGCATTTGTGGATTTTGGTCATACACTTTCATCTCCAGTCAAAAAAATCCTCAATTGTGTTGAGGATTGTAGAATATGGAGAGAGATACGTAAACAACTAAACAACTACTGTAAAATAATTTCGTTGACCAAATGGTCAACCAAAATGACTGATCTCATCAGAGATTACTGTCCTTTTTCGTCCTCGTCGGTGTCCTCCCCGTCCTCCTCCTCTTACTCTCACTCCTCTAGCTGTGGCTCTGCCTCTTCCAAAGCTCTGATAGCTAATTGTAAACCTGTGTGACAGGTGTTTGCCGATGTGATGAGTCAGTGTACATAATAGGGCAATTGACTTTAGAATTTTGAATCACTGTGTGTTCCTTGTGAAAACAAGAGATTTCTGTCATGAAAATTGTGCCAAACGCAGAGAATTGTGTTTTGTGTTTTGAAAAAAGTGTGTTTTAGAACTGCAATTTGAGTGTAAAGCAGGAATTGTGTTTATAGTTTAGCAGAATTGGTTCATGGGGTTGGTGCATGAGTTACATGTTGTGGTCATTGTGTCTGAAGTACAAGGAGTTGTGTTTAAACAATTGAGAAAAACTGTAATAGTGTGCATGTGCACTATATTGTATCTGTCTTGTCACTGTGTTTTAACAGTGACGTACATCACCAGTTGTTCCCAGTGAAACGTTGTTTGGTCTCACTATGTACTGTGTATATGGCTGAAACCACAATAAAAAACTATTTGACTTATTTGACTTGACCCTGCATTCACATTATACCCAAATGGATTAAAGACTCTGTACTTTTCTACATTTTTCCTCATCATTACAACTCACACCTGTTATGTTTATGCCATACCCTGTAAACAGTGCAGATGACAGTAGACATTGTCTTAGCTTTTTTCTGTAGACAAGCATGCCTGGAAGCAATGGTTCATACATGGACATAGAGTGATGCTTTGCATGCTTTGGTGCTTTTTTGTAAAAAGAGCCACATCATAGACAACACACACACACACAGATTCTTACACACACACACACACACACACACACACACACACACACAGATTCTTATATATATATATATATATATATATACACACACACACACACACCCTGCAGTATTGAGGACTGTCCTTAAAGTACCAACAGTGTAGTGGTGGCAGGTTTTGTGACACAGATATAGTGACTGGGGGACACTCCCTCAACCTTTAAACGCCCGACATCTGAAACAGAAGCCACCAGCCACTTCCTCTACAAATGCAGAGTGGACCCACCATGTGGCCCCAAATGACAGACTCATGAGTGTCCCCCACCACATCTGTGACTGCGTGGAGAACCAGGGACAGAGAGAGCTGCACCCTGTTATGATGACAGATCAAAGCGACAGCACATGGGAGGGGTGGCAGAGAGGGAGAGGAAGACAGAGAGAGAGGGAGAGAGAGGGAGAGAGGGAGGGAGAAAGGGAGAGAAGGAGGGAGAGAGAGAGGGAAAGGAAGGGAGGAAGAGAGAGAGAGAGAGAGAGGGAAGAGGGAGAGTGAGAGGGAGGGAGAGAGGGAGGGAGAAAGAGAGAGGGAGAGAGAGAGAGGGAGGGAGAGAGGGAGAGGAAGATAGAGAGAGAGGGAGGAAGAGAGAGAGGGAGAGAGGGAGGGACGGAGGGTACCTTATAGTGTGTGCAAGATGGGAATGCTTTACACCACAGAAGGCTATCCATGAAGAGGTGAACTGAATTGAATTCATACACAAAGGCAGTTCAATGTGCTTAACAAAAATAAAAGCAAAGAACAATATGTAAAAGATAAAATAAGGGTAAACTAAGTATACGGTAAATAAAAGACATATTTAATAAAAGCAAAAAACGATATGTAAAAACATAAACAATAAAGTAAGTATAAATGCTTAAAGTATGTAAACATACAGTAAGTGATGGAGAGTAATTTTGCCCCCTAAATGACAAACTTTGCCTTTTTAATGATTGCTAATGTGAACAATATGCATAGTTTAACGGCCCTTTTTTCACTGGGGGTTTGCTACGGTTTGGTCTCGGTGGGAGCTTATTACTAATGACATATCAGAGGTACCAATCGATGTCTGTGCGTTAATCAAAGGGCTGAAAGTGAGAGTCCCTGAGACACACAGACAGATCGATGTGGAAAACACAAAACATTGAGAACGTGGGATGGAGGAGACCCCCACACCTCTTTACACCTCATCTCTTAATACACAGAGGCACACGTTGGCAGAGTAATCAGGAATGCTTTCATAAAGCTCTGATTCTAAAAGAGTTGTAAGAATACAAAATAACATAGGAATACAAAATAATAATAAAGAAATTCTATACCATTACAAATTCTCTGTACAAAGTTCTTTTTATTCAGATTTCTTCAGCTAGGCCTATATCTTACGCTATATGATATTTTAAGAATGCATATTAAACTGGTAGGCATTAACCACTTAAACTGTACGTATGGTTCCAGGCTTTTCACTTGTTCCTCAGTCCTACGCAGACAAGAAAGAAAGAAAGAAAGAAAGAAAGAAAGAAAGAAAGAAAGAAAGAAAGAAAGAAAGAAAGAAAGAAAGAAAGAAAGAAAGAAAGAAAGAAAGACATTTCTGAAGTTATAGCTCTCTTCCAGTGGAGGGCACTGCAGATTGCATTTTTACAACACACACACACACACACACACACACACACACACACACACACACACACACACACACACACACACACACACACACACACACACACACACACAATGTGCTTGGTTATTGACAATATATTTATATGTATAACCATATAAATTCGTATATGGTTTGGCTACTTATATGACTTATATTCACTTACATTCACTTATTTGCAGTTTGACTGCACTGAAAAGCGAGAGGAAGGGATTAGAAAATTTGAAAAAAAAAAAAAAAACAGGTGGTTTTATTTTTCAACGAGACAAGACCTGCGATTAAGCAGAAAATTAGTCTCTCTCTCTCTTACACACTCGAGAGAGAGAGAGAGAGAGAGAGAGAGAGAGAGAGAGAGAGGGAGAGAGAGAGAGAGAGAGATGCGGCGCATATTCGCACGGCTGCGCGAACCCCAGCTGTGAGGGCGATTCGCTGAAACAGATACAAAGCCTCAGTTAAGGCGAAAAACAAAGCGGTTACATCCGCAACTTACTAGCCGTTTCTACCGATGTAATTTCGCCTAGGCGATGTAGACACACAGTCCCTCTCGCCTTTTTACCTAAACAAACCTATCTACCACGTTGCAGTCGTCTTATTCTGCATATCAATGTATTTCGTATCACCATTTCTTCCAATAATCCATGTACCCGCTTCCCTGCGCTCCCAAATAGATGGTGCAAGTAAAAATGTCCAAATCTTCCGCAGACCCTCTGTCTGGTGTAGAGACCGGCTCCCAATCACACTATTTCCAGGTAAGGACAATCTTCTTTTCTAGTATGCTGCCACTACACACTACCAAAAATGGTTAATGTCGAGGTAGTCTACTTGTTGTAACGAAGGCGTATAGTTTCTCTACCTACGCCTGTAGCATATACTGATTGCAGAACGATGCCAACTCAGCGGTTGACCAACACAGAAAGAATAAGTAACGTTTCGCAACAGCATTGCTAAAATCTTACCAGGAATATAAGATTTTGAACTGCAGAACAGAAATCGTAACTCCATCTAGATTATTTTACCATAGATGTCTCTCCCTCTTTGCGATCTTTAATTTCTTACTGCAAGCAAGGCCTAATCTTCTGCTATAGCATTGTGCAATTTCCTCAATTCCCTGTCGCGTTCATTTGTGTAACACCAGCTGTTCGTATGGTGATATTATTTGTACATTCGGTGGTAGCCAAAGTTGCGTCTCTGCTCTTCTTTGCTGGCCTACACTCGGAATGAAATTGCAGATCATGAAAATCTATAAGCTACTTGTTGTGTGCTGTTCTTTTCTTGTCAGAAATTCACCTGTAGCCTGCGCCTGTGTAGCCCAGAAAATATAGGCTAAAGGGCTGATGAAAGCTTGTCAAAGGAAACGTCTCACAGCTGGTCTAAGAATGGGTCCATCAGTCGAATATTAGTTTTGTGCCGTTTTACATAAGTTTTAAGACCATATATTAAAACTTTATAGCCTAATGGCATTAGAGGGAGTTGCCTAGAGGGACACGTCTGGTGATGGAACCACGGCAATTCACCTGGAAACAGTTTTGTCTTGCAGTTCTATGTAGCCTATGAAATCTATTTTCAATGAACTACAGGTTGACAGAGCGTCATTGATCCTGTCACATGTTATAATATAACTATATATAGCCTATTATAGTTGGACTTGGGATGCGACTGAGCCAGCTGTTTTTACATCCCCGCAGATACCCAGGAAGTTGCCAAAGCGCAAGAGCCGTTTTAAACGCTCGGATGGCAGCACGTCCTCCGACACCACGTCTAGTTTCATCAAACGACAGGTAAGCAGCTTCCCCAAGCATACAGAACACATTGCTTGGAGGATGTGCAACACATTGTTTGGTATGTTATTTGTTTTTTTGGTTGACAGATAGACAACACCTGGTTGTTGGTTGTGTTTTTTCATTGGAATGAAATTGTTGCCCCCTACAGTTGGTACTAGGGGTGTAGCGGTAAAATCAGAGGTGGGTAAACTGTGAATGTGGTGATCATGGTGAGGTGGCTGCACGGTGCAACACCAGATATATAAACACATGTAAAAGTTGTTTGCACAGTCCCAGTGTGTTGTAATAGTCTCTACACTCGGAAACATAGGGACAGACAGTAAGAGTACACATCTATCTTAAGGTACAATAAGTATTAATGTATCCCCAAAGGCTAATACCTTAAGGTACTGATGTGTACCTATTTAGCTATGGAGAAGGTACAAACTAGTTGTAAAACAGTGGTTAAAAGGTACAATTATGTGTCTTTGAGGGTACTGCCAGTGTGACAGGCTTTGTACACCTAAAAGTACAATTCTGTACCGTTTTTTCTGAGAGTGTAGTGCACATATAGTTAGACGTTGTGTTTGGCACATGCATTCTATCATAGGGTGAATAAACTGTATTAATAAGTGGATAAATGCCTTTTATGAAATTTGACAGGTGGTTTTACTTTACTCTGTTCATTCTCCACTATGATTTTTACAAAGTATATTGGTTCGGTCATCAACGTACGGTAATTCAATGAAACAGGAAGAGGAAGATTGATGTTGTTGTGATTATTAGGCCTACCTGATTGTATTTTTGCCAGGCCTTCTTATATGACCTTGATAAAAGTTTATATTGCATTATATTTTACATTATATTACGTACATTACATTACATTACATTACACTTAGCAGACGCTTTTATCCAAAGCGACTTACAAAAGGAAGGATGATATTTAACTGTGATTGTAAATCATGTAACCCCACATATTATGGAATACAATATCGCAAACAATTCCTTATGTTGTTGGTATAGTCTCCCTTTAGGATGTTCTAAGTAGGTAAAAATAGCCATTCATTTATTTTCTTGGTAAGAGGAGAGATGTGTTGGCGGTCTTTTGTAAAATAGTATTGTTCAGCTCAGAGTTATATATAGCCGCTGCTGAATAACTGAATTTAGCTAGGCCCATGATATTCTCCTCCATGGTCAGGTGTATTGTATGCGATGTTGCCTCAAGAGGCCAAAGGGGGGCAGTGTTGTTGTACCAAATGCTAAGGTCGCAAAAATCAGTTTCAGCCCAGTTTTTTAATTAATGTTTCCAGGTCAGCCAAGCCAGCAGCAGGGAGGGAGATTTGTGTTATTTAAGAGAACGTCGAGGACTGGAGGCATAAGAGCAGAAAAAATGAGGTTAAGATGAACAGAGGCGATATGAGCTTTCTACACACTTCAGAATCAAGCTTTCTTTTTTGAATGGATGGATGGATGGATGGATGGATGGATGGATGGATGGATGGATGGATGGATGGATGGATGGATGGATGGATGGATGGATGGATGGATGGATGGATGGATGGATGGATGGATAGATAAATGGATGGATTGCTCTCTAAAACCTCGGAGTCCATGAAGTAAATCTTATATTCACCAAACAGTCAGTCACTGCCTGGCATTGCACTTTCTGGACATCTTGTGTAAAGAGCTAAGGATTTCTAGTCAGTCTTGCAGATAGCGTCCAGATTTAAAAAGCTTACGGACTGTGGGTAAACACTGGGAGTGTCCTCTATGTTATGTATCCGTACCATCACTATCGAGAACGCAAGAATGGATTTTGCCATTAGAACCAATGCAAAGGGAGCCTTGAACAGACTTTTTGATGTAGATTGGGAGGGAAATTAATTGTGGTGCTCGCGAGGTCGATGGCAGTTTCAATTTTCCCCCAGAATATTGCAGATGCTGAAATATTAATCAGAGCTAATAGCACTCCTCTCTCCTGTGTGTGTTCTATTAACTCGTTCAAACACCTTGTCTCCCTCGCCTGCCTGCCTGCTCCAAACCTTGTTTCAGTGCAGTATTGGACATGACTCTGGAATATCTCAACCAATCAGTCATTTTTTCTAGATGTACAATGTCTTTTGGTATACATTTTTTGGTATAATGTTTTCAGCTATTTGGTCTTAGTCAGATACATGACAAAGGCCTTACATGACCAAATGTTGTGCCGTTAGAATCACTTTTAATTGATTATTATTCATATCTATCCAGCCATATAGAGAATCTATCTGGAGGTGTTTTCAACTTAGAAATTTCTGTTTAATTTGAATGCACTGCAAATAATTGCAAATCCACACAGATGGTATGAAGAGAACAATTCTCATTGTACTCCAGACTAGGGACTGTGGTTTCTGGATTGGTCCTTAAAAAGAACTATATGGAATGTTTACTTGTAAATGTTCAAATTAAAAAACTTAATTGAAGCCACATTCACTGGAAAAATTAACCTCCCCTTGCCAGATATATGCATCTTTGGTGTGAATCTCTATGTTGTGAATATTCTGCATATATGTTTGCACTGGAGAAAGAGCTGCTTTTAATCTCATTGTACTTGTGTATAGTGACAATAAAAGGCATTCTATTCTATTCTAATCTATTCTATTCTATTCTATTCTATGAAAGTGGGAAAATTACACATAGACATGCTCAGATCTGGGCCATGTTCATCTCTGGCTCTCTCTCACAGGCCCATCTGGGTCTGCTGTGCCTGTGTAGCACATGCCAGCTAGCATAGCTTGATGTGACAATGTTGGTTACCTCCCTCCTGACACCTCAAAAGGATACACTACTAACTGAGCTTCTAGCTTTTAGTGTACTTGGTAGTGCATCTGTCTCCCAAACCAGAGTTTCTGTGAGGTTCGGGGTTTGAGCCTGGGGCTGGACTACGCAGGAACACCTCTTTTACAGTGGTGCCGTGACCCGGATGGGAGTGAGGTTTAGGGGGGTTTGTGTAATGGATTCCAGCTAGCATAGCTGGGTGTTAGAACATGAGTAAAGCTCCCTCCCGACACCTCAAAAGGATATGCTACTGACTGAGCTAATAGCCCGTCTTTTAGCGGATTTGGTAGCTCATCTGTGTCTTAAACTGTAGTTGCTGTGAGGTTGCGGGTTCGAGCCTGTGGCTGGTCTGCGCAGGAAGACCTCTGTTACACCTGCCAGAGCTGAAGCAGAAATCTCTACATAGCTCAGCAACCTCACAGCAAAGACGCCAAACACTCAGGTGCCCAGTCTGTCCGGAACACTCTGTCCAAATGTCCCAATCTCTTTCAGACGCAAATGGAGAGTTAAGAACATAAAGCTGAAACCACTGGACCGGACAGTTGCTGATGTCACGTTTATTTACAACAGGTCCGAAGACCAGAAAGGTGTCTATTGGCAGGACCAGGGTGGTGCTGTGCTAACTACCTTTTTTTCCTTTGACATGAATGGAAAAACATCAGTTAGTATACGCTGATACTGAATGGTTCAGTGTCATATGTGTATAGTTGGTCCTATCGGATCACAAATAGATGATCATGTTAAGTTATCTTTTGGGGGTTTTAATTCCGAAAACCTGAGAATTACTCACTCTTTTCTTAAAGATAATGTGCTGTGAGTTAGTCCTATAAGAATTAGGTTGTGTGTCTTTCTGAAAAATTAAGCACAAAATTATGTATGGGGTGAGGGCCCAACGTACTTCCCACAACTGCTGAAATTCACTTATTTCTACTGGGGGCCTAGCCATAAATCATACAGTGGGTGGGCCCAGAAAAATCAGGTGGGCCTATTCCTGATAACATAGGTTACTATTATGACTTAAACAATCAATCAAACAATGGTAGCCTTCTGATTGGATGGGCCTGATTGACAAGGGGGCGGGCAGAGGCCCACCCCAGCCCACCTGTGGCTACGCTTGTGATTTCCACTCACACACATTGGTAGACAGTTGAGTGAGCACCACCTTGTTTGCCCCCCTTGAAGTCACACAGCCCACCTGTCCCTTGTGATTTTATTTGAAGGCGTATACATATGGGTGATATGAGCCCTGTATAAATATGACATAACACATGTCATGAACATTAATGACACTTTATGTTTATGATTGTTTTTTGCAATGTCTGCATCTAAAAGAATATCAACTTTTCATTACAAAAACTAAATGACACTTGAATGACACTGAATTAAATGTCATTAATGTTCATGATATGTGTCA
>CM050206.1:15029077-15036577 GCA_027475355.1 Coilia nasus | reverse complement strand
TGTGTGTGTGTGTGGTCCAAATGGTCCCACTGAGTGTGTGAAACTGAGAGAATGAAAATGTTGAAACAGTGAGGATATGGTGAAGGATTCTTTAGGACCTGTAGCAGAGACACTCTCTCCCACAGCAGAATCAGAATTTAAAATTAGAATCAGGTATATCGACCAAGTATACTTATATGTACAAGGAATTTAACTTTGGCGGATGTTGACTCTGTAGTACACATTCAGCATATAGACATGTACTGATTTAATAGACAGAAGTGGTGTATACGACTTACTGTACAACAGGGACAACAGTTTGCAAGCCGCATAATATACATAATGGGCAATAGAAACATAATGTACATGCACAAATGCAGTAGACATTACGTTCAAGACATTACTCAACTGGGAGTGACACCAACCAAGCTGGATACATGTGTTACATGCCGTGATTCAGCAAAAGCGTTTATGTAAAGCTACTTACTGGACACATATATTTCCATCAGCAGCTTATGTGTGCTGCTTGGGATTCAAACCCATGACCTTGTGCCTGCCTAATGGAAAATGACTTCAGAAGAAGTAAACTGGCTTGTATTCATTCTTTACCTGTTTTTCCAAAATGTTCCTTGGTAGATAATAATAGATTAAGCGAAGAATAGATTGAGAAAAGAGTTTTTTGAGATCTAAGGACTGGAATATACCTGCAGTTTGACCATGTTTCTGGTAACACTTTCTATGAAGCTTTATAACTAAACACATTCATAAAGGCCATATTCATACATAAAGCATGTAAAGTATACATAACTATTTATATATACAGTACTCACAACTGCACTCCTAAGGCATTATAAAGCTATGGAATAAGTCCTATTCCAACTTCAAGTGACACAGTGCATTCTAGGTTATAAAGCTTCACCTGCCTATGAGTGCAGTCATCATGAGTATGTAAAAATAGTTATGAATACTAAATTCAACCATTATTCAGCTTTATGAACGCATTATAACACTTTATGAATGTATAGAGTCTTATGAAATACAAGCATCATAGACAGTGTTAAGGTCCGTTCACACCAAGAACTATAACGATAATGACAAATATAACTACAACAATATGGGTGTCCACTCTGAAGAATGACATTTTAACTGCAACATTCTAGACATTCTGCCGTTATAGTTGATATGTGAATGGCACCATTCGCTAAAGTTAAAACGATTTTTAGAAAGTTATAGTTCTAACTTTCTTTATAGTTATTGTTGTAGTTATAAACGGCCCTTTACCACATACGTATACAGAGCCAGGTATATCGTGAACACACACCTGCAGCAGCACTATGGTTATCTAAGCATCACACTGGAGATCTCTGCTTAGGGGCACACCACATAAACTATGCATGATACTGGATATATGTGCGTAGCAGCACCCCACATTAATCACAGCCAGAACAGTAAAGAAGCACACTCTTTAATCACTGTCACTCTGTCATTCTGCTCACCTGACCACGTTATATCGAATGTCCATATTGCACCACACGCATGTGTCACGTAATTTCAATGTGTGTGACGAGCACAGCGTACGAATATGTGGGGCAGCCAAAATGCCTATGCAGTCTACTTCACGTATGGCTGCCAGTCTATGCCAGTGACCTGGAGACTGTCTGGAGTAATACTCTTATGTGTAGCCTGTAGGTCAAGACACTGACTAAATATATGTACTTTGAGTTGTCACTGCACTAAGCAAGCTGGCATTTGACATTCAGACTGTCTGTCTGTCTATCTGTCTGTCTAAGATACTTCAGTGTAGCTCTAGTTATACCAATACATGTGTGTGTGGCCTGGGCAATAAGAAACACTCAAAAGACAAGCTAATGTGATGTAATTTAGTCTACAAGATAGGCTCCTGCATTCTTGACTAGGGTGAGCAAATGAATGGGCATTTGGGGCAACACATTTTTATTGTTCATTATCATTGTTCAAATCATTATTGACAACTACAGCAACAGCAGCAACAACTACAACAAAAACAACAACATGAATAATAATAATAATAATTGTAAATTCTCAGTTTTATTTAGCACCTTTAAAGATGCCAAGACCTAGCCTGGTAAATCCGCCCCTCGTACTTTATTTCATTTTGTACAGAGGGTCTGGACCGGAATCTCTTGAGGGTCATTTAGTCGGCCCCAGCAAGACCGATCCAATCAGCGAACAGAAGGTGTCTTCATTAGCGGTGACGTTGACCTTGTGTGCTACATTTGAATTGTAGTGCGTAGGTAGGCTAATTGCATACATGACAACCAGGCGTTAGCGATTGGGTAAAGGCAGAGGCTTGTTTTAAACTTCAGCAGTGTCCACACCTTCAGGAAGAAATCGTTTCTGATGGTGTCTGGTCCAGACCCTCTGTACAAAATGAAATGAAGTACGTGGGGCTGGTTTACCAGGCTACCTAAGACCCAAGGCTGCTTGAAAAAAGGATCAGTAATTACAGTATTATTAACAGCTCCACCAATTAAACAATTTGTTCAGCATTAACATGTCATTGTGTTTATCACGGGAGAAAATTCTATGTTTTGGAGATGAAATGATCAGCTGCTCAGCTGCTGTGTCATTCAGAATTCAGCAAGCTATAATACATACAGTACACAGGGTGCATCATGCTTCACATAGCTCCTCCTCTGTCAGGTTTGTTTAGAATTTGATGAACTTTTGCTTCTCTTCTCTTTCTCTTCTCTTCTCTTCTCTTCTCTTCTCTTCTCTTCTCTTCTCTTCTCTTCTCGTCTCGTCTCGTCTCTTCTCTTCTCTTCTCTTCTCTTCCCTTTCCTTCTCTTTTCGTCTCTTCTCTTCTCTCTCTTCTCTTCCCTTCCCTTCCCTTCCTCCCTTTTCTTTTCTTCTCTTCTCTTCTCTTCTCTGTCCATCATTTCTTTTCCCCTGTCTTCCTGCTCTCTCTCTCTCTTTTTGGCCCAGTAAAGGTGCAATGTAAAGAGCTCTCTTTGTGCTCAGAGGCCAACATTGTCATAATGTCCGCAGATTGGCCTGGAGTAGCTGTTGTTCCAGCGCCTGGACTTGCCCAGTTAGTTACGTAATGGGCTACAGTGTGAGCCAGTAACTAGGTTTGTGTTTGGGAAGCTGACAATGGAGAATTTGGAGGGCAGGCACAAAATGGTATGCTGTGTGTGTTTCTATGTATGTGTGTGTGTGTGTAAGAAATGCAGTGTCATTCAAGTCTCAAGGTTGGGTCAGTCCCAGACTGTTGTAAGACCTGGATGGTGACCGTCACCCCCCGCGCACACACACACACACACACACACACACACACACACACACACACACACACACACACACCACACACACACACACACACACACCTGCCAGCGATCAGCTTGATTTGTCACAAATATACATATATATGGAGGGGGGGGGGGTGGCTGTTCGTTCAGCCACACAGACCAAAAGAAATAGACGGGAGGAGAGAAAAGAAAGCAAAAGAAAGACAGAGAAAGGTAGAAAAAAGAGACAGAGGGAAGAGAGACATAAAAGGAACACACCAAAAAAACAGAGTGAGAGAGACAGAGAGAGAGAGAGAGAGAGAGAGAGAGAGAGAGAGAGAGAGAGAGAGAGGAGAGAGATTTGAGCAGGCCTTGGAAGAGTGACGATAGGAATGGGCATAGCTGTGTCACTTTTTCCAGCACAGACCATGAGGGATTGTGTTTGTACAGTGTGTGTGTCTCTCCCAGGCAATATGTGTGTGTGTGAGACAGAGTGCAGAGAGCGTGTGTGTGTGTGTGAGTGTGTGTGTGTGTGTGTGTGTGTGTCTGTGTGTGTGTGTGTGTGTGTGTGTGTGTGTGTGAGTGCGTGTTGGCGAGAGAGGGAGAGGCCACAGAGAAGTCTTGCCTCAGTAGTGTACTAGCAGGCACTTTTGGGTGGATATATACATGATTGTCTTGACAACACAGTGAGCAGAGGGGCAAACAAGCAACGTTTGAGTGAGTACTCTCTTTCTTTCTCTCTCATTCTCTCTCTCTTTCTCTCCCTCTCTTATTCTTTCTCTCCCTCTCTTATTCTCTTTCTCTCCCTCTCTCATTCTCTCTCTCTTTCTCTCCCTCTCTTATTCTCTCTCTTTCTCTCCCTCTCTCATTCTCTCTCTCTTTCATTCCCACTCTCTTTCTCTCTCTCTCTCTCCCTCTCTTATTCTCTCTCTCTTTCTCTCTCTCTCTCATTGTCTTTCCTCTTCTCTCACACATTCCTGGTACCTTAATCTTTCTCTCTCTCTCTCTTTCTTTCTCTCTCCATCTCTCTCTCTTTCTCTCTCTCTCTCTTTCTCTCTCTCTCTGTCACTTCCCTTCTCTCTCACTGTCGTTCTCATCCATGCTCTTGCACACTCTTTCTTCTATTGTTTCCTGGCTCTTTGGCTGATCCCCCAGCAGCGCGGTGTTTTCTCAGTTTATAAAGCTGCGTAAATTGTGGACCTAGCAGTGTCGTTTAACGGATCATCATTTTTCATGAGCTCTGGCGATAAAAGGCGGCGGCTTATAGTCTGCTGTGGAGGGCAGATCTCTTTATCTCCAGTGGGATCTGCGTACCTGTGCCCTTAGTGCCCTCACACTCCACCCCCCCAATCCATCCTCTTGTTTGAGTGCCTCGGTGTGAAGAGTAACAGTGGGGGTGGGGTGGGGGTGAGGGGGGTGTGGCGGTGATCTCTTTATCTCCAGTGGGATGTGCGTACCTGTGCCCTTAGTGCCCCCACCGCCCCCCCACTCCACCCCCCCCAATCCATCCTCTTGTTTGAGTGCCTTGGTGTGAAGAATAGCAGCTTGGGTGGGTGGGTTGGGAGCGGGGGGGGGGGCGGTGATCTCTGTGTACCTGTGCCCTTAGTGCCCCCACACTCCACCCCCCCCCCCCCCCCCCCAATCCATCCTCTTGTTTGAGTGCCTTGGTGCGAAGAATAGCAGCTTGGGTGGGTGGGGTAGGGTTGGGGTTGGTGGTGGTTGTGGGGGGGTGGTGATCTCTTTATCTCCAGTGGGATCTGCGTACCTGTGCCTTAAGTCCCCCCCCCCCCCCCCCCCCCCCCCCCACACACACAACACTTCACTTCCCCAACCATCCTCTTGTTTGAGTGTAAAGAATAACAGCAGGAGGAGGGGGGTTGATGGTGATGTGTGTGTGGGGAGGTGCAGATGTACCGACCCAAAGCTAAATATAGACTGAGACGCTGAGGAAGCCATTAGTTGGAGCACCTCTAGCCTGACAGAGGCACTGCCAGCTTACTGCACTCAGCATACCGTACAGTACATACACAAACACTCCCTGCCAAATGATATCCTGGCATTTATTAACGCAGAATCAAAACACCCATAAAATGTTGCTGAAACGTCTGTACAAACTCGACCATACATATAACAATACATGAGCACACACACATAAGCACACACACATATATGCACACATTATTTTTTTAATATAAACGTATAAATATCAACATAATGTTATGCTATGCCTAGACATAGACATAGAGACGAAGAACGAGAAAGAAAGACACAGAGAGAAAGAGAGATGGAGAGAGACAAAGAGAGAAGGAAGAAGAGAAGGGGAATTGGGGGGGGGTGGGTATAGCGGGGGCTGTATATGCCGTGCTGTGCCATGCATTGGCGTGGCGTAGCGGTGCTGAAATCATTAATAATGAATGTGAGGAGACAGCTCCAGTGCTTTCCACACGGCCGTAACATCATTAAGGAACACTTAGCTATAGCGCTGCTGTCTCCGCTTTCCAATATCTACGCTCATAAACACGGGAAGTGCTGTGTGTGTGTGTGTGTATATATGTGTACGTGTATGTGTATGTGAGAGAGAGAGAGCGAGAGTGTGTGTGTGTGTGTGTGTGTGTATATATATGTGTGTACGTGTGTGTGTGTGTGTGTGAGAGAGAGAGTGAGAGAGAGAGCGAGTGTGTGTGTGTGTGTGTGTGTGAAAGAGGAATACTTAGCTCCAGCGCTTCTGTCTCAGTTTCTGATATCAATGCTCATAAACACGGGGAGTGCTGTGTGTGTGTGTGTATATATATATGTGTACGTGTGTGTGTGTGTGAGAGAGAGAGAGAGCGAGAGAGAGAGCGAGTGTGTGTGTGCGTGTGTGTGTGAAAGAGGAATACTTAGCTCCAGCGCTTCTGTCTCAGTTTCTGATATCTATGCTCATAAACACAGGGAGTGCTTCTGATTGTGTGTGTGTGTAAGGAAGAGAGAGAGAGAGAGAGAGAGAGAGTGTATATGAGAGAGAGAGACAGAGTGTGTGCGTCGGAGAGACAGAGAGAGAGAGTGTGCATGTGTGAGAGACAGAGAGAGTGTGTGTGTGTGCATGAGAGAGAGAGCAAGAGTGTGTGTGTGTGTGTGAGATAGAGAAAGAGAGAGAGAGAGAGAGATAGAGAGAAAGTGTGTGTGTGTGCATGAGGGAGGGAGCGCAAGAGAGTGTGTGTGTGTGTGTGCATGAGAGAGAGAGAGCAAGAAAGAGAGCGAGTGTTTGTGTGTGTATGTGAGAGAGAGAGCATGTGTGTGTGTGTGTGATTGTGAATGTACAGTGCATAGCTGAAGCCCAGTGCAGTGGTTGAGAGAGAGAGAGAGAGAGTGTGTGTGTGTGAGAGAGAGAGAGCATGTGCGTGTGTGTGTGAATGTACAGTGCATAGCTGATGCCCAGTGCAGTGGTTGAGCCCATGCCCGTGTCCGATTCCAGCGCCACGCTACTTATTAGTCAGGTAAGGTCCGCCTCTGTCTTTCTGCCTCCCTCTGCGTGTGTGTGTGTGTGTGTGGCTGTTAAATGTCGCACTTGTCTGTGTGTGTGTGTGTGTGTGTGTGTGTGCTGCTGTTAAATGACGCGCTTGTGCGTGTGTGTGTGTGTGTTTGTGTTTCGATCTTGCTCTCGTTTTTTCTGCTGCATCTGTGAATTAGAGGCACCCATTGCCACCCCTTTCATTGCGCTGATCTTGCTGTAAGATAGAGGTGTCCTTTCTTTCTCTTTTGTTTTGGCTACACTCGTTTTTTTTGGTCTCTCATTACATAAATCCTCCCCCCTTCCACTCTCCACCCCCCTCTACCCCCCTGCTCCTCTCCCCCCCAGCCAAACCAAACCCAGCCTCTCCATCTTTTCCCCAGCCTCGCTCCAGCGCAGCCGTCTGCCTCTGCGCTCGTCTCCCTCTACAGCTGTTTGAATCACGCATGCTTGCTGCTGCTGCAGCTGATGCTCGCTGCTGCTGGAATATTGAACCAACGAGCGAGTGTGTGCATGCATACACACACACACACACACACACACACGTATAGACACACACATGTGCACACGCATGAATGAAAATAAACACATACACACACACATGCATGTAGGCTAAAGATGCTGCTGTTGCTGCTGTTGCAGTGGTGGCTGGTGTAACAGTGCCGAGTGTGCTGGTGATTGGCTGAGTCTTGCGCTTGTTATTTAACACAGTGAGGAGCCTCTGCAGTGATATGGGGCTATATGCTCTGTCAGCTATATGCATGG
>CM050206.1:15011577-15016577 GCA_027475355.1 Coilia nasus | reverse complement strand
CGCACCAGCAACACACACAGCTGATAAAGACCGAGACACACACACAGCTAAGGAAGGCAGCGACACACACACAGCTGATGCTTCCGTGAGCACCAGACCATACTGAGCAAGGCTCCTGCACTTTGGGCAAACCAGCACAGGCTGGTTACAGGGCTTTAACCACAAGACAGGACAGCACACAGCGATGGTGTGAGAGCGGTGTGGACCAGCATCTGCTGTGTGTGTGTGTGTGTGTGTGTGTGTGTGGTTTTTTCCCACCTTCCCACACCTTTTTTTCTTCCATGAGCGCTCTCTTCATCCCTCCATCCGGCTCCAGGCGCGGGTGGAGGGGAAGGGGCGGGCACAGCACCGCGGAGCCGTGAACGGGAGCCTCAGAGGGAAGGTACGGTGCGGAGCAGACGTGTGTGTGTCTGTGTGTGTGCGTGTGTGTGTGTGTGTATATGTGCTTGTGTGTGTATTTGTGTGCTTGTACACATTTATGTTGGACACTGGAAGAGTAAGTGTGAGTGTGTTTGTGTGTGTCTGTGTGTGTCTGTGTGTGTGGGTGTGAGTATGTGCGTGCGTATGTGCTTGTGTATGTATTTGTGTGCTTGTACACATTTATGTTGGACACTGAAAGAGTAAGTTTGTGTGAGTGGGTGTGTGTGTTTTTGTGTATAATGTGTAGAAAGAGTGGGTGAAGGGTACTGTTCTCCGGGCGTGTGAAGTCTGTGATAGACATGTGTGTGTGTGTGTGTGTGTGTGTGTGTGTGTGTGTGTGTGTGTATTATGTGTAGAAAGAGTGGGTGAAGGGTACTGTTCTCCGCTATGAAGTCTGCAACATAACAGACGTGTGTGTGTGTGTGTGTGTGTGTGTGTGTGTTTGTGTGTGCGTGTGTGTGTTTGTGTGTGTGTTTGTGTGTGCGTGTGTGTGTTTGTGTATAATGTGTAGAAAGAGTGGGTGAAGGGTACTGTTCTCTGGGCATGTGAAGTCTGCAGCATCGCATGAATGGAAACACCCCCGTGGCAGATCTCCATTTAGACAGCCTCGCTCTGTGGGGCTCCTCATAGCCACTTCCTCTCGTCCCATTTTACATTTCTATCTCTCTGTCTGTCTGTCTCTCTGTCTGTCTCTCTGTCTGTCTGTCTGTCTGTCTCTCTCTCTCTCTCTCTCTCTCTCTCTCTCTCTCTCTGTCTTTGTCATATTATTTATTTTATTCTCTTTCTCTTGTCTCATGTTACATTTTTCAATTTCTCTGGGTGTTATGGTTATCGCCGTAGCATTGCTGTGGTCACATGTCAGGCTATTGTGTATTGTAATATATTAGATTACGGGAAAAATGGCCAAAGTCACAAAATGTCATTTTTTAAGTTACTCCCTCTATTGGTGGTTGCATTGAAACCCCAGGTTTTCCCCAAACGTAATCCTGTGAATAAACGAACATATTCTTGAGCTAGTAGCATATATAAAATAGAATTACTTTAAAGCAAATCAAGAATTTAACTTATAAATTACATTTTCTCAGTCCCTGCATTTTGTGGCCATGCCCATGTTTCCTGTGAAGTCCTCAGTGATCATTTGGGCTGGTGTTGTACAGTTGTACAGTTTTAGTCTTGGTCTTGGTCTTGAACTGGTTATTGTTTAGCTTGGTATCATGACCATTGGTTAGGCTGGTCCTGTCATTAGTGATGAGGCTGTTGTCATGGTAATTGATGAGGCAGGTCTCAGAGTTATAATTTGGGCTGGAGTTGTGCGGTTATGATCTTGGTCGTGACTGTATAGGTCTGCGCATCCTTGTCGTAGATGAGAGCTCTCATCACTACGCTGCTAGGCTGCTCTCACAGTCGTTGTTTAGGCTGGTGTGGAGGCTATTGTTTGGGTAGGCGGTGTGGAGGGATGTCGTCACGTATGCAATTAGACTACCTATGCACTACAATTCAAATGTAGCACACAAAGTCAACGTCATCGTTCACGAACACTCCCTCTGTTGGTTGATTGGCTCGGATTTGCTTGGTCCGAATACATAAATGTCAACAGCAGCAAAGCCAGACCCACTATACAAAATAAAATGAAGTGTGAGGGGCTGGTTTACCAGGATAGCAAGGCCAGACCCTCTGTACAAAATGAAATGAAGTGTGAGGGGCTGGTTTACCAGGCTAGAGGGGTGTAACAGCGGTGAGTCATACGAGTGCGGCACCTCAGCTGGACTGCTCCGCTCTGCTCTGCTCCGCATGGGCCTGTCGCTCACAGAGGGGGGCGAGAACGGATGAGGAGAAGATCCGAGTTTATCGAATCACACAGAAGGAAATGTGTGTGTTCAGCGTATTGTGTGCCTGCATCGAAGCCGTCTTGAAATCTGTGAATAAATGAGAGCCCGAGAGGTCTGAGATGAGTCTGTTATTCTTAGCAGGAATCATAAGGCTGTACGTTTTTGGGTCTGTGTGTGTGTGTGTTTTGTCAAGTCTGAGATGAGTTTGTGAGTTTTTTTGCCACTGAAACCAGCCCATTCAGTCACTTTGTTTGACATTATTTATATATTTATTTATGTCCTTATTTATTTGTTTATTTGTTTGTTTATTTATTTTTATGCAGATGGATCATAATAATGTCTGCATTTGTGTGTTGTGTCCAGCTGTTCTTGTCTACGTTCTTTATTACTGTACTCTGCCAGGAGGAGGACATGAGGACAGTGTATTGTACTGGGTATTGTCTGGCAGTGTCTGTGAGTGTGACTGAAACACTGCATGGGTTTGCTTTAAACATGAGGAAGCTCGAGTGTCTCTCCACTCGTCCAGAGGGAGTCGATGTACAGTGAGTGGGGGCTGTATACATAGAGAGCAATTTGTCATCAAAATCAGGTCATGGATCAGGTTATGGTCTGTTCTCTACACCTTGTGACACAAACGTCTTGAACTACTTACACTAAAAAATAAGTACCATAAAAGGTAATTAAAATGAACTGAGTGGTCATGCCTTGTCATATGTAACAAATCCCCTGTAGATTAAATAAGACATCAATGAAAGTGACTCAGTAAGCAACTCACGATTCCAGCGAATCGACATCAAACAATTGTACTCTTCCACCCAGTCACCAGCAAGCAGTACAGTATTGCAGCCAATCAACAACAAGCAGCAAGCTATTCCCACCAACCAACAACAATGAGACCTTGTGTTTCAGCCAGGGCTGCTGTTACACATTTTTTCTGCACTACAAAAGAATACAATACTCGGGTCACGGATAATAAATCAGTTTTACATTATTTTGTGTCACTGCAGGGCCGCTGGGTTCGTCCTACATTTTTCTACTTTTATGCTGTCCCCGCTCTGAGGAAAACAAAATTTGAAATAATATTTTACCTGTTTATCCCCAGGGACCTGTGAGAGAAAACAGAGCGATAAGAACAGATTTTGAGGGAACATAAAGTGTCTTGAGATCCTGAAGTGGAGTCAGGCTTAGACAGGCTCTTTTCTAGCAGTGTCCATTGTAGACTAATTTAAGTTAGGAAGTCCAATTTAAGTGTAACGTAAGATCTAGAAAATTCACTTTGTTTGTCTTCTCACTTTACTCTTACCTCACAGTTGACATTGTAATAAGAGCAGATTTATTTACAGTGAGACAATGCAAAGATATTTGAGAGACAGGAGATAGTAACACTTTAACACTTTAACACTTTACAAGTGGGTGGGCACACGCCCACCCCAGCCCACTTGTCAATCAAGCCCACCCAATCAGAAGGCTCTATTTGATTGACTGTTTTAGCTATAAAAATAACCTATGTGTATTGGGCTAGGCCCACCTGATTTTTTGCTGGGCCAACCCATTTTATGATTTCTGGCTACTCCGCTGCATCCAGGCTACTCTTCAGGCACCTGCCTCTGTGACCTTACACCTGTCTATGTGCCCCACACCTGTCTCTGTGACCTCACACCTGTTTCTGTGAGCTGCACCTGTCTCTGTGAGACCCACACCTGTAAGTGTGACCAATGTATGATATTTTGGCAACATCCAGTGCCCTCAGCTCCACTGCCTCTGGGTCGAGTTCTGATTCCCAGTGTGTCAGGAGAAAAGATCAGCCAGCTCTGCGCATCTCTGCATTGAAGTTTTCTAAGCCCCTGAAGTGAAGCGTCCATGCTTTACTAAGCAGAACAAGAGCAAGCGATACATTTTTAGACGCCGTTGTCGAGGGCTGCAGTATTTCTTTTGGCACGGCGCATTGTCTTTTAGCTCACATAAAGCCCTCTGCCTCAGCCCAGGCCTGTTATTTATGGCCCTGAGATAAACCAGATTTATCTTTTTCCTTCCTTCCCTTGATCTACTGTTTGTTTTGGCTTTGCTTTGCCTTGCCATCTGTCCTTTTTTGTTTTTTTGTTCCTCCCCACTTCTCCTTGTTGTCTTCATGACGCTGTTTCCTCTCCTCTGTCTCGACAGGGTTCAGCCGATTCGTACACGAGCAGACCTTCGGATTCCGACCTGTCAGCGGAGGAGGATCGCGAGGCGTATCGGCGTGAAGCCGAGCGCCAGGCCCAGCTGCAGCTCGAGAGGGCAAAGGTCAGCGAGCTCTTCGCCATGAAGACCAGGATTGGGCTCCTTGTCGTCACTCCCACACAGTTTTGCCTTTTTGGTCTGAGTAGCGTAGTGTTGAAGCTGAACTGATCCTCTGCAGTGGATGAATTGTTATATATTGGAGTGTCATGCTAGCTGGACAGAACTGATGCTAACTGGTTATAGCATGGTGATGCTATTATTGAGTAGCATCTGCTAGTTACAAAGTATGACAGACAGCAGACAGACACCACAGAGTAAGATGATTGTAATGCCAATTGTTGTGTACAATCTCGACATGTAAAATATAAAGCCCAGTCAAATGCTAACTAAAACATAATTTCAGAATTTGCAAACTTAGAACTTGCTTACATCATTAATTCAGTGCAGTGCTAATTGCTGTAACATTATGCTAACTGTAGGGTAGATGCTAATAAATAAAAAATAGTGCTAAAGTGTCAAACTGGTATCTCTCTA
>CM050206.1:15006577-15009077 GCA_027475355.1 Coilia nasus | reverse complement strand
GCAATTTATTTTAAACAATTTATTTATTATTTAAAGGAAAAAAACAAACAAGTGCACCATCTGGACAACTCCAGCAAGCTGTCAGTTGTTTTATTCATTATCAGCTGCCTATGTCAAGCTGCCTGCACTGAGGTGAATGTTGACCTGTAAATGTGGAATAGGTAAATCAGTAGGGCAGTCCATGTGCTAAAATAGCACAGAGATGCGTCTCATTAAAATTCAGTTGGCAAACGTATAGAAAGAGGTGCATATTTAGTTCTTCTGAAGCGTTTTTTTCCCTGAGTCTTTTTTTGTTTTGGGATGTTTTTATTTGTGCTAGTATGCAGTGCTGTAAAGCAATGTTGACTTTTTTTCTGCGTTTTACTGACATGGCCAAATTACAAAGTGCAGACAGACAGCGAAAGTAAAAACATGAAAACTGGCCAGCCCTCCGCAGTCTCTCTCTTATATACTACTATGTCATTCTGTACTGTGGAATTTGATATATTCCACCCACAAAAACTGCAGTCTTGTGCATTTTTAATATTGTCATCAAAAACGAGAGTGCACTGTTATGCTGACAGAATGACTAGGCATTTTACTGCTGTTTTCCTTGTAAACAATACCAATACCACAAGGACTTGTCATAAAGGTTGACGTGTTCATTGACATAAATATTTACTTTTGAGGCATAAACTAGGGGTTCTCAGACAGTTACAGATGCAGATGCATCTCTGCACATTTGTGCAAAATTTGTGCAAATTATTAAAGAAATCAACCAACACGACTGAGAAAAAGTTCTCAGTTTTATTCACGACTGTTTAATTCACAACTATTTATACATGCTCATGACTGCACTCCTAAAACAGTATAATGGTATGTTATAAGCCTGTACAACTTCAAGTGACGCAGGGCACTGTAAACCTTCTTTGAACTTTTTTGCAGTCATTATGAAGAGGTCAAAATAGCTTTATAATGCACTGTGTCACTGTAAGGGCTTATAACATAGCATTATAATGGTTTTGAATGCACTCATGAGTATGTATAAATTGTTATGAATATGTATGCCTGTCATTATAAAGCTTTATGAATGTATTATAAAGCTTTATGAATGTTCGTAGGGTCCTATAAATACTGGGTTGATAGAGTGCTACCAAAACCCTGTCTGTACGCTGAACACAGGTGATTTCACAAATTAGCCAATCGACTGCAGCCTACCTCTCTGATGATTTGCGTGCTACTTAGGATGAGCAGGTTTGAAAAATGATTGGATGAAATATGTGGTAGGTAGGTGGGTTTTTTTTACTCTCTGAGGCTGGGATTGATTGACAGCTCTGTTGCTGCAGCTCTGATTGGTGCTGTGCTCCCATGTGACTCACAGCATCCCTTACCACATTGGAGGATAAGGTGTTGGTAATGGAGGTGTTATAGTAACTGGAGAAAGTGAGGACGTTCCGCCCCCATTCATTTGAATGGGAAATGCTAGGCTAGTGAATTCAGCCAAAATGGAATGAATTTTCCAAGTGTCAAAATGGAGTTTCACAGGGCTCATTTCTGCCCTCATTGTGCCACGTTACTGACTGACGTGAGGCAGAGCAGAAAGCTATATCGAGGAAGGGCATTGGATGTTCAAAAAGTTACGGTGACATAGTTGGGGGACACGTTAGAGGCAGTCTGGCAGTGCAGAAAGCTATATTGAGGAAGGGCATTGGATGTTCAAAAAGTTACGGTGACATAGTTGGGGGACACGTTAGAGGCAGTCTGGCAGAGCAGAAAGCTATATCGAGGAAGGGCATTGGATGTTCAAAAAGTTATGGTGACATAGTTGGAGGACACCCTCGTGCATGAGCTGAGAGTGGAGCACCCACTAATCAGCATAGGGGAAGCATGATGGGAGGATATGATGAAATTTCTGGAAAATGGCGACGAGGAAGTGCCTTGCTAATTGGCTGAAGCTAAGCGAGAGTGATGCGTCACCCCCGTCCTGACTCATGGCTGTCACGTTGTCATCCTACAGGAAAGGTGGGAACTCCTCCTCCAGTCTGGGTGACATGGTGACTGGTGGCTGGAGGTCCACGCCGCCCTCCGCAGGTGAGAGTGAGTATGACAGGGACTGAAAAAACCACACTTCCACACATCTCCCATGCGGCTGCTTCTGCTGCTGCTCCCCGTATCTCCTGGAAAGCCTCCGGTGCATGGTGCATACGTGCTTCACTGGACTTCTCTCTTTACTCTCTCATTCTGGGGCATTAGCCTGGTAAACCAGCCCCTTGTACTTCGTTTCATTTTGTACAGAGGGTCTGGCAGTGCTGTATTAGGAAACGATTTCTTCCTGGAGATGTGGACTCTGCTGAAGTTTAAAACAAGTGGCTCTGACTTCACCCAATCACTAACGTATGGTACTTGGTCACGTATGCAATTAGCCTACCTACGCACTACACTTCAAATGTAGCACACAAAGTCAACATCATCGCTCACAAACACTCCCTCTGGTACCTAATACAGCAGTGTCAGTGGCAGC
>CM050206.1:14966577-15004077 GCA_027475355.1 Coilia nasus | reverse complement strand
CACACACACATGCAGACTCACTCACACAAGTGAGAGAGGCTTTGGCAGCGGCCAACAGTCAGTGCAGGGAGAGCTAGTGCTGAGCTAAACAAACCTGACCCCTCACCAAGTTACCACCCTCACCTAGTTACCCCCTCACCTAGTTACCCCCCGCATCCAAATTACCCCCCCAACCTCCCACTGTAAAACACACTCTTATGTTTAATGTCACATTAAACTCACTTCACCCAAATCGTCTCCAGCACTCATACTGACAGTTTTATATACCTAGATTAAGACTAGTCCTGGACTACAACTCCCCCCCTTAATACCACATAAAACCTACTTGACCCAAATCATAGATTGCTAGCACTCATACTGCCAGTTTTATATACTTAGATTAAGCCTTAAGAGAACATCATTTGAAATATCCACTGGAAAAAAAAAAGCTTTCAGTAAAAGATGAGGCTTAATCTATAAACAGAAGACTGAAACATGGTGGCACAGTTGTTTATATAGCTCTGTATAGTGAAGTGGATAGAGTGGAGCCATGTTAGCTTCTGTGCTAGCATTAGCAGACACAGCACTGACTTAGCATAAAGAGAGACATGCACGCCTGATTGTAATTCATTCTGAGTCTCAAATAAAGCCCGTCTGTTCAGCGTTTTGTTACAGCTTGCTGCGGCCCGGTGAGCAGTATTTTCGATTCTGCGTCTTAAATAATCATTAAAGGGAACACCTCTCTCTCTTTCTATTTGTACTCTGCTGTGGCCCGAAGCCGAAGTACAGAGCGAGATCGAGCGGATATTTGAGCTGGCCAAAACCCTCCAGCTGGTGGTTCTGGACGCGGACACCATCAACCATCCGGCCCAGCTTGCCAAAACGTCCCTGGCGCCAATCATTGTGTATGTCAAAGTCTCCTCTCCAAAGGTAGGCCACGAACACTGCCTGTTTCCAACTGCTGGTGCTTTGCCATCGTTTAGGCCTGCCAGCAGCCAAAAAATAAATAAATAAGAGTTCATGACTGTTCTCAACATTTTCTTCTCTTAACTTCTCTTCTCTTGTCTTCTCTTCCCTCCTCTTCTCTCCTCTTCTCTTCTCTGTTCCTTATCTGTCTCTGTCTCTCCCACCTCCCCTCTCCTTTCTTTCTTTCTTTCTTTTTTTCTTTCTCTCCTTCTTTCTTTTTTCATTCTTCCTGATTTTCTTTTCTCTCTCGCTGTTTCTCTCTGTCTGCCTCTCTTCCTCCCTCTCTCTGCCTATCTACCTCTCTCTCTCTCTCTGTTTCTCTTTCTGACTCTGTCCCATGCGTTTCTCCTCTGCAGGTCCTTCAGAGGCTGATTAAGTCCCGGGGGAAGTCTCAGAGCAAGCACCTGAACGTCCAGATGATGGCTGGGGACAAGCTGGCCCAGTGCCCGCCTGTGAGTTACACACAGCAGCTACACCAGCTCTCCCCTCCTCCCCAGGGTCCCACACACTGACCTGACACACACCAGCAAAACTACAACAAACTCCAACAAACTCCCAACAAATTTCAGTAATTTGGAACATTCTAAAGGACAGTGAAGTTGGGCCTTGGAATTAGAATGCTTGTAGAAAATGGCTGCCGTTTTCCTGACATAAGTGGTCTGTACACACTGATCCATGTGCAGTGTGTTGGTTTTGGTGTGTTGGGGCAGTGTGAAGTGATCTTGTCTTTAGAAACAAACACACAGAGTGCAGGGCTGACTGAGAGTAGCCTGGTAAACCAGCCCCTCGTACTTCATTTCATTTTGTACAGGATCTGGCCTTGCTGCCGTTGACATTCATTCGAGCCGAGCCAGTTAGCGAACAGAGGAAGTGTTCGTGAGTGATGATGATGACTTTGTGTGCTACATTTGAATTGTAGTGCGTAGTACGAGGGGCTGGTTTACCAGGCTAGACTGAGGGTGCATGTACTGAAGTTTGTGCTGTCTGCCCCTGTGAAACTAGGCATGAAATCACTACAGCGATTAATTTATAATGGCGGTGTATGGAAAAGATACTTTATACAGTACATAACAGACAACACAATTATGTTTATACTGTAATTTGCACCTGCATTTTTATGAAGGTTCATAGGCAGAATTGTATAATAGTTTTTTTTGTTTGTGCAATCTATTTGGGGGAACAGAAAAACATTTTTATGTAGGTCATATTGAGCAGCAATGAGGAATATGTCATTGTCATTGCATGTGTGTGTGTGTCTGTGCGTGTGTGTGTGTGTCTGTTTGTCTGTCTGTCTCTGTGTCTGTCTGTCTGTCTGTGTCTCTGTGTCTGTCTGTGTGTCTCTGCGTGTCTGTCTGTGCGTGTGTGTGTGTGGGTTTGTAGGAGAGAGAAAAAAGAGAGAGGTTGAGAAAGAGATAGAGAGAGAGAGAGACTGTAGTATGTAAAGGATTGTGACAGAGGGTTATTTAGTCTTATCGGTGACCAATAGAGTCTATGTGGCATTATTTACTAATGTAATAAGGAAATAAGCTACATATGGCAGCATAAAGCAGAGCAAAGAGATGGAGCCTCTCCACAGCAGCTCTAAGAGGCTGGAGGATGAGCGGTGGTAGCCAGCAGAGCCACAATAAGTTAAGCTATCTCCCGCTGCACTGCAGACGAGTCAGTACGCAGCGCTCTGCTTGGCAGTAGCAGCGTGTAGAGGTTGTTCATCTTGTGCTGCAGACGGTTGCCTGTGGAAGCCCTGTTCTGATGTCCACCATGTTGCATGCTTCTCCATGTAGCCATCCTCCTTCCAGCCGCCCTGCCCCTGCCCCTGCCCTGCACTCACACCTGCCCCGCACCGACACCTACCTCCCCATCTCCTCTCCCCCCCCTCCAGGCTCCCCATCCTCAAGATATTTCAGAGAATATCTTCTAACTCCATCCCCTTCACGCCACCTCCACCCTGTCCCCCCTCCTCTCCTCTCCTCCTTTTCTCGCCCCTCCCCCTCTCGCCCCTTTCTCTCTCCTTCTCTCCTTCCCTCCCTCTCTCTCCCTCCCTCTCTCTCTCCCTCCCCCTCTCTCTCCCTCCCTCCCTCTTCTCTGTAGGAGATGTTTGACGTCATCCTGGACGAGAACCAGTTGGAGGATGCCTGCGAGCACCTGGCCGAGTACCTGGAGGTGTACTGGCGCGCCACTCACCTGCCCGGCACCGCCTCCCTCAACCCGCTATTGGATCAGAACATCATGACCCCGCCCTCGGCCATCTCTAGCCTTCAGGTGAGGCATTATGGGATAGGCAAAAGCAGGAAGTGGAGGAGAAGGAGGAGGAGAGATTGTTGTTGAGGCTGCTGCTACCTAGTCCATAGAAACAGGAGGCAGAGAGTTGCTGTAAGCAACGCTTTTTCCATGGGCATTATTTCCCCTTAACCGCCTCAGTGATACAGCACATCAGTGGATACTAATAAGCACACAATAGCTGTTATTGTGTATACAAATTAGCTGAAGAGTAATGATTTATTATTCAATAAAATGAGATATGTCAACACCATAAACAGTTACACGTACTCATTTTAGGTCTGACATATCATTGATCATTAAAATAGGAATGGAAGAGCAGGAATAGAATCATAAGAGCAGGAATAGAATCATAAGGGCAGGAATGATCATAAGAGCAGGAATAGAATCATAAGAGCAGGAATGATCATAAGGGCAGGAATGATCATAAGAGCAGGAATAGAATCATAAGAGCAGGAATGATCATAAGGGCAGGAATGATCATAAGAGCAGGAATGATCATAAGAGCAGGAATAGAATCATAAGAGCAGGAATGATCATAAGAGCAGGAATAGAATCATAAGAGCAGGAATGATCATAAGAGCAGGAATAGAATCATAAAGGCAGGAATGATCATAAGAGCAGGAATAGAATCATAAGAGCAGGAATAGAATCATAAGAGCAGGAATAGAATCATAAGGGCAGGAATAGAATCATAAGAGCAGGAATAGAATCATAAGAGCAGGAATGATCATAAGAGCAGGAATAGAATCATAAGAGCAGGAATAGAATCATAAGAGCAGGAATGATCATAAGAGCAGGAATAGAATCATAAGAGCAGGAATAGAAATGAGGAGCCCATGGGGAAAACAGGCATGGCCACAAAATACTGAAATGAAGAGAATGTCATTTTGATTTTTGATTTGATTAAAGTGAATGCTATTTTAAAACACTTCTAGCTTAATACTATGCTTGTTTATTCACAGGATTACTTTTGAAAAAGCTGGGGTTTCAGTGCAACAACCAATAGGGGGAGTAAGTTGAAAAATGTGATTTTGTGACTATGCCTGTTCTTCCTGTGGGCTCCACGCTAACAGTAATGGGAAAGCTAATAGGAATATCAATAGGAATGTCCGTTAGGCTGTGGGTAATGTATAGTCTGAGACAGTGTTAGCCGTGTCGGCAGGTATGCCAGAGGCTGCAGGAGTGGCCTAGTTAGGAGCAGGTGCAGCAGTGTTCCCTATCAGTCACGCGCACAGCGGCGGAGCCAAGGGGAACAGGAAGAGACCCAGGGGACAGAGGTCTGGCCACCCCTAAAAATAAAAGCCACTTCCCTGAGGCTCCCAGAGCTTCAGGAACAGGCAGGTCTCTCTGAGAGAAACACACATAATGGGAGAATTTTAATCAACACACGTAAGGTCAGGGTCAGTGAACCCGCCATCATTAAGGGCTGGACATCTTCCTAGCTTGCTTGGGAATAAATCGATGTGCAAAACATCTAGTTAAGTAACACGTATTTGGCTGAGACTTTGGTCTTACCAAAATAATGAATTGATTTATTTCTCATTTGTTCCCTTGAGGAAAAATTGTAGATAGACAAAGTATACACTGTCCCAAAGAAAAAGAACTACATTCATACATAAGTTCAGTAACGTCAAAGGATTTAACTCACACAAACTTATACCTGCGGTGCATTCCGTATTTCAGGGATATTTGAAATGTATTGGAAATGTTAAAAGATTAATAAAAAAAACAACTATACATATAATGGGCATAGTGGAAAAAATAATGTTTTTCACACTCCTGACTTATCATGGTTGCTACCATGCCCGCAAACTAAATCTCTTCTGACCTGTTATAAATTAGGAAATTATTTCACAAACCCTTTTCTTTTTGTCATGTGCCTAAAACCTCAACTACCTTGACATTTTGTTGGTGTAGATGATATTGTGTGTGTGTGTGTGTGTGTGTGTGTGTGTGTGTGTGTGTGTGTGTGTGTGTATGTCTCTTCCACCTTCTCTCCTGTCCCCTCCCTCTTGTCCCCTCCCAGTGCATCAGCTCTAACTTGTGTGTTTATAGCACCATCTAGTGTTGGTGACTTGTAAGTGTATGTGTGTCTGTCTGTCTCTGTCTGACTCTCGTTTGGCTGTGTCTTCACTCATTGCTTACGTTGCGTCTTTGCAGTTTTCTGAAACACAGGAATTAATTGAATGATCGCTTACCGAAACGTGGTGAGTAAGAGGGACTGTGCAGTGTGCATCCCCCCCCCACCCTCACCCTTCCCCACCCCCTCAGTGCTTCCTAACCTTAACCTTCTCACACACACATCCAGAAACACACACACACACACACACACACACATGAACAAGCACATGAACGTGCACATGTGCACATGCATGCACAAACAAACACACACAAATACACACATACACACACACACACACACACCCTCATTCCTAAAACCTGATGGAACAAGATGGAATAAGATCAATGGCATTGAGGCTTAATTCCCTCTAATTCCATCGAGCGATCAAACCCTGAAATGGACACTGGCATTGGCACCTCACCTGGCATTCCCAGAATCCTCTCTGCTCACCTGTGGCACCAGCACTAAAATGACCCCCCCACCCAACCCCACCCCACCCCATGCCGCCTGACCCGGACTGACTGCCTCCCGTCTGCACCCCGGGGGGGCTCACAGGCAGAAGGCCCCCACATGCCAGCATGACGGACAATTCACAAAGCTCACAGTATATATGCATATGTGTCATATATGCATATATATATAGTTTCATATACTAACCGTACAATACATATATAGTTACTATATGTCCATCAGATTTATGTACATAGTAGTCTATAGCAGTCTGTATAATAGTCTATTACAATTTAAAGGTCTCATTGCATCATTTTTTTTTAAATTAATTTTGAGGTGGTCTATAGTATTAATGAATGCCCTATAAGCCGGTTTTGGTGAAAAAAAATCTTTAGTGCTCCTTTTACAGGCTGTTCTAGTTTGGTGGAGGAGATGGGGCAGGGAGAATGACAGGTTCTCGGCTATGCTAGTCACAGGCTATAATCATTCAAAGCCCATTTGGTCATAGCACACCAAATACAAAGTTTAAACGTTCTAAACAAACACACATACTTCCTATATTTCGCTAAGCGATGTGCTGCAATGAGACTCCTCCGGTAATCACAACCATTGCATGTTTTTTCTAATTAACAAACTTACGTCACTTTGTTTGCCTTTTTCTTATTTGTTTGTTTTCCACCCTTTTTCATTGACTAAGGGAGGCAGTCGGGGTGGAAGAACGTTTTCACATGCAGCATGCATATGCAACTCGGAGTGATGTCTTTTCGTCTTTCAAAAAGAGCAAGTACTAAACGGTTTCTCGCGGAATGAGACCTTTAAATATATAAAAGTTTTAGTCAATTAGCACAGCCATAGGATTAAAAAAGCTTTTATTTTAATGACTCAAACGTAAAGAGAAATCCCAGTGTACATTGTTTTCTAAGGTTAGCAGCAAAGGTTGTCTTCTAAGGTTAGCTCTGACGTGCAGCAGGACATTTGAGTGCTTTGTGAATGTGATGCCTTTCGAGCGTCTCGCTGAATGCAACAAAAGTCTCTGGAAAGTGCAAGAGTGACCTAAAGACAGCGCATGGCCCTTGGTGATTTATTGCTTTTTGCTTCAGAGGAAAATTAATCTTTTCTCGTGTGTGTGTTTTTTATTTTTTATTTGAATTCCTCCATCAATCAGTCTAGTTTCATATCAGGTACTCCATGACCTGCTAACAGATCATGTCGAGCCCTGTCCCTCCTAACGTCAACCATCGTAATGACCATTTGAGACGCCTGTACAGTCACTGGTGGCCTGTTCTTGTGTCACCGGTGTCTGGGCCTGTGTGTGTCCATACCTAGTGTCTGTCTGTCTGTCATCGAGTCCTGACATACAGAGCCTGTGCCACCTCTCTTTGGAGGGTGTCTGGGTTTGTGTGTGTCCATACCTAGTGTCTGTCTGTCTTCCACACACAGAGCCCGTGCCACCTCTCTTTGGAGGGTGTCTGGGTTTGTGTGTGTCCATACCTAGTGTCTGTCTGTCTTCCACACACAGAGCCCGTGCCACCTCTCTTTGGAGGGTGTCTGGGTTTGTGTGTGTCCATACCTAGTGTCTGTCTGTCTGTCTGTCACACACAGAGCCCATGCCACCTCTCTTTGGAGGGGAAAGAAATGGCAGCAGAGTGGAGTAGAGCACGTTGGCCTGGATTCTGGAGAGTTCTTATTTTGGTTGTCCTTCTCTCCTCCTCTCCTCCTCTCCCCTTTACCCCCTTTCCTTTCCTCTCCTCCTCTCCTCTTCTCCCCTTTACCCTCTTTCCTCTCCTCCTCTCCTCCTCTCCTCCTCTCCACTTTACCCTCTTTTCTCTCCTCTCCTCCTCTCCTCTTCTCCCCTTTACCCTCCTTTTTCTCCTCCTTCCTCCCCTAAATCTTCTCCTTTTCTCTTTCGTTCCTGTCCCTCTCTGTGTCCTTGTCTCCCTCTCTCCCTGCTCTCTTCCTCTCTTCCTGCTCTCTTCCTCTCTTTCTGCTGCTCATAACTCTTCTTCCCTCCATTTTGTCTCTCTTTTCCTCTCTGATTCTGTCTTCTCCTCTCTTTTCTTCTCTTCTCTTCTTCTCTTCTCTTCTTTTCTCCCTTCTCTTCTCTTCTTTTCGATTCCCTATCTATCTATCTATCTATCTATCTATCTATCTATCTATCTATCTATCTATCTATCTATCTATCTATCTATCTATCTATCTATCTATCTATCTATCTATCTATCTATCTATCTATCTATCTATCTATAATCTACACGCATCCTCTCTTCTCTTCTAATCCTGTCATCCTCTGTCCTCCTTTCATGTCTTCTCTTCTCTTCTCTTCTCTTCTCTTCTCTTCTCTTCTCTTCTCTTCTCTTCTCTTCTCATCTCTTTTCTTTCCTCCTGTCCTCTTCTCTTCTCTCCTCTTCTCTTCTCTTCTCTTCTCTTCTCTCCTCTTCTCTTCTCTTCTCTTCTCTTCTCTTCTCTTCTCTTCTCTTCTCTTCTCTTCTCTTCTCTCCCCTTCTCTCCTCTTCTCTTCTCTTCTCTTTCCTCCTGTCCTCTCCAACCCCCCTCCCCTCCCCCTCTATGCAGAACCAGAACCAGCAGCTGCTGCCGGCGGGGGGTGGCGGGGGGGCGGAGGAGGAGGACCAGGGGGAGCAGGACAGCCTGATGCCCTCCGACGAGGCCAGCGACTCCTTGTCCCACAGCCAGAGAGGAGGAGGTGGAGGAGGTGGAGGAGGTGGAGGAGGAGGAGGAGGAGGAGGAAGAGGCTCCCGCTGCCTGCGCCCCCAGGACCGCCAGGAAGAGGAGGAGGAGGAGGAGGAAGAAGAGGAGGAGGAGGAAGAAGAGGAAGAGGAGGAGGAGGAGGAGGAGTACGAGCCCCCCCGACACTCCCACACGTACCGGGACATGTACCCCCCCCACCGTAGTCACCCCAGGGGCGTGCACAGCGCCAACAGCCACGAGTCCCAGGACCGCCTGCTGCAGAGAGGGGACAGCCAGGAGGGCCACCAGCAGCGCCACGCCCGCCAGAGGGCACGGCCCTGGCCCAGGGACAACTACTGACACAACAGACTGAGCAGGAGGAGAGGAGGAGGAGGAGGAGGAGTGGAGGAGAGGAGGAGGAGATGAGAGGAGAGGGGTGCAACAGAGCCAGTGTGCTTGTGTGTGAATGTGTGTGTATGCATGTGTGTGGGTGTGAGAGAGAGGGAGAAAGAAAAGGACTGAGAGAGAGAGAGGAGGAGGCTTTCCAGCATGCACACCATCTGTAGCCTTCAAGCTCCAGTCACCTTCGGCCTGCCTGGCTTGGGTGGTTACCCTCTCTCTCTCTTTCTCTTTTTCTCTCTTTCTTTCTTTCTTTCTTTCTTTCTTTCTTTCTTTCTTTCTTTCTTTCTTTCTTTCTCTCTCTGTCACTCTGTCTCTCTGAGCCTCTTCCCTGTGCTCGCACTCATAAAAGAAAGAGGGATAGACAGAAAAGAAAGACCCTGCATTTATTTGTTTCTTCTGTATTTTTGTGGCTATTGTATGTGTACATGAAAGACAGATAGATAGGCTAATAACTCTAATGCTCTTGAGCTTCCATGCGCCAGATCCAGCACTTCCACCACAACTCAGTTCTAACAGTCTCATGACTACAGTGCAAATATGTCACCTCAAAGCTGTAGTGCAGTGCATTTGAGCTGATCTCTTTGCAGAAATGGCATATAATATTCATACATGTACCTTCATTGGTGTACAGTCATGTGCCACTAATAGGGTATGGATCATTGGTTTAGTTCTCTTAGAATAAGCCTGGCTATGGAGCTATGTAGAGGGGACGGGAGATCCTCTTCCACAGAGCTGTGTTGCTGTGCTTCCACAGAAGCCGATGGGAGGCCAATCAAAACACTGGCACTGTAGAGAGGGCCCTTCTGCACCTTTCTGGCACCTCACAGCCACCGTAGCTTCTCCTATGTGCTTGGAGATAGGAAGAGTTGTATTCACCTCTAAATGTCACTAAATCCCATGTGCAGCACCTTTCACAGGTGAAGCTGAATAAACTGAATCCAGAATGTGAGAGTGTGCAGAGAGAGAGAGAGACAGAGAGAGAGAGAGAGAGAGAGAAAAGAAGCACTTTCTAAGAAGTACGGAAAGCACAAATAGATGTGTAGCATTATGTCTTTGTTGCAGTTCTGGGCTGAAGTTGCTTTGGTCAGTAAAAATGAAATGTGTTACTGGACAGAAATAGGCTGTCTTGTTAAAACCCTAGAGTCTAAGAAGTAGGGGAGTGTAATTTTGGGTGTACACACACACACACACACACACACACACACACACACACACACACACACACAGACTATGTACAGCTCCTTCCTCAGCCGACAGGGAGAGTATTGTGGACCAGCCGATTGTCTGAGCACACACGGCCCTCCAGTTGTGCCCAAAAATGTAGCATGATGTTCTTGGGTGTCCTGATGGAGGAATGGAGGCACGTTTTTCAGGTGATGTTCTCTTTTTCTGTTCGTAAGTAGAGTAGGGATGGACTTAGCACAGGGTAGGTGTGGGGTTAATGTAGCCAAACGCTATGGGGCTAACGGGCTAATTCGTAGTTGTTGCAGCGCCTGTAGTGCAGAGACTGGACATGAAGTGGAGGGGAGGGGAGGGGAGGGGAGGGGAGGGGAGGAGAGAGACAGAAGGAGGGAAGGGAGAGAATGGACGGAGGTCTCATGGCCTTGCCCTTTTCCCTCCTTGTCTGGGCTTGTTACCGAGAGAACAGAGGCCTGTCTTCCTTCTGCTTCCGCTGTCGCCTTCCTTCTTATCGTCTTGTCTTGTTGTCTTGTTTGTCTCTTCTCCCTGCGCAGGGCTGTGTTTGGTGTGCCACGCTCGTTTGCATTGCTAATGCGTGACGGGCGGCGCCACGTGTGCTGTATGTAGGTCATTGTTGTCCCTGGCTCCAGCGTCGATCCAGCGCTTCACAGGGACGCGCAGGGAAACAAAATGGAGCCTGTTCTGTTCACTCACCACGGCAGCATGGCAACACAGGCCTGTGGCCCATACAGACACACACACACACATGTGTGCACATTCACACACACACACACACATGTGTGCACATTCACACACACACACACACACACACACACGTGTGCACATGCACACACACACACACACCCACGTGCACATGCACACACACACAGACACACACACCCCCACGTGGGCACATGCACACACACACACACACACACACCCACATGCACACACACACGCACACACAAGCACACACACACACACACACACACACACACACACATGCTTTGTAAGATAAGTGTGTATGTGCTTTGGCCAGTGTTGCTCTGAAGAAGCTAGGGGATGATCGTGGCCTCCATCTTGGCTGGAGGTGCCTCTTCCTGAGGGTATTGTTGACTGGGTTACAACATAGCAAGCACAGTTGGTTGAAGGCAGGCAATGAAGGCCATGGTTGCTTAGTTGGATAGGACGAAGTGATGGGTTCAGGAGATCTTCCATCTTTTGGCAACGTACAGTGAAAAAAGTAACATCATTGATGTAGATTATTGTTAAGTTAACATTCATAGTTGTGATTCAAACTGTTGGCTTCCTTCTCAAACTCCTCCCCTTGTCTTCTTTCGGAAGTGTTGCATTGTGGGACTGTGTTGGTGAAGTCACTGCGGATCAGGGGTCAAAGTTCAACTAAAACCATTTAGATTTATTTTATTTATTGTTTTGTAAATTTCAATTACAGTAAGAAAAATACTCTAGGATTCATGGCTGCCCAATACCCAAATTTATACATGTTGGCAGGGCTGCTCGTTTCATGAGTGTAGTATATCAAATGTTTAAAGAGACAGGTTCTCCTTCAAAGAGGTAAGCTGATGAGTATGTATCACAGCGTACTCATTCCACCAGTGAATGCTCCTATAGCTTCCTTATGTAGGGCAAATCATTTACCTGGCCTTAAAACCCCCCTTCCAAGATATTTTTCTGTATCTTTCCATTGCATGTGTAACATATTTGATTATTTGACTATATTTGCACAAAAACGTGGGAACAGGAACTTTACAGAGAAAAAAAAAAAACCTAGGATAAAACTGGCTACTGTTTACTACCATCGGACAATAGAGATGCATCCAAAAGGTCATGTAAATATCGAATGGGCATCTGATAATGAGAAATATAACTACTTAGTCCTTTGTTCCACTTTTTTCATCCGTATGCATTTTTTTAAAGGAAAATGTTGCTATGTTTACAGAGCCGGAATTGTTTATGTGATACTAGAGGTCTGAGGAAGACCTCTGATCAGAGATCGCTGGGATGTGGAATGACACCACCATCCCCCCACCCCACTCCACTCCACCCTGACACACACACACACACCCACACACACACACACACACACACACTCCTTTTGTAAGTCGCTTTGCATAAAAGCGTTTGCTAAGTGTAATGTAATAATAACACCCACACACACACATAATATGTATATTAGAGCCTCAGTACACTACAACCCCCCCCCCCACCCCCACCCCCTACACACACACACCCCACTCCAACACGACACACACACACAGACATACATGATCACTACAGGTGTGAGAATGACAAATTGTAATCTTGCATGCCTTAACATCTCCAGCCTCCATTCATCATGCATGTGTGTGTGTGTGTTGATGTGTGTGTGTGTGTGTGGGGGAGAGAGGGACAGAGGGAGAGAGTGTGAAAGGCATTAGAAATAATTGTCATGTCATGGACAGTGCTCTTGACTGTGAAAAACACACCTAGCTCATTTAGGCTAGGCCCTCAGACCATACCCAGCACTGGTCCTCAGCAACCATAGTGAATCACTTTCTCTTATTCAATGCCACTGCTAACATATAACCGGCCGGTTCACTTTCTCATCTTATCTGCACTGTCCTGTCTGTTCATCTACTGGTTTTTACGTACATCAATCCCTCTTAGACCATTGTCTTTCTCAGGGTTGTAGGACTTCACATTAAGATAGCCGAAAAGCATGCTGGGAAAAAAAGGTGGACACTGATTCACTTGGTCAACATGTGTGGACCATGTGTTTCAGAGACAGACTGCGTTAAGAAAATCTGGTGTGTATGCTTGTTAGGGAATCACTACATCTTTGCCTGGACACTCTCTAAAGCTAGTAAATGAACATACAGAGACCTCTAGTGTCCAGTTTCGGTTTTACATGCTATATACTTATGTTCATGTATACAGTACTTCTGTCCATGTATTGGATTGCATTGGAGGTCATTTTCATTTCTTTTTGCCTCAGGCAATTACTTTCCAATGAGGTTGATGTGGTAGTAGTTAGGGCGACAGTGGTCTGAAGAATATTCCGGTCTTGAGTCAGATCTTCACAATGAGCCAATTAGCTGTAGTGGTGTTGTCCCTACAGTCTATTCCCCTTTGTTTTTTTTTGGGGTGGAGGGTTGTAATGCACTCTTGAGATCCGTCGCTTGCATGTTTACAGCAACTTGCCAGTGCATTAACCTTGCCGTTACACAGCTACACACGTACAAAACTCTGCATCAGGATTTGCCCGACATCCAACAGCCTTAAACCTCCCGTCCATCCACCTAACTGAATGGATCTCTACACTGGAACAGCTATACCTGTAGCTCTGGCAGTCCTGTGAATAAGCACTATCTTCCACAGACCAGCAGGTCTTCAGCGAGGGTCTCTGACAGACGTGTAATGAGGCTGTGTGGTCTGGCCCACTGTTTCACTGATCTCTTTAGCTATTGTTCTGTCATTTTTGGAGAAAAAAAAAGCGCAGCATGACTGAAAAATAGAAAAAAAAATTCTATGCAAGTGTTGCATGAGACCTGATTGTTTATTTCTAAAGTTCTGCAGTACCTAAGTAATGCATCAATTGTTCTTCTTCCTCTCTTCTTGTTCTTGTTATTTAAGTGGTATTTTAGAGGACATTTCACTCATCCGTCTAGCTTTACACTGACCACGACGGGATTCAAGGACCACTCGGATATGTGAGGGTAGCTTGACTTGACAATGCACTGAAGGAGAGTGAAAGAGAGAGAGAGAGATAAACAGAGAGAGAGAGAGAGATGGGAAAGTCCACTAAAAAGTCTAATGTAGCCAGAAGAGACATGTTCTGTCCTCTGCAGAGGACTAATATTGTGTGTCCAAGGTGTCCAGGCAGGAGGCCTCGTGTCCTACCAAGTGGACCAGGAGGTCAACCTCACAAGGAGTATCCCCATCTCAACCGGAGAGACACCATGTGCTCTTTTCCCTCCACCTAAACACCAACAACGGCTCTCTCCACACATGGACCATGAATGCTTTGGACTTTTATGTTTGTTTGTTTGTTTGTTTGTTTATCTGTTTGTTTGTTTGTTCCTCTCTTTTGTGAACCCAGAAGAGAATGCATGCACGTCTTCACACATTTGAAGCTAGTTCTTCCCATCTTTTGGCAGAATGTGATTTCAAAGCGGACCAATATGAAAATAATTAAAAATTTAAAAAACAAACAAGGGTTATTTTGGGTGTAAGAAGCACAATTTTTACAACCGTTATGATTTCGTGACTTACTTTGTCGTCTTCTATTCTGTATGCAATACAAACATTGAGATATAACGCCTTAGAACATCAAGACTTCCTCCTTTGTGTGGGTAGAAAACAAAAAAAGATATTGCACTAATCATTTCTTTTTGATGTCTGCTTTGTAATGCAATAAGTGCACTGATTATAGCCCCAAACTCCACAGGATTTACCCCCAACCGTCCGTATGCGTATGCGTGACTCTTCACGCCCTGCCCTCACTTTCTCAGAAGAGTTTGAAAAACGTCACAAAAAAAAGTTAAAACAAAAAAAAAAAACCTTTAAATGTCACAAAAAAAGATTTCCTGCCTGATGCTGTATAGAATGCTTTCTATTTCAATAAAAAAAGGAAGAAAATGCTATCAGTTATAATAAACATAACATTTTATGTACTTTTAACCTTCTTGTGTTATTTGATCTGTGTGCAGATTTTTTTTAAAAATGTTCTGTATCCATGATATAAGTAACAGTATATATAGACTGAAAGAAGTTGTTTTGGAGGAACCCCATGTTCTGCTCTCAACATCAGAACTTATTCTCAATCCATTTTTTACAATATCACATATACACAGAAGAGCCACTAAGGGGTTGTAGGTCAGGACAATTCAAGGGACCCAGAGCTTCACAGGAGCCCACAGTGGACAATTACATTGGGTTGGGGCCTAAAATTATTGTCCTTCTCTGGGCCCACAATTTTTAGCAGCACACCTGCATATACATCATGTTTCAACAGTAAGTGGTAATATATCTTGGCTTCATCCCTCTGGACACTGGTAGGCGATTATAGTTATATTATAGGCGATTATAGTTAGTCATCTGTTACAATCTTCCGATGTGTAGCGGCATCATCTTCATGTTAAATCACGTCATTTAGTCGACACTCTTGTCGAGGGCCACCTACAGTGAATAGGATACAGGCACAGTGCCCACTGGAGCAATGTTGGGTCAGAGGCCTTGCTTAAGAGCACTTCCTAACTATTAGGGCACAGCTGCGCACAAATGGCTAATTATGTCCATGCTCAGTGTTACTGAGAGATCTTCCCAGTAGCTACACGTCCACAATTTTAATTTACCTTAATTTGTTATAGAGGGACAATGTACAATAATGAACATTTTAAAAATAAAATGTAAATGCACCCAACTATATCGAAAAAGGCTAATTTCCATTGTCATTCCCTGTAAGTAAGTATGTAAAAGACCCGTTTCATCTGTGATCCAAAGCTTACTTTCCATTAGGATGTGTTAGCTTGTCGACCAGCACAGTAAACAAATGAAGCAGACACCATTCAGCCAAATGAGGGTTTATTAAAAGTCACCAATACAATGTTGTAACCTGTAGCAACAAATATTCACTTGACTGAATAAACACAGTTGAATTTGGATCTTGTAGGACACTTACGTTTACTATTTTACTGTTACAAATGGTCTTTTAACAATTTAAAACTGGCGGAAAGGTACAGCCATCCAGTCACCAAATGATAATAATAAAAAAAATCATCATGTTCAAGTCTACCGTTGGAGGGAAGAAGGCTGGCCGTCAAGTGCCCTGCCCTCCCTCATGGTAATGAACACATCACTGATCCAAGCACTGCCAGTCATGCTGGTTCTCTCATACACAGAGGCAGACATCCCGGGTTCAGAAAGCAAAAGTACTGCCACATATTTGTCCCAATCAGTTCATTGAGCCAGCTGATCCCAATTAGCACACCTCTACAGCCACATAGATGAGCTAATTAGTGAAATGGCCTGTGTTAGCAGCGCAGGCTGAGGGCATACAGTGTGTGTATGCCTGTATAAGGCAGCACTTTTACTTTCTTAAGATGGATTGTCCGCCTCTGCTCCTACACACACACACACAAACACACACACACACACACACACACACACACACACACACACACCAAGGCCCCCCCCAACGGGTGACCCAGCAAAGGGGAGCTGGCTGGCGCTACACACACAGGTAGGGAGGGAGCAGAGGCATGCATGCACGCACGCGCACATACACACACACACAAAGGGAGATAAAGAAAACATCAACATGACTGGATGGATAACTACAGGGGTAGAGGGTAGTGGGAGATAGAACTGAGATAAAGAGAGAGAGAGAGTGGGATAGAAAAAGAGAGAAAGAGAGAGAGAGGAAGAGGAAGAGAGAGATAAAGACAGGAGCAACAAAAAAGCAGTACAAAAATGACATTGAATTAACCCCCAGCACAAAATGGCGGCTGACGCCAAAGCTGTCCTCCCTCTGTGTGGAACCCCTGTGTGTGGACCAGCTGGGCTGCTGTATCTGTTCCGCTCTGGTCCCGTCCAGTGTGATCCTGGTCCTGGTCCAGCCCGCTAGCGCCCCCCTCAGGCAAAGATGGTCTCCTCGCGGCGCTTCTTGGTGAGGATGGTGCCGGGCTTGTGCTGGGCGTCGGGGTGGTTGGCCAGCTCGGGGGGGCAGGTGGACACGGGGCTCTCCAGGATGGCCTGCTTCAGGTCGTAGAACACCGTCGAGTCCTCCTTCGTCAGGAAGGTCATGGCCATACCGCTCTTTCCCGCACGACCCGTACGGCCGATACGATGGATGTAGTCTGCGAAGGAGGAGAGATCACGATGAACAAAATAATAATAATAATAATAATAATAATAATAATAACAACAACAATTATTATTATTATTATTATTTAGTAGCACCACAGTGGCATCAGTAGTAGCACAGCTACTGAATGTCTACCTGTAACCAATTCTACATGAGCTGAAATAGTAATAATAATAATAATCTTTATTTGTATAGCACATTTCATACAGAGGATGTAGCTCAAAGTGCTTCAACAGTTTGCCAGTATGAGAGAACGGTTTCACTTGGGATTCAGATTCAAAGTTAGTGTAGCTACTTTCAGTTAAGGAACTTAAAGGTCAGTCCTGAATCCTTGAGTTTAAATATCAAAATATTTATATATATTAAATAAGTTCAAATGCATCATTTATTTCAGTGCTCCTGAAGCCATGTCACTGACTTATTTAATGTGCAAATTTAAAAAGTTTAAAAAGTTAATGACAAAAAAGAAGCTAGCAAATGACTTTATAAGCAGTGAGCCTTCCAGCCACCCAACACAAACCACACACTTCCATAACCGCAACGCCCCCCCCCGAGAGTCCGAGGAGACTATAAGACACAACGTCCTTTTGCATTCACTAAATACCTTACCATATAGGCCACAGCGATAAGGTCGTACTAATATTATGCTTCCATTGTTCTACTGATTCTATACGTTGCTATTAAAGGCGTGGTCCCGATGCAAAACAGGAAGCCTTGGGGTGGCAGGCCCCCCAGAGACGCTATGGAAACAAAGGAGAGGTCAAAGGTCGGCTCTTACCTTCGATGTTCTTGGCCATGTCGTAGTTGAGCACCATGGAGACGTCGTGGATGTCGATACCTCTGCCGGCCACGTCGGTGGCCACCAGGATGTCCTTGGCGCCGGCCTTCAGGTTGGACAGGGCGAACTCTCTCTGCTCCTGGCCCTTGCCACCGTGGAGCGTGCAAGCATTGTACTGCAACAGGCAGACACAGAAGAAGACAGAAACACCAGTCAGATACTGCCCCCTATCTGTCAGGAAGAAAACTACATACGTCTGAGTCAGTAATGTCATGTCATATCCTACCCCCATCTTCTCCAGAGACTTGGCCAGCACGTCGCAACCCTTCTTCTGGTTGACGAAGATGATGATGGGGGGCTCGAAACCGCTGGCAAGAACTTCCAGAAGCCTCTTCCTGTAAACCAAAAGAGAAAAACAGCAGTTAAAGACTGTGGGTGCTGCAAACAGTAGGCAGAGTTTACCCCAGTGTACCAAATGACATAAAGGCAATTTCATGTCACGGATTCGACAGAATTTTTTACTACGTTGACCAGAGTACTTACTACCTCTACAGCTGAATGCAGAAAATGCTGTAATTTTCTGTATGCATTCACATCATAAAAATACCACAGCATTTTATTGGTGTTATGGATGTGACAAAAAAGTCCCCTCTCTGTGAGATTGGCTAGGATAATTGCCCAAATCCGAACAGCACTGTTGAGCTATGTCTACAGTAACTACCAGAGGGCTTTTGGAAAACACCCCCTTGGGTGACACTTGTTCTACTGTGGTGCTCTCTAATGTGTGTGAGTGTGTCTGTATAGGTGTGTTTGTGTGTCTCACCTCTTCTCGGACTCGGTCATGAGCATGACCTTCTGCTCCACCCTCTCGTGCGGTTTGCCCGCGGAGCCGATGTAGACGACCGCCGCACGTCTCAGGTAGCTCCTGGCCAAGCGCTCCACCGCCGCTGGCATAGTGGCCGTGAACATGACCGTCTAGGAGAGTGGAGGAGAGGAGAGGAGAACGGTTAGCCACAAAAGAAATAAACGGAAATGAATAACAATAGAAATTATGACATTAGACAGCGCTGGACATTCACTTCCCCCACCCACCTGTCTGTACTTGTGTTTGTGAGTTGAGTGTTGGTCTGACCTGTGTGCTTATGTTTGTGTGATGAGGGTCTTACCTGTCTGTACAGCGGTTTGTGTGATGAGAGTCTCAGCTGTATGTACTAGTGTTTGTAAGTGTTGGTCTTACGTGTTTGTATGTGTGTTTGTGATGATGGTCTTACCTGTCTGTACTTGTGTTTGTGAGTGTGTTGGTCTCACCTGTCTATACTTGTGTTTGAGAGTGTTGGCATCACCTGTCTGTACTTGTGTTTGAGAGTGTTGGCATCACCTGTCTGTACTTGTGTTTGAGAGTGTGTTGGTCTCACCTGTCTGTATTTGTGTTTGTGAGTGTGTTGGTCTCACCTGTCTATACTTGTGTTTGAGAGTGTGTTGGTCTCACCTGTCTGTACTTGTGTTTGCCAGACTCAAAGTTCAGCGTCATCTTGTCAGGGTCCTCTGCCTCGTCCGTGTCCGGCTTCTGATTGGTCACGGGGATGTATTCCAGAATCTTCTGCACGTCAGGCTCGAAGCCCATGTCAATCATCCTGTCGGCCTCGTCCAGGACCACGTAGGTGCAGCGTCCGAGCACCAGGTAGCGATTCTCCAACACGTCGATCAGACGACCCGGAGTAGCAATCACAATCTAGGGGACACACAAGCAGGACTGAATTAGATTATAGTAGATTAAATTAGATTAGCATGCAGGTTCTTGTACCAGCTAAGCAGTTTCTTTTCAAGTTTGCAGTGTCTCACTCAATTACAATGTATTTTTATTGGTTTGAAAGACCACTTAACACTTCCTGTCTTTATATATTCCTTTATTGTGCTGCAACAAAACGTCTCCAGTAATCACAACTGTGGCATATCTTTTTCTAATTTAGGCCTTTGTTGGCCTTTTTCTTATTCACTCGTTTTTCCACCTACTTTCTTTCACTGACTAATGGAGGCAATCGGGTTAGAAGAATATTTTCTGTGCAGCATGCATATGCAACTCGGGGTGACCTGTCATATTTCAACAGAGCAAGTACTAAACGTTTTCTCGTGGAAGTACTCCTATAACTGTGTGTGTGTGTGTGTGTGTGTTTCTTGAGTGTCTCTGGCCTCTGACCTCGCAGCCCATCCTGAGACGGAAGCCCTGGTCCTCACGAGAGATTCCACCAATCACGGCCACCGTGCGGATGCCCAGGGGCTTGCCGAACTTGATGGTCTCCTCCTCGATCTGCTGCGCCAGCTCACGGGTCGGTGCCAAGATCACAGCGTACGGGCCCTGGTCCGAGTCCTCGATTCTACACAGACAACCAAAGAGTTAGTGATTTAGCTGACACTCTTATCCAGAGCAACTTACAGTTATTTAGGTACAGGGTTTCAGATATAGTCCCTGGAGCAATGTGGGGTTAGATGCCTTGCTCAAGGACACTTCAGCCATGGATGAGGGTGCAGGAAAGCACTGGTTGCTTACATCCCCGCCCCTAGTCTTCCTATTGGAATGGGATTCGAAACTGCAACCCTCCGATCCTAAGACCAGCTCTCTAACCACTAGGCCACAGCTGCCTCAAGTTTGTGACCAGCCCAAATTAGTGATGTGGCCAGCCCAAGTAAGTGATGTGACCAGCCCAAGTTAGTGGCGTGACCAGTCCAAGTTAGTCATGTGACCAGCCAAAGTTAGTCATGTGACCAGCCAAAGTTAGTGACATAACCAGCCCAAGTTAGTGACGTGACCGGCCCAACTTAGTGACATGACCAGTCCAAGTTAGTAATTTGACCATTCCAAGTCAGTGGCTGATGTGGTAAGAACACTTCCTCTGAAAACTGCAGTCAGGTCTCACTATGCCATGAGGTTTCATTATTCACAATGTTGATCTGCTATGGCTGGCAGCTCTTTGAAATCTCTTGGAAATCAATATGAGCAAATAACATTTTTAAAATTACTGCATACAATGCATCTGTCCCCATTGGACTCCTCACCTGTCAATCTTGGGCAGGGTAGTAATCCAGACCAATAGCGGGATGAGGAAAGCAGCGGTTTTACCGCTACCAGTCTCAGCCACGCCGATGATGTCTCTGTTCTGCAAGCCAATGGGAATGGCCTGCCTCTGAATGGGGGTGGGGTCCTGAGTTTAAAAGCAGAAACAGGTGTTACAGCTTCAACAGCACATCTGTACCTACACAAAACATCACCGTGACAACCTGGAGTTCTACTGTAAACAGCAGTGTTCGCCATTTCTTCTAAATGTAAGTAAATGTATTAACAGCATGTGGGAGGGGTGTTTTAGGGCTTAAAAACTATAAAATAAAATGTTTTCCGTACGGTCTCGCTACATCGCGGATTTTCACCTATTGCAGGGAAATTCTGGAATGCAACTACCACAATACATAGGGGAACACTGAATACTACTATAGGGTATTTATGGGACTATATGGTACTATGGGGTATTTGTAAGTGTGTGAGTGAGTGAGTGCGACGGCACACTGACCTTGTAGCCGCACTTGTCGATGACCTCCAGGATGTGGGGGGGCAGCGTGTACTCCTTCCAGTTGCGGATGGGGTTGGGGATCTTGCCGCCCTTGGTGGTGATGCTGTAGTCCTCGCGGAAGATTCGCCAGTCCCTGTCCGTCATCTCGTCCAGCTTCTTCTGGGACCAGTGCCGGTCGTCCCAGCGCTGCTTGGCCTCCTTCTTGCGCATCTTCTTCAGACGCACCCTGCAGGGGACACGGATGAAGGGGACACAAGCATGAAGGGGACACAAGCATGAAGGGACACATGGACAGAGGGGAACAAATGGACAAAACGTGGACCAAAGGACACAAGGACGAAGGGGACATGTGGTTGAAGGGGACACATGGACCAAAGGGACACAAAGACAAAGGGGACACAAGGACGAAGGGGGGACACATTGATTTGGGGGGCACATGGACAAATGGCAAACATGAAAGGGGACACATGCAACAAAGGGACACAAGGATGAAGTGGACATGTGGACCAAGAGGACACACGGACAAAAGGGGACACACGTTGCCCAGGTGACATTTTTAAGGATGCTGTCTGCTATGCCACTCTAGGATGTGACTACTGTGAACCCTGTGCTAGGTCCTGTCAGCGCCTCTGTGTGCACACGTCAGTGCACAAGATGTGTGTATGGACAAACGTTTAGGAGGGTGTGTGTGGGTGAGTGAATTTGTGTGCAAGTTTCTGTATAGTGCCTACTTGTGAATGTGTATGCATGGACATTTAACAATGTGTTTATATGAGTGTGTGTGTGTGTGTGTGTGTGTGTGTGTGTGTGTGTGTGTGTGTGTGTATGTGTACTTACTCTTCCTGTTCCTTCTCCTCCAGCGTCCGCCTCTTCTCCATCAGGTCGCCGTAGAAACGGGACTGGTCCCTCTTCTGCTGCTTGAGGTCGATGCCGGCGATGAAGCCACGCCCGTACAGCTGCACCTGGTGCTTCTCCTTGTATCTGAGGAGAGCAGAGAGCAGAGCCACTTAGGGCCTACTCACACTAGCGGTTTCATTCATGACTGTACCAGAATACTAGCCTAGTAAACTACCTGCTGCTTCTCCTTGTGTCACAAACATACAAAGATGTTTCAAGGGTACTTACTCTTGAAAGATGATAGTCATCACTGCTGTTGGGTGATAATACAATACTGTTATAACGTTTTATTTTTACACTGTCAAAGCTCTGCACTTACATGGGATTGTAGTCAGTGGAGGTGTCTTCAGAGGCGTCCCACTCGAACACAAACTTCCTGTCGTTTAGATGCCGTGTGCGACGACGTTTCTTAAGGCCCCCCAGGTAACGCTCCTGAGAGGGACAGGGCAGGAGACACTCGTTCACACCGCACATTTCAGAAGAGTCTCACATAAACTTCTCCAAATCTATAACACCAGCACATGCACTACAAAACATTACAAAACCATACCAGGCAATTTGTTGATGTCAGAAATAAATGAAGATGTAATAGACAAACATCTGTTACATATATTGCAATCCTCTACATTAAAAGTGGACAAATCTACACAGCCACAAACAAACATGGGGCATTTAACCTTTCTAAATACTTTTTACATGTTCTGTGTGTGTGTGTGTGTGTGACTTGCCTTGATGGCAACGAGTTCTTTGCCCTTGTCTTTCTCCTCTCTGATCTTCTGTCGTCCGTCATCGTCGTCATTGCCGTTGTTCTCCCTCTCCATGCGCTCTCTCCTCTCCCTGCGCTCGCGCTCCATAGGGTCCTCTGCAACCACACAAGGAGGGACAGCACAAATAAAAAAAAAATAAAAAAAAAAATAAGTGTAAAAGTGTAAAAGGACATGGTACCTTAGACACATAGACTACAGCCAAATTGACCATGTTTCGCTTGTATTTATAAATGTGTAATGACAAAGTTAAATCTAATTTCTAGTCTCCTAAAAATGTAAAAACTCGTACCGTATCCAAACTGATAAATTGATGGGTTCACCATCGGTTCATTTATCATTTATCGGTCTGACTTACCCATCATCTTCCTCCCGATGTCCTGGAACACCCTCCTCTTCTTCCTCTCCTCGTCCAGCATGCGACGCCGCTCCTCCACCTGCACCTCCCTGCGCTTAATGGCCTCGGCCTCGCGCTCCGCCTTGGACAGGAACTTCGGCTGAGGACGACAGCGTCGGAAGAGGAAATAGACACACACACCCACAACGGTTACCCGACTACTTCTTGAAAAATGTTGACAATAATGATGATACAAAAACAGAAAATCCAAAATAGTAACTAGAAAAGCACGCCAGACCGCAGACTTCCACCAGGGCAGCTCAGATCAGCACCAAAATCTAAACACTTTTAAGTTTGCCCATTTTTCACCTACCCTGAAAATGTGATCAAAATCCAGCCATAACTTTTTGAGTTATGTTGCTAACTAACTGACAAACGGCAATGATTACATAACCTCTGCTGGCGGAGGTAACTAAACAGCAATGACATAGGGTGACATAGGGTCAGTAACAGAATCATAGGAGTCACACTCAAGCAACTGTAAATAAGCACGAACGAAGTACATAACGAATTTATACCAAGGCTTGGTGAACTTTACATGAACACTACATGTGACAGCTTTAGTGCCGTGGCCACATTACCACCTCAAATATGCATTAACTTTCTGATATATGAACGCAGTGTTGGCCATCATCATTTCTTTAAAGCAGGGTTACCCAACATGGTGTCCATGGGCGCCAGACAGCCCGCCAGAAGATTATGAGGTGCTCGCGAGGGATGTTTAAAATAAGCAAGTGACTTCGGCAGCACTCTAATCATCATGCTTTTGTGTGTTTTCATGTTTAAATGTTTCAATATCCTTAATTAAAAGCAAATAATCATACATAATGTTATTTGAAAGGGATGTTAAGACTGATTTAGTATATTATTTTGAACGAGTAGCCCTCAGTACAGATTCTCATCCTTCGGGTAGCCCTCAGTCCCAGAGAGGTAGGAGACCCCTGCTTTAAAGTAATAAAGCAAATAAAGAGCAGGTGAACCCAACCTTTGCCTCGGCCTCCTCTTCTCTTTTCTTCTTGGCCAGCAGCTCCTCCAGTGACAGAGGCTGCACCTGGGAGAGGGAGGGAAGAAAGGAAGATAAAAAAGAACAATAGCAGTGGGAAGGAGGAAGACGTGAGTATAAAAAAAAACGGATGGAAACAACGGATGTCATCGGTTCACAGGTGCATTCCTTAGCCCTGTTGGCTGCCCGAGTAGTAAAAAAAAAAAAAAAAAAAATTAATAATAATAAAATAATACTAATCTTTACTTGTATAGCACAATTCATACATACAAGAATGGTGCTGCCTGCTGCCTTACAAATCTTGGTGCGTCTGTGTGTGCCAGTTCACCCCAGCTCTGATTGTGTTCCCACTTACCTAGGCATTTGTCTTTTTACTCTTGTATTTAGCAATTTTAGCTTTTTTATAGTTATTACAAATCTCTAGACTCGAGTAACCTTTTGTGTGTATTTCCCCCTCATGCTGCTGGGTGCTTGCTAATCTATAACATACACCAGAAAGCACTGAGCACCTTGTCTTTCTTCTTCTTGTCATCTTCCTCCTCCTCCTCCTTTTTCAAGTCTCTCTCCCTTTTTATCCGGTCCCTAGACTTTGGTGACAGGCTCCTGTTAAGAAGCATTTGAAAACAGAGAGAGAGAGAGAGAGAGAGAGAGAGAGAGAGAGAGAGAGAGAGAGAGAGAGAGAGAGAGAGAGAGAGAGAGAGACACACACAGACAGAGACAGTATTAAGAAGCTGGAGTGCATGACTGTTACATATATGATTTCTAACAGCATGGGCTGAATGGCAGTCCTTCAGTCCTCCCCATGTACCTGGATCTCTTGCTGCGGTCTCTGTCTCGCCGGTGGCCATCCTTGTCTCTGTCTCGATCCTTCCTGCCGCGCTCCCGGTCCTTGTCACGGTCCTTGTCTCTATCTTTGTCTTTTGGGCGCCGGTCTCTGAAGACAGAGGTCATGGCGAATGAATGAAAAACATGTGACCTGTGTGCCTGTTACTGATATGCACATTTTTTTTTTTACTTCTTTTAACGCCACATGGTTTGAGCTGAGGTCGCCTGAGTGCTGGTGCTGATGATTACAAAGCTAAAACCTTGCCATAACATGAAGTATTTCAAGGAGGATTCTTTTACACAGGCAAAGTACGGGTACGCAGTGAGAAGGGTACTAACAGTTGCAATCACAAAGCTTGAGTACATGTCTCAATTTACCTGTCTGGAGATTTGGAGCGACTTCGAGAACGTTTTCGCTCACGGGACCGGTGACGTTTGCGGTCCCTGCTTGGAGATCCTTTCCGATCCCGGTCTCGAGATTTGGAACGGCTCCTCCTTCGATCTCTGTCCTTGGAGGAGGTCTCCCCCTCCTTTTTGTCTGTTTCTACACCCATCTGTGTGAGCAGTTCAGGGTTGGACTTAAACAAAACAGACACATACAGCATCTTAAATGCAAACAGCTTGTGGGTTTGGTTTAATTCTGGGGCGGCCAAACTACGACCTGAGGGCCAATTGCAGCCAGTTGCTTTCTTTGAAGCAGCCTGCCATGAAGTCTAAAAAGAAAATGTAATGTGGCCCTTTATTACAGTAATCTAATATTACATGTGCATCGCATGTCATAGGTTCAGCATTGTCAATGGCATTTTGAATAACATTGGTATGGATACAAGTCTGTTTTCCATTGGAAAAAAAAAAACCCATCCTTTACTGAGATGTGTTTGTCAGTAACATTACGCACTATAGCATCGTGTAGAAGGTTTTAGAAAGCACGTTTGTTTTCTAATTTAAAACGCAGTGCATCTTTCCCTTGTAACGGGTGTAAAACTGGTGTTTTTAATGTTGCATTTGCCCCTGGCAGCTTAGATATTTCAGGAGGTTGCCCGAAAACACAAACGTTTGCCCACCCCTGGTTTAAATACTCATCTGAATAAACAGCTGAAACTATATCCGACAAAACTTACTTATCAACATGACTTTAAGTCAGACTGTTTGCACCACTCAATGCGAAGTCTCTGCTGCAGTTAGCTTGGTAAAGTGGCTAACTTAGGTAAGTTGATTAGCAAGCTAGCGAGATCACATATTACAAAATGTGCAACTGTATGCTTCCAAATAAATCTGGGTCGTTATTACAAATATGCATTATGAGTGATTAAATATATACAACCATTTGTTTACAATAACAAAAATTAGACGTAACAACTTACCTTCACTGATTGAAAACAAGACGCATACGATTCTCCAGCGTCTCACACCGCCGCCATATTGCTGAACACGTGACGACAATGAAATGCCTTCTGTGAGTTGTAGTCCTTTACCTTACAAGCTCACGTATCAATCCAACATGGATTTAAACAATTAAAACTACGTTTCCCTCAACTCATGCTCACATCCATGTAGTAGGATCTGTTCACTTACATCAGACCGCCTGTGATCTGAAGAACACAACTTAAGTTTATAGTCTCCGCCTGAAGTTGGCGCTCAAGAGTACAGTAGCTCATGGGACAATGTATTATAGGCTAACACTTGATACAATGATACAAAAACAAAAAAATCAAAACAGTAACTAAGCAACAATTTCGTCATCTATGGAACAACAATTTCGTAATCTATGGAATTGTAATCAATGTACTTTCGAATTATCTATCTATCTATCTATCTATCTATCTATCTATCTATCTATCTATCTATCTATCTATCTATCTATCTATCTATCTATCTATCTATCTATCTATCTATCTATCTATCTATCTAGCTATGGCCATCAGCTTCTTTGGCTTTGGGCTGGGGAAGCAGCTGCTTCAGTCCGACCCCAACATCCCTCACACGTGAGTGGCCGAGTGGGAGGGGGGTGGGGCTCAGGGGCTGGGCCAGGCCCTCCTTACATTATGGAATATGGAAGGGGGGGCCATCAAATTATCTTGTCCCGGGCCCAGTGAAGACTGTCAGCGGGCCTGTGTTTGCGTGTGTGTGTGTGTGTGTGTGTGTGTGTGTGTGTGTGTGTGTGTGTGTGTGTGTGTCTGTGTGTGTGTGGAGTACGGGTTACAGGAAGAGCCAGAGTATATGCACTCCTGCAGCAGCAGGTCTAAAAATACCAGTGTGTGTGCCCACCATGTCCGCCTATCATCCTCTCCCATTCTACCCCCACCCCCCTCTGCATCATCAACACAATGCCATCCCTCCTTGTCCAGCTCCCGTGTCTGTGCTGTGTTTGTCTGCAGGTATGCTCAGATCTTTATGTCTGGTATGTTAGGAGGAGTCTTCACCACGGTCATCGTAGCACCTGGAGAAAGAATAAAGTGTTTGCTTCAGGCAAGAGATACTCTTACACGGTCACACTTAATACACTATGCATAAATATAGCCTAGTGCATTAGTCAACAAGTCAACGGAAATAATGCGAGCCGGGCGAAATCCCATAGACCAATGTGTGTGTGCACACGTCTCTTTTCACTGCAGTCCTATCTATCTATCTATCTATCTATCTATCTATCTATCTATCTATCTATCTATCTATCTATCTATCTATCTATCTATCTATCTGTCTATCTGTCTATCTGTCTATCTGTCTGTCTCTCTGTCTCTCTGTCTGTCTGTCTGCCTGTCTTGTGCATCATTAATAAAAAAATAAAAATCACTGTAGTGTAAGGATGTTGTGACACAAGGCATATCTGAAACTACTTACTGAAATACAAATTAAAAACACACATCTTCCTATGTCCATCGACCCACATGATCCCAGACATTTGTCAGTGGGTGTTTATGCTTTCATTACTAGGCCACACGAGCCTTTTGACTAACGGGGGCATTCTGGAACGCTTTACTGCGCAAGTATCCGTCCGTAATTGTCTATATGGCTAGTGCACGCTCTGCTCCTCATTTGGACGGTGCACTATGGAACGTAAGTGGAATGACGGGCACGAGATCGGATGGCAGCCCAAACGCACGCCCCACCATGACGGATGACCGGAGCACTCACTCTACGGACCCTGGGGTGCAACCTGGGATGCGTAGCGAGGAGGAACGATTTCGAACTTTCCAAAACTGGCCAAGCAACGCACCAGTAACCCCGACTGACTTGGCAAGGGCCGGATTTTACTTTCTTGGTGTCGGAGACACAGTACAGTGTTTCTGTTGTGAAGGAATACTGAGATTTTGGGTCCATGGAGACATCGCGTTGGAGGAGCACAAACGGCACTTTCCCAACTGTGATTTCGTTCTGGGTAGAAATGTTGGCAATATACGGAGATATATCGAACCCGGATCTACAGACGACGTGGACGGACAACTTCTGACTCAACTTCAGAGGATGACTGTAGATGACCAAGGAGTTGCTGGTCAGGCAGTGTACCCAGAGATGGAGTCGGAGGATGCTCGCTTGACCACTTATCATAACTGGCCTACAGGAGCTTCTGTTCAGCCTGATGCTCTAGCCAGGGCAGGATTTTTCTATACTGGTATGTAATTTGTGTTTGACGATGTATTCCCATCGTTGCTTAGAATAATAACTTTTAAAGGATGTCCTGTTTGCCAAAATTATGCGCGTTGAGTCCCATGGAGGCATGCTCAGAAATTACAAAACAGTGACAATACCGTACACAATCAAGTGTTGTAATTGTTTCTGGCAATAAACATTTTCTATTCACAAAAAATGAAATGGAACGCTAACATTCTTTGTGTACTGGATCACGCGACTGTAGTTACGCTGACAGTCGCAGAGAAAAAGCTAGACAGCACGAGACTGTTGCCATTCCATTGAAGCTCGCTCAGTGGTGCTGTTTTCCACTAAAGCGCATATTCTCAAAGAAAGAACATCAACCGTTACGGTTTGACAAGTGAAAAGAATACCCTGTATGTAAAATCCAGCAATCAAGGAGCGAAATTTGTCTTATCCAAGCAAGACAATAACAAACACGGTCACTCCTAAATTCTGCCGTAATTTGCTTGTATAACATTAGTTGTGTGTGTATGTAAGAGAGAGAGAGAGAGAGAGTGTGGACAAAATACAGGTAAACATACACATTTTCATTTCTTAGGCCATGGAGACAATGTCAAGTGCTACTTTTGTGATGGGGGACTGAGGAACTGGGAGCCTGGAGATGACCCTTGGCAAGAGCACGCCAAGTGGTTTCCACGGTAAAGGACTACACTAGTTCATGAATTAAATATAATGATGTATTGAAAAGGCATTTAGAATATGAGACTGACACAGGGTGCTGTCTGTCTGTTACTGTTTTATGTTGCCATAAAACTCCTATAGGTGTGAGTATCTGCTGCAAACAAGAGGACGTGAATATGTCAGCAACATCCAGGAGTCCTACTTTCACATGGGTGAAACAGTTGTAAGCATCACAATCATGCCTATCACATACAAGTAGCCCTTAGTTTTAAAATGTTTTTTTTGTATACCCTTAAAACACGATTAGTATCAAGGCTGTGAAATTGCCCTTATCACTGAATCCATGCACAAAATATATGTAATGTTCACCTACAAATGAAATTGATATTATGGGTATTGTCTTCTAAATGTATGTGACATAACAGCCTATACAACCTTATCTTGTAGAGTGGGTCCCAAGTTCCAGCCACCAGGGACATGACCTCTGGAAGTGGTAAGTGAACATAACCAAACTGTGCAGGCCTAAAGCACACACATCTGCCTCAAGTAGTCTGGGTGCTGGACCAAAAAGCAAAGTCAAAAAACGGAAACAAAGTCAGCAGTGTGCTCCCACAAGAATGTTTCAATCATGGCATTTCGGGCATGTGTCCTTCATCAGACAACTCATCAACATGCTCACTCTTGATTCTCCTCTCCAGAGGATCAGAGCGATGGTTTAATGTTACTGGTGTCTAATAGGAGCGCTAGAAAGCATAAATGTCAATGTAAGCTGCTACCCACCTGTTGACAAAATGCTTCATTTAATTATTCTTTAAAAGGAAGTAGGAAATGTATTATGAAAATGCATCATCAGCTTTTCTGTGCGATCCTAAGCAGATCCTTGTAGAGATAGCAGGGCGTTATAAACACTGTATAAATAGGGGGCGTTATAAACACTGTATAAATAGGGGGGCGTTATAAACACTGCAGAGCAGTTATACTGTATGCTAGTGCCTTTCTCTCCCAGATGGCTGAGTTCTCACACCATGTCCCTCTATACAGTCACAGCTCTCATCTGCCTATTGTGGATATGGAGTTGATATGTAGGCCGTCTCAACTTGCAAACAAATATTCTTTGTGTCTGTAAGCATCTTGAAGGCGTGGACACACTGCGGATCTTTCACAGCAACAAAAATCCCCCATTGTGCATTGTCTGCTATACTGATACAGATGCAAGTCACATTCAGATTGGGAAGGTCTCCCTTCAGGGAGTAGTCTGAAGTCTGACAATATGTGTCTTAAAATCTTGGACGTAGTCTGTAGTTAGCCTGGTAAACCAGCCCCTCATGCTTGAATTCAGTGCTGCATTGAGAAACAGTTACTTCCTGGAGGTGTGGACTCTGCTGAACTTGTTTTTAACAAGTTTAAATTCTGCCTTTACCCAATCAGTAAACCCAATCTGGTCTTGACATATGCAATTAGCCTGTCTATGCAGTACAATTTAAATGTAGCTTATAAAGTCAACATCATCGCTCACTGACACTCCCTCTGTTCACTGACTGGCTAGGCAAAATTCTGCCTAAGACAGCAATGCCAATGAAAGCACTGCCAGACCCTCTGTACAAAATGAAATGAAGTATGAGGGGCTCCACCTTGTATTCTTTGGTTCCATCCAGAACTCTTTCTCTGGCCTATCAATATGGCCTACCGTGACCGCATCCAAGGTTTTTCAGGCACGTATCATGTGTCTGTTCTACCTGTGATATCACTAAATAGCTTTTCTGCCTGACTGAACAGTCTTGTCAACAATTGTGCCAACCATCCACTAGTCCAACTAGAGTCCTCTAGGCCACGGCTGGAAGAAAAAACCCCTGGAGAGGAACTTTCTGAGGCTGGGTGTCCCATCTCTGCTTAGATTTCAATGATGACCTATTTTGTGACTGCATGAAAAATAGCTGCTTAGCCTAAGTGTGTGAGAAAATGGCTAATGGCATGACCCTCAAGCTGATTGTGTGAGAGTTGGCAGCCATGCAATGACTGTTGGAAACTACAGCTCTTGGAAAAATTAAGAGACCACTGCAAATTTACCTAAAATCAGCACCTCTACATGTATGACAGCCATTCCTTTCCAGTGTCAGTTGAATTTGGAATTTGGGAGAAATGTTGTCGGCAGTTTCCAGAATAAAAGAAAAATGTTCACTTTACTCACACATATACCTATAAATAGTTAAATCAGAAAAATTGATAATTTTACAATGGTCTCTTAATTTTTCCAGAGCTGTATATTGCTACTGCTATAGTTTAAGGTTTGTTCGCCCTCGGGGTCCCTATAGCGACCTGTGGGCCCCATGTAGTTGCCTGTGTTGCCTTGTTGACAAGCTGGCCCTCTGACCCTAGTACTGCGATAAAACCCCACACACACTACCTCCCTCCCTGACCCCCTGACCCCCTGACCCCTGACCCCCGCCTCTCTGTCTCTGTGCCGGCAGACGTGGTTGGGGGTCAGGGGTCGTCGGCTGCGCTGCTGTCCCCCGTGGTGCAGACAGTGCTGGGCATGGGCTTCGAGGCGGCGCTGGTCCAGAGCCTGGTGCAGACGCGCTACCTGCTGACGGGCCGGCACTACACCTCCGTGTCCGACCTGGTGGCCGACATCCTGCAGGCCGAGGAGGACGACCGGCTGCGGGGCGAACACACGCCAGGTGGGGGGGTGGGGTTGGGTGGAGGTGGGGCCGGGATGAACACACGGCATGTGGGGGGGGGTGGAGGTTTGGGTTCTGTTGGTTGGGGGGGTGGGATGGGTGGGGGAATCTGTTGGTGGTTCTGAGGTTCGTGGGGGGGTAGTGAGTGTTGTTGGATGGGATGCACATTTTATATTTCATACCAATGACTATTTGTAGATTACCCGCTGTGCATTTACACATATTTATGAGACAATTGTAACTCCATATACGTGGCCCCTAGAAGGGGAGGATATATCAGGGCTGTGTCATTGAGCTACCCCCTCACCCCCATAGACATCCTATACATGTATTGGATGTCTATGCTCACCACCGTACCCCCCCCTAACCAGGCTGCTGGTGTGTTCCCTGCAGAGCCGCTGGTGGAGAGGCGGGGCAACAGTGGTGGCGGGAGAAGAGCGCAGGTCACGGCCAGAGACAAAGGTTATACACATGCTTCACATCGATAATGCTACGGCTGCTGTAGCTTGTGATGCTACTATGGCTGCTATAGCTTCTGCTGATGCTAATGCTGTAGATTCTGCTAATGCTATGGCTACTTCAGCTTCTGCTAACGCTAATGCTGTAGATTCTGCTGCCGTGGGCCTGTTGCTGGCCATGATGTGCTTTGGTTTGCTACTCCGAACTGGTGCAATGCATTTTATGGATGTGCATGTGTGTGTGTGTTTGTGTGTGTGTGTGTGTGCGTTAAGCCGGTCTGACTCTTATGTGTATCATGCATGTGTCAAATGTGTGTATTTAAGGTAGGTAAGTGTTTGAAGACTGCACATGAAAAGTGTGGTTTCTGTGTGCACTGTAAAACATGCTGGTTGCTATATACATGTGGCTAGTGTGTGTGTGTGTGTGTGTGTGTGTGTGTGATTCTGCACTTGTTTTGGAAAATCGGTTAGAGGACAGGTGTGACTTCCTGTGTGTATGAGCATATGTGCGTGTGTGTGTATATGCTTTAGCTGTGGGGAGTTTCTGATGCACATGTGGATTTATGTATGCATGTTGTGATTGTGTTGTATGTGTGTGTATGCGTCTTGTGAGTGTTTATTTGGACATGTGTGTGCGTATGTGTGTGTTTGAATTTATTGTGTTCACATGATTGCATGTTTGCATGTCCTTTGAATCCATTCATCCATGTACGTGATTCCTTGTCAACCTTATCGTTTGGACAAAACTTAGTAGGTTGATTTGCTCATAGGAAAAACCTGGGAACAATGTTTTTTGTGTCTTTTGGGAAATATCAAGGGAGATTTTAGATAACAAAGTTTGGACTAATTGGGAAGGACACCATGGCTTTGACATGCTCTCTCTCTACATATTAGTCACACAGACATGGTTCTCTTATCATTTTAAAGTTCTTGAACAATTCTATTTGAAGTGTTATGCTATACTCTAAATGAAAAGTAGCTGTAATGATTATTTAGAATATTAAAACACTATAAACTATATTACAACATGAGTCAATTTTGCATACTATAGTGAACACGACACACAATTTTGTGTGTATAGCCAGGAAGATCTCCACAAATGTATTCCTCTGGCTATCTTGAGTTACATGAGATATACATGAGTATTACCAGAATTCCTTTAGGTAGCAGGTGTTTTTCACAGCAGCCATTTTAAAATTCTAAGCACGTATGTAACCCATGACAACTGTAATCACCAGCTACTGTTATGTACACCAGCAGCGCTAGGAACAGCATTGCTCAAAGCTGTGGTTTTAATGCGCACCAGATGGCAACCAAGACACAAAACATTTCAGCATCTCTGTGGGTCTCTCAAAAGACCAAATAAGCATGCCAAGTTTCTTTTTATCACAAATCTGTGACAATAAGGATTCAAAAGTGTGATGATTCGAGATGGAATTAGGTTACCCATGTTTGTCTTTATTTGGAGATGTGTTTGTGTTCACATATTCACACATTCTCCTGCTAAATCATTCTCCTGCTAATGCATTCATTTAAGCATATACAATGGTCATACCTGTGTTTGCGTGTGAGTGCGTGCTTTGACTATATCTTTGACAATCATTTTTGCATATGCGTATACTAGTGTTTCTGTGCCTGTGTGTGTGTGTGTGTGTGTGTGTGTGTGTGTGTGTGTGTGTGTGTATGTCTGTGTGTGTGTGTGTGTGTGTGCTATTGACTGCATACACATATCTTTGACAATAATGTTTGGATATACTCATACTGGTGTGTCTGTGCCTATGTGTGTGTGTGCTATTTATTGCATTCCCCGTATCTTTGACAATATTTTTTGCATATACTCATACTAGTGTTTCTGTTCCCATGTGTGTGTGTGTGTGTGTGTGTGTGTGTGTGTGTGTTGTAGCTCTAGCAGACCTGAGTGCGGAGGAGCAGTTGCGGCAGCTTCAGGAGGAGCGCACCTGTAAGGTGTGTATGGACAAGCTGGTGTCCATCGTCTTCATCCCGTGCGGGCACCTGGTGGTGTGTACCGACTGCGCCGCCAGCCTGCGCCACTGCCCCATCTGTCGAGCCAGCATCCGTGGCAGCGTGCGGGCCTTCATGTCATAAACACCGGGAAAGATAAAGATAAACAGACAAACAAACAAAAAAAACACCCAAAAATGATAAAAAAAAGAAATAACATGCCTGCAAATCATCCCCAGACACACCTCTACACCATATCATACAGAAACACAATACAGTCTGAACTGCAGTAAACCTTATTTGGCACTAGACGGCAGTAGCGACACATGTCTGTTTAGTTGTGATAAAGGTGCTTCAACACCACTTACAGATATACACATACACAATGTGTATTCCAGAGACACTGCAGGACCACATTGACACACACATGCAACCCATGTGTCTGTGTGTTTGTGTCTGAGATGCCTGTGAACATGAGCAAACAAAACTTTCAGAGCATTTAAAGCCAGATACACAATAGCATTGCACAGACCTGCAGTGGAAGCGTGTGTGTGCTGATATGAGACGACACCTTCAGATAAACCCAGCTGACAGTAAAAAGAGAAAACTAATTCAGCATTAGGAAGTGGTATAGCCTACACACTTCCTTGGTGAGGTAATAGGCTGAGGTAATATCTTGTACGCACACACACCGTGGGCCTGACAGTGACAACTTTAACACATGCTTAACTGAACTGTTAAAAAACACATCTTGCTGATAATAGAAAACCAAAGAGTGAAGACAAGTAGTTCTCCACACTTGCCCATTCTTGCCTAGCCTGCCTGTGGTGGGGTGGTCTCATGTTTACCACATTGATCTTTGTCTCTGGGGGAACACACACAGTTCATAGCTTCCTGGTTATAAAGCTCTTTAGATATTTTATGCTCTTCCTAATGCTGAATTACCAAACAAAGCCTGCACATCCTTTAATAGATTTGTTTTCTGTGCTCACACACTTGGCAATCTTTACAATCCGTTGTAATCATAATAAAGAGAGACTTTGCAAGAAAACTCAGAGTTGTTTTTTTGTCCTGAGGCAGCGGGAGTGTGTACATAGTGTGTGTAGTAGTATATAGTAGTGTGTATAGTAGTATATAGTAGTGTATAGTAGTGTATAATAGTATATAGTAGAGTGTATAGTAGTATATAGTAGTGTGTATAATAGTATATAGTAGAGTGTATAGTAGTATATGCTAGTGTGTATAGTAGTATATAGTAGAGTGTATAGTAGTATATAGTAGTGTGTACATTGTGTATAGTAGTGTTGATTGCATAGGCAACTCTTAGCTGCACCCACTGTCGTAGGGTTAGGCCTCTTGAACAGACCTGAACATCTATTCAGCAGTGCCCTTCTCCTGAGTTCAGGGTGGCTTGTCACACACGCACACACACACACACACACACATCCATATGCACATATGAACATGTATACACACATGCACAGACATACACACACACACACACACACACACACGCACAAACTTATACACACACAAGCTAATCCCTACCACAAATTCAGTCACAGGGAGACGGCTGATGTAAAGTACACATTTTTATTAACAAACGTCTATTTACACTTTGAACACCAAACAGACCCACTGACAGACGGCGATTACATTACCGGTAGTCCGTACTGGCACTCCGCCAAGAGGGACAACAGAAGACATTTTACATTTTATTACAAACATGAGGAGGTGTGTGGGGGGGCAGGATTAATGTTTGTTTTTTCTTCTTGTATTCGAGCTCTCCTTACATACATGTTCGACAGTGCTTGCCCCCTTGCGGGTTTAAAAACAGTGAAGTAGCGAATCTGAATCATCATATTCATGCAGTGGCAAACTGAAGATGCACAAGAAGGCACAGCAGGTCAAACACAGCACACAGTATTCATGGGCAGGGCATCAAACAGGAGCAGTGGAAATAAGGAGGATCTTCACGTGTGTGGGATATTATAACAATACTGTCTGGACTGCACTAAGCCTTACTCGGCACTAGGGGGCAGTAGTGAAACATCTCAACAGCAGGGCGCAGCTACCGCAAGTGATTAACAGAAATCACCTGTAAACCTTTGTCTTCACTGTCTGTTTGAATCAATAGCAACAAATCAGTCAGTTGGATATGGTTCGAGAGGTCAGGAAAGAAACAATCCAGAAACTTCTGAGGTGACCATATAGAAAGTGTTAGTATTTTTTTTTTTTTTTATCACATTTTCCAGAGTCATCTTACTTTAGACCATCCTGCTATAAAATACTGATACACCATCAGGATACATCTTGCCCAAAAAATACTTTACTGGATTACTTTACCTGGATTAATACAGGATTACTTCGCTGTCAACAGAGAGATAGCAGTGGTATTTTTTTCACCTTCTCGAAAAAAGTGGAAAAACGTAAAAATAAAAATAAAGACTACACAACTTAGAAAAAAAATATACCACAGTGTCACAAAGCCTAACCAGGAGGCCTGTCTACAGATAACAGACCTTCAGAACTTCTGTTGCTCATGTAAAAAAAATTACTGATTAAAGGTAACATTAAACTGGATGATTAAAAACAAATGTATTGCATTCTCCCTGTTTCCCAAGGGAGTAAAAATTAAAAATTAAATACTGATAACTTCATGGCTATATTCACAGTATACAACACTGACAAAAATTAAAATTAAGACTAAAATCAAACAGACGTGTGGTCTTTGTGATTTACAGCATAGAACAGTATTTAAATACATTTTTTTTTATTATCAACCACAGCGCGTGCAGTTTATTCTTTCATTTTTGTTTTTTAAAAAGTCTTTCTTGTAAAACGCAAGAGAAACTCTACACGCATCCATCCACCCACCCACCCACCCTCTAGCCCTCCCCATCCCAGATTTCCCTTATTTTCATTCTATTCTTGGAAACAACCCACGACAGAGATGCTTGCTTTGTTTTAGA
>CM050206.1:14959077-14961577 GCA_027475355.1 Coilia nasus | reverse complement strand
TCCTGCTAATGCATTCATTTAAGCATATACAATGGTCATACCTGTGTTTGCGTGTGAGTGCGTGCTTTGACTATATCTTTGACAATCATTTTTGCATATGCGTATACTAGTGTTTCTGTGCCTGTGTGTGTGTGTGTGTGTGTGTGTGTGTGTGTGTGTGTGTGTGTGTATGTCTGTGTGTGTGTGTGTGTGTGTGCTATTGACTGCATACACATATCTTTGACAATAATGTTTGGATATACTCATACTGGTGTGTCTGTGCCTATGTGTGTGTGTGCTATTTATTGCATTCCCCGTATCTTTGACAATATTTTTTGCATATACTCATACTAGTGTTTCTGTTCCCATGTGTGTGTGTGTGTGTGTGTGTGTGTGTGTGTGTGTTGTAGCTCTAGCAGACCTGAGTGCGGAGGAGCAGTTGCGGCAGCTTCAGGAGGAGCGCACCTGTAAGGTGTGTATGGACAAGCTGGTGTCCATCGTCTTCATCCCGTGCGGGCACCTGGTGGTGTGTACCGACTGCGCCGCCAGCCTGCGCCACTGCCCCATCTGTCGAGCCAGCATCCGTGGCAGCGTGCGGGCCTTCATGTCATAAACACCGGGAAAGATAAAGATAAACAGACAAACAAACAAAAAAAAACACCCAAAAATGATAAAAAAAAGAAATAACATGCCTGCAAATCATCCCCAGACACACCTCTACACCATATCATACAGAAACACAATACAGTCTGAACTGCAGTAAACCTTATTTGGCACTAGACGGCAGTAGCGACACATGTCTGTTTAGTTGTGATAAAGGTGCTTCAACACCACTTACAGATATACACATACACAATGTGTATTCCAGAGACACTGCAGGACCACATTGACACACACATGCAACCCATGTGTCTGTGTGTTTGTGTCTGAGATGCCTGTGAACATGAGCAAACAAAACTTTCAGAGCATTTAAAGCCAGATACACAATAGCATTGCACAGACCTGCAGTGGAAGCGTGTGTGTGCTGATATGAGACGACACCTTCAGATAAACCCAGCTGACAGTAAAAAGAGAAAACTAATTCAGCATTAGGAAGTGGTATAGCCTACACACTTCCTTGGTGAGGTAATAGGCTGAGGTAATATCTTGTACGCACACACACCGTGGGCCTGACAGTGACAACTTTAACACATGCTTAACTGAACTGTTAAAAAACACATCTTGCTGATAATAGAAAACCAAAGAGTGAAGACAAGTAGTTCTCCACACTTGCCCATTCTTGCCTAGCCTGCCTGTGGTGGGGTGGTCTCATGTTTACCACATTGATCTTTGTCTCTGGGGGAACACACACAGTTCATAGCTTCCTGGTTATAAAGCTCTTTAGATATTTTATGCTCTTCCTAATGCTGAATTACCAAACAAAGCCTGCACATCCTTTAATAGATTTGTTTTCTGTGCTCACACACTTGGCAATCTTTACAATCCGTTGTAATCATAATAAAGAGAGACTTTGCAAGAAAACTCAGAGTTGTTTTTTTGTCCTGAGGCAGCGGGAGTGTGTACATAGTGTGTGTAGTAGTATATAGTAGTGTGTATAGTAGTATATAGTAGTGTATAGTAGTGTATAATAGTATATAGTAGAGTGTATAGTAGTATATAGTAGTGTGTATAATAGTATATAGTAGAGTGTATAGTAGTATATGCTAGTGTGTATAGTAGTATATAGTAGAGTGTATAGTAGTATATAGTAGTGTGTACATTGTGTATAGTAGTGTTGATTGCATAGGCAACTCTTAGCTGCACCCACTGTCGTAGGGTTAGGCCTCTTGAACAGACCTGAACATCTATTCAGCAGTGCCCTTCTCCTGAGTTCAGGGTGGCTTGTCACACACGCACACACACACACACACACACATCCATATGCACATATGAACATGTATACACACATGCACAGACATACACACACACACACACACACACACACACACACACGCACAAACTTATACACACACAAGCTAATCCCTACCACAAATTCAGTCACAGGGAGACGGCTGATGTAAAGTACACATTTTTATTAACAAACGTCTATTTACACTTTGAACACCAAACAGACCCACTGACAGACGGCGATTACATTACCGGTAGTCCGTACTGGCACTCCGCCAAGAGGGACAACAGAAGACATTTTACATTTTATTACAAACATGAGGAGGTGTGTGGGGGGGCAGGATTAATGTTTGTTTTTTCTTCTTGTATTCGAGCTCTCCTTACATACATGTTCGACAGTGCTTGCCCCCTTGCGGGTTTAAAAACAGTGAAGTAGCGAATCTGAATCATCATATTCATGCAGTGGCAAACTGAAGATGCACAAGAAGGCACAGCAGGTCAAACACAGCACACAGTATTCATGGGCAGGGCATCAAACAGGAGCAGTGGAAATAAGGAGGATCTTCACGTGTGTGGGATATTATAACAATACTGTCTGGACTGCACTAAGCCTTACTCGGCACTAGGGGGCAGT
>CM050206.1:14949077-14954077 GCA_027475355.1 Coilia nasus | reverse complement strand
TCTTATGTCTTTTGACCAAATGTATTGCTTTTTCCTATTAAGAAAGTACATAAAAGCATCACCGCTGTTACACCTACAACATGTTAGCCTGGGCAGTATGACAATGTTAAAGGCATTTTTCTCAGCGTCAGTGTTTGAGTAGTTACTGCACTTTGCCTTCGTAGGGCAGTGCAGTTGTTCGTACGGCTGTAGTGTAGGTGAAAAGGGCTGCTTTATTTATTTGCCCCATGGGGTTGTTACGGGGCTCGTGTTCGTGAGTCAGGCATAATTGTTTGGGAATAACAAAGGCAGGAAGCAGCGAGAGGGCCGGGAGGAAATGTAGGAGCTCGAGGCTGAAGCCGGGGGAGTGATGGAAACATTCTTACGCATCAGCATCATTAGAACACACACTTACACACACAAAATGAACAAGTGCACACTGACAAACACACACACACACACACACAAATGAACACACACACACAAAAATGAACACACGCAGATAATCACACACACACACACATGCACGCACACAAACTAGCACAAATGGAAAGAAATATACACACACGTGCACACTCACACATGCACACACATGAACACAAATGGAAACAAATATATACACACACACACATACATACACAGATACTTACAAGTACATGGGCTTTAAGAGAAGATGAGATGGTTTCTCATTGACATGGTAGAGGGGGAATGGGTCAAATCCACCAATAAAATCAACTGAAAACAACACAAAAAAGAAAGATGGAGAAATAAATCATAATGAAATGAACTCAAGTGCACAAATATGATAACACATGACGGGGGACAACAGATGAGGGCGCTGTATGATCATGCATGTGTATGAAAAATAATAAAGGGCAAAAACAAAAACAATAACATCATGCTCATCATGGGTATACACATCATCTGCCATCAGTGAAAAGTGTCATCACAACTGTCTCCACAAGAACACGCACACACACACACACACACACACACACACACACACACACACACACACACACACACACACACACACACACACACACACACATACACAGACACTTGTCAAACTTATAAAAGTAGACTTTGTGTATGTCTGTGCATGCATATGACAGAGAAAGGGAGAATAGAGTAAAAGGGGGAAGAGAGAGAGAGAGAGAGAGAGAGATAGAGAAAGAGAGAGAGAGAGAAAGAGAGAGTGAGATAGAGGAAGAGGAAGAGTTATAGAGAAACAGAGAGATTCTTAAAGCATCAGAAAACTGCCATCCAAGAGCAGAGTTCTTGGCTGCTTCTCTGCTAAACCTATTCACCCCAACTTACCCATGGGGTTAAACACACTTAAGATAAACGACCACACACACACACACACACACACACACACACACACACACACACACACACACACACACACACACACACACACACACGCTGATGAAAATAAGTACCCAGACAGACATGTCAGGAATGCTGAGTCCAGGGTTTGAGCAAAGGAGGTTGAGTAAGTTAGTGAAACACACACACACACACACACACACACACACACACACACACACACACACACACTTTTAATGTCCCATTGAGCTGTTTACACCTAAGCCTCACATACGCACGCGCGCGCGCGTGTGTGTGTGTGTGTGTGTCTCTGTGTGTGTGTCTGTGTGCGTGTCTGTGTGAATGCCTGTGTGTGTGTGTTAGTCTGTGAATGTGCAGATTAGTGCAGAAAGCCCAGTCTGTAGTGAGATAAGGGGATGTGCGGCGGCGTGCATCACCGTGGCGATGGTGCATTCTTGCATCCCGTCTCAGCTTCAGAAGCATGGGCATGGGGCACAGGGCACAGGGCACAGGGCACAGGGCACAGGGCATGGGGCACAGGGCACAGGGCATGGGGCTCTGAGCCAACGCATTACTGAGGGGAATTCATACCAGCTCACCACACTACACAGATACGCATCTGTGGGAGAATCTATGTGTGTGTGTGTGTGTGTGTGTGTGTGTGTGTGTGTGTGTGTGTGTGTGTGTCCATTCATACCAGCTCACCACACTAAATAGATATGCATCTGTGTGAGAATGTGTGTGTGTGTGTGTGTGTGTGTGTGTGTGTGTGTGTGTGTGTGTGTGTGTGTGTGTGTGTGTGTGTAAGCGTGGCTACAATCTCACATTCTCTGTTCTCTCTTGTCCCTCTCTGTTTTCCCAATACTCTGTCTTCCTTTACACACACAGACACACAGACACAGACACACACACACACACACACACACACACACACACACACACACACACACACACACACACACACACACACACACACACACACACACACACACACACACACACACACACGCTCACACACACACACACACCCTGGAGAGATAGACTATAACATGGCTTATCTGCACACATGGGCCTCAGAGGTTTGCGATGATAAACTAACTTCAGCCTCAGTAAAGAAGCAGGAAACTGTCTGTGTCTGTCTCTCCTGCTGTCTCTCTCCACTCACAAATACCTCTTACTCTTTTTCTTTCCCTTTCTCTCTTTATACACTCTCTCCATCTCTCTCCTCCTCCTTTCTCTCCTCCTCTTCTGTCTCTCATCCTCCTCTTCCCCTCTCTTTCCCTCTCCCTCCTCATCTTCCTCTCTCCCTCTTGCTCTCTCTCCTCCTACTCCTCTCTCTCTCTCCTTCTCCACCTTCTCTCTCTCTCTCCCTCTCTACTGACGGTAGGTCTTATGGATTATGTGTGGCCCTCTCTCTCCTTCTCATCCTCCTCTCTCTCTGTCTCTCTCCTCTCTCTCTCTCCTTCTCATCCTCCTCCTCTCCCCCCTCTCTCTTTCTCTCTCCCTCCCTCTCTACTGACGGTAGGTCTTATGGATTATGTGTGGCTCTCTCTCTCCTTCTCATCCTCCTCTCTCTCTCTCTCTCTCTCTCTGTCTCTAGTGACGGTGGGTCTTATGCATTATGTGTGGCTGTGATTCGGCATCATGGGAGGCCTGCCATGCTCATGCTCATGCTAACGCTAGCACTGCGCTGGTTTGACCTACTTTCACAAAGTGGCTTTCCCCCCTCGAGTCACTCCTACAGGGTGTCTGCTTGATGCTGATAACACACACACACACACACACCTGCACAAACAGGAACACACACAGACACAATTGCTTGACACTGATAACACACACACACATACACACACACGCGCACAAACTGTCAGGAACAGATATGCACAAATACATACACACATTCCAACTCTTTCTCTCTCTCTCTCACACACACACACAAACACACACACACACGTGCACCCCTCTCAAAACAACAAACAGACGTATCGCTCCAGCCTAAGCCTCGACTGAGTAGAGCTGATCCCTGCGGTACGACACAAAGCCCCCTGTCTCTTTTCCTTCTCCACCTCTGCCATCCCCCTCTTTTTCACCTCTTTTTTCCATCCCTCCCGCCATCCCCCTCTCTTTCTCTCTTTCTCCATCTCCCTGTCTGCCCATCACATTTGCTATCTCTTTCACCACACCCATCCTTAGCTTTCAAATCCTTTCTTTCTTTTCGTCTCCCCATCCCACTCAATTTCCCTCTCCTCCCTCCATCTCTCTCCCTCCCTCCCTCGCTCTCTCTCTCCCTCCCTGACTCTCTCTCCCTCCCTCGCTCTCGCTCTCTCTCTTTCATCTGCACACCTGCTCTGCTCTGCTCTGTGCTTTTTCTGTCTGGGCCGCAGAATGGGAGGAAATGCGCTCAGGCTTTGGGGCTTCTGGGCGCCTGATGTTCTGCTTATTTGGCTCCGGAGAGGCAGCCCCTCATGTTTATTCACAGCCCACTCCTCATCCACACACACACACACACACACACACACACACACACACACACACACACACAAAGGCACGTACACACACACACCCCCAACAAAGACACACAGGCAGGCACACACATACACACAGGCACGCACACACACACACACACACACCCAGCAAAGACATACACATACATCAATCAAACACAAACACACACACAAACACACAGACTCCTACACCAAAAATACGCACATGGATGCACAGACACACACACAAACACACACACACCCAACACAAACATACACACACACACACACACGCACACACACACACACACGCACACACACACACACACACACACACACACACACACACACACACACACACACACACAGACACACCACACACCCCTGGAGCCACACCTGCTTGCGACAGGATAAAGAGGCTGGGGTTCCACTCATCCCTCCATCTCCATCCATCTCTCTCATCCCTCTTTCCCTATTTCTCCACCCACCTCTTCTATTTCTTCACTCGTTCTTCTGCTTCTTCTCCTACCTCTATCTTCACCTCTTTCTCTCTCTCTGTCTGCCTCACCACTGCCTTCTTCCACTCCTCTACCCTACCAGTCTTTATTTATTTCCTTATCTGAGGAGTCCACAAAAACGGGCCCTAGTCAGAAAATCACATTTTTCAAGTTACGCTCCCTATTGGGAACTGCACTGAAATCCAAGATTTTTCAAAAGTAATTATGTAAATAAAGGAGCATAGTCTCGAGCTATACGCATTTTAAAATTGCATTTACTTATAAAATCAAATCAAAAATCAAGCTTATAAATTACATTTTGTCTGTTTCAGCATTTTGTGACCATGCCCATGTTTCCTGTGGACTGCTCCTTGATGTGGTGGGGAAGGTGCATGTCAATGATCATGGCTGTAAATATGCTGCAGTCAGCCCGATAGGGCTCATTTTCATCCTTTCTTCAGGTCTCTCTCTCCTCTTCTCTCTCCTCCCACTCCCTCGCTCCCTTTTGTCATCCCTTCCCTTCTCTCTATCCTTCTTTCTCTGCCTCTTTCCATTCTTGGTTCTCATTGTCTGTTGATCCTTCTCTTCCCCCATCTCTCTCTTTCTCTTCTTCTCACTAGCTATCCTTCTCTTCTCTCTGTATCTCCGTCTCTAGGGTTGTGTCACACTCTTTCTCCTTGTTTACGCTACTTTATCCACCCCTCTCTCT
>CM050206.1:14939077-14941577 GCA_027475355.1 Coilia nasus | reverse complement strand
TCAATTACTATAGGCCAACCCAGTCTATCGCTGATTACCATTGGCCAACCTAGTCCATCGTCGATTACTACTGGCCAATCTAGTCCATTGCCAATTGCTATTGGCCAACCTAGTCCATTGCTGATTGCCACTGACCAACCCAGTCCATCGCTGATTACTATTGGCTAACCCAGTCCATCGCTGATTACCATTGGCCAACCCAGTCCATCGCCAGGTGCTACTTGCCAACATGCGTCATCACAAAATACTAGCTGACCGGCCCCCAAGCACAGAGCAGGGCTGCACAGTTTTGGGGATATTGTTTTTCGGACTGACATTGTGATACGATTTGTTTTGCAATTTTTGAAGGTCAAACTTGGGGTTGGGCCACAGCATGTAGATCCCTTGTCAGATTTCACAGAGCTATGCCTATATCTGCACACACACACACAAACACACACACACACACACACACACACACACACACACACACACACACACACACACACACACACACACACACACACACACACACACACACACACACACACACACACACACAATGCTCAGGCTTGGTTGTTTAAAACAGGAGTTGGCTTCTACGGAGGTAGGGGAAGTTCTCTCAAAAATATTTGTGGGACTGCGGTCCGATTTCCTGAGATGTGCGGTTCTGATAACGGGGCTGAGGTGGTGCTGCTTATAGTGGGGCTGCTTCTGTTTGGACTGCTGGCAACCCTGGGCTGACCTTTCCGACAGGAAGCAGACAAGCGAAAAAACAACATGTGGATTCCTTGTCAGATTTCCCCGCCACACAAATATCTGCGCAAATATCTACGCAGATATCACACATAGTCACACGTGTACACACCTACACGCAGACAGACAGACACACACACACACACAAACGTATGCAAACTTTCTTTCTTTCTCCTCCACTATCAGTCCTTTTTCTCTCTCCATCTCTCTGCCAAGCTTGGTCTCCCCTCTGCAGTTCCCCTTCTCTTTCTCTCTATCCTTTTACCTGCTTTCTTTTCAGGTCCTCTCAGTCTTTCATCATCCTTCCATGTTCACTTGTTTCTCCTATCCTCTATGTCTCTTTTCATCACAATTTCGCTCTCTCTCACTCTCTCTATCATGTCACTAATTGTCTAACTTCTTTGTACAGGCAACTGTTCAAAGACAATAATGGTCCTGAAGTGTTGAAGTCTTTAAGTCACGTGTCTCTTTTCTTCTCTCTCTTTCTTCTGTCGCTCCCTCTCTCTACTCCTCCTCCTCCTCCTCCTCCCTCGCTCATGTGTGCTGTCATGAAGAGGGATGGCTGAGAGGACTCCTCCTGACCTGGGCTAACTGGGCACTCAGGGCAGAGCCAAGGGTCACAGCAGATTTGTGTGTGTGTATGTGTGCATGCCCGTGTGTGTTTGTGTGCGGATTTAGAGAGTGTGCATCTGTGTGTGTGTGTGTGTGTGTGTGTATGTGTGCGTGCCCGTGTGTGTTTGTGTGCGGATTTAGAGAGTGTGCATTTGTGTGTGTGCGAGTGTGTGTGTGCGTGGATTTAAAGAGTGTGAAGCGTAGACAGCGTAGACTCGCAGTGCTGAACAGACCGACCAAGACCAGTGTGTGTGTGCATGTGTGTGTGAAAGAGTGTATGTGTATGCATGCCTGCATGTGTGTGTGTGTGTGTGTTTTTGTGTGATTTAGAAAAAAGTGAGAGACGTAGACAGCGCAGCCTTCCAGTTCTGAACGAACGGACCAACACAAGGGTGTGTGTGTGTGTGTGTGTGCATGTGAAAGAATGTGTGTGTGTATGTGTGCCTGCATGTGTGTGTGTGTGTGTTTGTGTGTGTGTGGATTTAGAGAGTGTGTATCTGTGTGCATGTATGTTTATATTTGTATTATGTGTTTACGTATATGTTGAGTGTATATAGTATGTCTTTGTGTGTGTCCGTGCACATGCATCTGTGTGTGAGACTGTGTGTGGTTTGACAGACACAGAAAGGGGGGTGGGGTGTGGGAGAGAGAAAGTGTTTGTGTGCTTGTGTATGCATGTGTGTGTTCTTATGTGTGTGTATGTGGGTGTGTGTGTCTGTGTGTGTTCTTGTGTGTGTATGTGTGTGTTCCTTTGTGTATATGTGTGCATGTGTGTGTGTGTGTGTGTGTACGCGCGCGTACTGCTTCCGCATTCTCTCAAATGTTGTTTGTGTTTTGTGGCGTGGACAGCGTAGGGCCCAATGCTGAGCAGACAGACCAACAGGAGTGTGTGTGTGTGCGTGTATATGTGTGTGCATGTGTACGTGTGTGTGAGTAAGTGTGTGTTAGTGTGTCGGTCTGCTGAGGCGTAGGCAGCGTAGACTCCCAGTGCTCAGCGGACAGACCCACGTGTGTGTGTGTGTGTGTGTGTGAGAGTGACTGCATGTGCATGTGAAAGAGTGTGTGTATGTGTTTAAGTTTAAGTGTGTGTGGGTGGGTGAGTGTAAGTGTGTGCGTGTGTGTGTGTGTGAGTGAGTGAGTATGTGTGTGTGTG
>CM050206.1:14929077-14931577 GCA_027475355.1 Coilia nasus | reverse complement strand
TTCCCCTCTCTAAGGGGGAATTTTTTTTAAGACAAAGAGAGGGCACATGTTGAAAGAGGGAAGACCAGAATAGGGAGAGGAGTGAGTCAGTGAGAGAGTGTGTGTGTGTGTGTGTGTGTGTGTGTGTGTGTGTGTGTGTGTGTGTGTGTGAGAGAGAGAGAGAGAGAAAATATTCCGCCTGCGACTGACGTGTGTAGTGTTGACCTTCAGCTGAATGCAAGGGGGAGTGTCTGTGCCGTTAAACTCGCAACAACATGCCAGCACATCTTCCTGTAAGCGGCTGGAGCGAAACTCCGCTCAAATACAAAGAGTGCGTGAATGTATGTGTATGTATGTGTGTGTGTGTGTATGTGTGTGTGTGTGTGTGTGTGTGTGTGTGTGTGTGTGTGTTAGGGAAAGAGAAACAGACTCTCACCAAAACAGGATGAATTACATTGTTGTATTACATGGATTACATCCTACAGACAAGTAAACAACTGTAAGGTACACACAAGGGCTTCCCTTTCTAGTCCTTGTGAAACACTATGGGGCAATAGCAGCAGGAAACCCACCACTCCAAGCTGTAATGTTAAAGTGACACTAAAGCACCTTTCCTCCTCGGTCCCCCTACAAGTCGGATCAGAATCGTCTCACGTATGCCTCATTCAAACTGCACATCTGCAACTTGCTTTGGCAAAACTGCTTATTGCAGCTATAGCCCCTTCCCCTTCTAGGGGGTCTTCCAGGACAGGTACCCTTTTTCCCAAATTAGTTTCTCCCTCTTTCACTCTGTCTCCTGGCATCGCTCTACACACCTCTCCATCTCCCTTTCTCCATTTTTCTTTTTCCATCTCTCTCTGCATTCATCTTTCTCTCTCTTTACATATCGCTTCCTCTTTCTATCCCTCCTTTTCTCTCTCTCTCCCTCGCTGCTTTTCCCTCAGCAGTGCAGATCGGGGGGCTGATAAGCAGGAGCAGTGTTTACAGCAGTCAGACACTTACACACTAACGCATACACGCACACACAACTACACACACACACACACACAACTACACACACACACACAACTACACACACACACAATCACATACAGAGAAAGAAAGAAAGAGAGAGATATATATAAAGAGAGAGCTAGAGAGAAAGAGGAAGAGTGTGTGTGTGTGCGGGTGTGTGTGTGTTTGCGCGTGTGTGTATGTGTGTGTGCGTGTGTGTGTGTGCATGTATGTGTGTGTGTGTGTGTGTGTGTGTGTGTGTGTGTGAGCATGTGTGTGTGTGTGTAGGTGTGTGTGTGTGTGTGTGCGTGTGTGTGTGTGTGTATGTGAGTCAGAATGACCCAGTTACTGCAGCAGACTCCAGAGAGCGGGAACAAACAAGCTCAAAGTCCCATGCATCACTTCAGAGAAACATGAAAGCACAGTCCCTCTCTCTAGCCCTCTCTCCTCCTCTTCTCCTCCTCCACCTCCTCCCTTTTCTTCCTCTCCTTCTTCTCCTTCAAACGCTCCCTCTATCACACGCTACACTTTATTTCACTCCTTCTCTTTTTTTAGTCATCTTCTTCTTTTTTTCCTTTTCCTCTTTCTCTTCTTTTATGAGCCCTCTTAAATACATCACTTTTATTTATCTATCTTCAGTCCTTGCACTCTCCTTCCATCTCTCACTCCATCTGTCTCTCTCTCTCTCTTTCTCTTTCTGTCTCTCTCTCATCTTTCTGTTGGTTCCTCTGTCTGGTCTCAGAAGGCCGGGTAACTTACATTCCCCCCAGTCCGAGCTCCCCTCCCGCCCCACTCTCACACCATCTCTCTCTATCCATTTCTCTCTCTCTCTTTCTTTCTCTTTCTATCTCTCTATCTTTCTGTTGCTGGTTCCTGTTTCTGGTTCTCAGAAGGCTGGTTAGCTTACGTTGCCCCCCAGTCAGAGCCCCCCCTTCGTCCCCCTCCACACCCTCTGCCCCCACCCTGTGAACCCACTTACTTCTGTGCTAGAGTCTGAGGTGCTTCAAAGACACCACCCCCCCCCCCTCTTTACGTTCCCCAGTCCGAGCTCCCCTCCACCCCCTGCACACCCTCCATCCCCACCCTGTGAACCCACTTACCCCTCTGCTAGCATAGACATTCAATACTATATGTAGTATGTAGTAATACTGTAGTCTGATGTGCTTCAAAGACACCCCCCCCCCCCCCCCCCCCCCCCCCCCAAAGTCTCGACCATCCCATCCGCCTCTTTCACCTGCCTTATCCACCTCCTCCCTTATTTACCTCCTCCTTCTCGTCCTCCTCCTCATCCACCTCCGGGCAGGAGAGGGCATGATGAACACATAATCTGGGCTTAATCACCGCCACTGCCAGCTCTCTCTCTCTCTCGGGGGAGTTTTTACTCTTGATAATAATACCTGACTCTTGCTCTGAGTCACGGATCAGCATCACAATCCAGGCTCATAGCTTTAGTCTTAGCTGCAGAAGTATTCCCACCTGGAGCCGGTCGGAATGCCTGCTGGGGGACTGGGGGAGGCAGAGGAGGGAA
>CM050206.1:14906577-14911577 GCA_027475355.1 Coilia nasus | reverse complement strand
GCGTGCTCAGGGTCAGCTTTTGTTTAGTTTCCTGTGAGCCTGTATCACACAGGCTCTATGTTTACGACAGGCAGGAAGAGGACAGGAATATGCTCCACACTCAACTCCTTCTCAATTTTCAGCAATGACTTACGCCCAAGTGTTACATGTTTACATGTTCGGTGTGGTGATGTAAGGATTAACTTTATGCACTGTTACATAACCGTGCAGACAGAACCAATATGGCGGCGGTGGAATCGAGCCAAGCCCCATCACAGTTGCTGTTTTATCGCCATAGCGATAACTGTTGAATTGCAGTCATGATCTGCTCTCAAACATAGCCTGGAATCTGTACATTTGCGGGCTTTTTTTGCGGGGGTGCCTTATGTGAAACCTGGGAACGAAAAAGCTGTTCCCAACTTTTGCTTGAAGATTTTTTTCTTCTCTGGCCCCAAGTCAGACTTTCGTAATATTGCGAGCTGGCTCGTGTGAACACAACCACCAAAATTCTGTAGAAATCATGATTAGTGGGCAGACCCGTTTACTGTAACCCGACACACCTTTAAGTCGCCAGAGAATGGGGTGTGTGAAGCTTGGTTTATACTCACTGTGTCTGTCATGGCACACGACAGTCATTTTGACTTTCTGACACGGCGAGTATAACCCAGGCTTTAGTGTGTGTGAGCAGAGAGGGGTTAGTGTGTGTGTATGCAGAGGGGTTAGTGTGTGTGAGCAGAGAGGGGTTAGTGTGTGTGAGCAGAGAGGGGTTAGTGTGTGTGTATGCAGAGGGGTTAGTGTGTGTGAACAGAGAGGGGTTAGTGTGTGTAAGTGAGCACAGGAGGTTGGTGTGTGTGAGCAGCAGAGGGGTTAGTGTGTGAGAGCAGAGAGGGGTTAGTGTGTGTGAGTGAGCACAGGAGGTTGGTGTGTGTGTATGCAGAGGGGTTAGTGTGTGTGAACAGAGAGGGGTTAGTGTGTGTGAACAGAGGGTTGGTGTGTGTGAGTGAGCACAAGAGGTTGGTATGTGTGTATGCAGAGGTGTTAAGGCCTGGATATACCCGCCGCGCGCAGTGGTGCGCGCGCAAAAGTGACGTCAAAATGACGTCAGTGCACATCTGGCACGGCGTTCTCAAGCGCAGGTTTGCCGTGCGCACACCTCCGATTTTTTGTAACTTGCGCGCGGCAGCCCCATTGAAAACCATAGGCAATGGCTAGTCTGGTTTCAGCTAACTTTAGCCTAGTAACTCCCAGCCTAAACATGTATTTTCCATTGCTACAAATCAGCTAATATTACTGGAAACTCACAAGAAATACAAACACTGACTAAAAACTTTTAGGATTTTGTTCAGTTTTATCCACAAACCAACTTAGGTGCAAACCTGCAGTTCGTTTATTAAGCTAACTTTTTGCCTTATCCTATCATCATTCATAAGGTCGTATAAAGCTGAAAACACTGTAAATATACACACTGACTCAAACCTTTTCGGATTTATCCAGTTTAATTCCCAAATCATGATGTAAACCTGCAATTCAGTCATGTTTCACTCCTCTGACACGCAAGGCTCCCGAACTACTGAGGCATTTGACACCTCTGACGAGGAGAAGATTGCCGTGTGTGTCGAATGAAGTATGTATGGGCGTGCGGCGCTGTGACGTCACGTTTGCGCGCGCACTTCTGCATGCGGCGAGTATACACCTAGCTTTAGTGTGTGTAAACAGAGAGGGTTGGTGTGTGTAAGTGAGCAGAGAGTGTGTGTGTGTATGTGTGAGTGAGCAGAGGAGGTTGGTGTGTGTGTGTGTGTGAGCAGAAGAGGTTGGTGTGTGTGTGAGTGAGCAGAAGAGGTTGGTGTGTGTGTGTGTGAGCAGAGGAGGTTGGTGTGTGTGTGTGAGTGAGCAGAGGAGGTTGGTGTGTGTGTGTGAGCAGAGGAGGTTGGTGTGTGTGTGTGTGAGCAGAGGAGGTTGGTGTGTGTGTGAGTGAGCAGAAGAGGTTGGTGTGTGTGTGTGTGAGCAGAGGAGGTTGGTGTGTGTACCTGAAGGGTTAAAGTTGAGGTTGGTGTGTGTGAGTAAGCAGAGGAGGTGTGTGTGTGTGTGTGAGTGAGCAGAGGAGGTTGGTGTGTGTGTGTGTGAGCAGAGGAGGTTGGTGTGTGTGTGAGTGAGCAGAAGAGGTTGGTGTGTGTGTGTGTGAGCAGAGGAGGTTGGTGTGTGTGTGTGAGTGAGCAGAGGAGGTTGGTGTGTGTGTGTGAGCAGAGGAGGTTGGTGTGTGTGTGTGAGCAGAGGAGGTTGGTGTGTGTGTGTGTGTGAGTGAGCAGAGGAGGTTGGTGTGTGTGTGTGTGTGAGTGAGCAGAGGAGGTTGGTGTGTGTGTGTGTGAGCAGAAGAGGTTGGTGTGTGTGTGCGTGTGAGTGAGCAGAGGAGGTTGGTGTGTGTGTGTGTGAGCAGAAGAGGTTGGTGTGTGTACCTGAAGGGTTAAAGTTGAGGTTGGTGTGTGTGAGTAAGCAGAGGAGGTGTGTGTGTGTGTGTGAGTGAGCAGAGGAGGTTGGTGTGTGTGTATGTGTGAGTGAGCAGAGGAGGTTGGTGTGTGTGTGAGTGAGCAGAGGAGGTGTGTGTGTGTGTGAGCAGAGGAGGTTGGTGTGTGTGAGTGAGCAGAGGAGGTTGGTGTGTGTGTGTGAGTGAGCAGAGGAGGTGTGTGTGTGAGTGAGCAGACGAGGTTGGTGTGTGTGTGTGTGAGTGAGCAGAGGAGGTGTGTGTGTGTGAGTGAGCAGAGGAGGTTGGTGTGTGTGTGTGTGTGTGTGAGTGAGCAGAGGAGGTGTGTGTGTGTGAGTGAGCAGAGGAGGTTGGTGTGTGTGTGTGTGTGTGTGAGTGAGCAGAGGAGGTGTGTGTGTGAGTGAGCAGAGGAGGTTGGTGTGTGTGTGTGTGAGCAGAGGAGGTTGGTGTGTGTGTGAGTGAGCAGAGGATGTTGGTGTGTGTACCTGAAGAGTTAAAGTTAAGGTTGGTGTGTGTGTGTGTGAGCAGAAGAGGTTGGTGTGTGTACCTGAAGAGTTAAAGTTAAGGTTGGTATGTGTGAGTAAGCAGAGGAGGTTGGTTTGTGTGTGTGTGAGCAGAAGAGGTTGGTGTGTGTGTGAGCAGAAGAGGTTGGTGTGTGTACCTGAAGAGTTAAAGTTAAGGTTGGTGTGTGTGAGTAAGCAGAGGAGGTTGGTTTGTGTGTGTGTGAGCAGAAGAGGTTGGTGTGTGTGTGAGTGAGCAGAGGAGGTTGTGTGTGTGTACCTGAAGAGTTAAAGTTAAGGTTGGTGTGTGACCTACATTCCGTCTCATTGCCGCCTCTTGATCTCCAGCCTGCACACGCCCCATCAAGTGTAATCAGGTGTGTGTGTATTCAGGTGTGCAGATGTATGTGTGTTATTGTAGTTAGTAGTGTGTGGGTGTAGTCAGGTATGTGTGTGTATGTGTGTGTAGTTTGGTGTGTGTGTGTGTGTGTGTGTGTGTGTGTGTGTAGTCAGTTGTGTGTGTGTGTGTGTGTGTGTGTGTGTAATCAGGTGTGTGTAGTCAGGTGTGTATGTGTGCGTGTGTAGTCAGGTATGTGTGTTCAGTCAGACACACCCATGCCCGGCGGGTGTTTGTGTCACAGCATTCTCCTCAGCACTTCACCTGTGGGCCCCGCATGTCTGATTCAATACTCTACACACCTCTTAAACCTCCAATCACTGGCCTGCATGTCTGATTCAATACTCTACACTCCTCTTAAACCTCCAATCACTGGCCTGCATGTCTGATTCAATACTCTACACACCTCTTAAACCTCCAATCACTGGTCTGTGTGTATAATTCACGTCTCCAACCACCAATCACCGATCACGATGTCTAATTCAATACTCTACACACCTCTCCAACCTCCAATCACTGGCCTGCATGTCTGATTCAATACTCTACACACCTCTTAAACCTTCAATCACTAGTCTGTGTGTATAATTCACCTCTCCAACCACCAATCACTGGTCATGGTGTCTAATTCAATACTCTACTCACCTCTCCAACCTCCAATCACTGCTCACTGTGTCTAATTTAAAATTCTACTCACCTCTCCAACAACCAACCACTGCACACCTCCACAGCTGTCATGCTTTTAACCCCTTACAGGGACTGATTTTAAGAATGCGAAGGTTATGTTGCTGAAATTGGAGCTCAATAAAGCGAAGGACTCTTATCCAGCAACTTTTACAAGACTCTTTAAAAGTTTAAAAAAACTTCAGTTAATTAAGCTCAACAGCCAATCAGATTTCAACCCTTCCTTTCAGTCATCCAGTGAGGTCTAATAAGAGGAACCCAGCTTTTGCTGTCAATCAAAGAAACATTAGGCTAACATTATGCTAACATTACACTTCAGTAAGGATGTTAGTTAGGTTTTACCAAATCTTATTCCAAAAAGCAGCTTGCTAGACCGAGTGTAGTTAAAGTTCAGGCTCAGGATGTTTTTGTGGTCAGCCCTGAGAATTGAAGGCTGCCTCTTTACCGGTGCTATTACTATAAAAGACAAATTAAAGGCAGGAAGGCTCTCGTTGTACACACCTTCCTGCTAGCTAGTTGCTGTTAGCGGTGTGACGCCAAGTTATTAGTTTTTAATCTCAACATATCAATTGAGAATTACAGAACAACATTATCAGTAGGTTACAACAATTTCTTCAGTGCGCATGAACAAAAATGTGTGTGTGTGTGTGTGTGTGTGTGTGTGTGTGTGTGTGTGTGTGTGTGTGTGTGTGTGTGTGTGTGTGTGTGTGTATGTGTGTGTGTGTGTGTGTGTGTGTCTGTGTCTGTGTGTGCACGTGTCTGTGTGTGTGTGCACGTGTCTGTGTGTGTGTGTGTGTGTTCGTGTGTTTCTCTCTGTTTGCCTCAGGAAGGCAGGAAGGCTTTTGTTCAACACATTAGTGCTAGCTAGCTGCTTTTAACGTTTTTAAGCCACAGTGTCCAACAAGTCAGCCGAATCATGAGGCAAGACTGAGGCTGACTTTGGAATCTGTGTGACTGTTTATTT
>CM050206.1:14894077-14901577 GCA_027475355.1 Coilia nasus | reverse complement strand
CACAACTACAAGGTGTTGTATGCACAATGTTCACAAAGTAATTCAAACAGCTGTACATGTTTCATCTTGTGATATGAAGGTCATAGTCTTAGTTTCTATACACACGTTATGAGACTGTCGTTCATTCCAGTGGCACAGAGGCCGAGACTGATCCTTCTGCTTATATCTCCACCCACAGATGGGAGGGAAGGAGGGGTTGCAGAGGGTGACATGAGGATGCCTGTAAGGGAAAAAAGAAAGAAAGAAAGAAAGAAAGAAAAAAAGATAAACGCAGGCTAAGTTAAAGTCCAGAGTGTCACATGGTTCAGGAGATAACATGTACACACATGCCCATGAACATGCACACACACACAGACACACACATGGTCTCCCTCACTTGTGGCTACGCACACACACACACACACACACACACACACACACACACACATGTTTGGACCTGAGAGACACACACAAACAAAAACAGTTTCATACACACACACACACACAATGACACACAAACACACACACACACTCGGACCTGAGAGACACACACAAACAAAAACTTTCATACACACACACACAAACAAAAACAGTTTCACACACACACACACAAACAAAAGCAGTTTCATACACACACACACACACACACACACACACACAAACAACAACAGTTTCATACACACACAAACATGCATAGACACATAAAGCTAAAGACAGAAACTGACACACTTTCAGACCTGAGAGTCACACACAAACAAAAATCATGCACACACACGCAAGCACACACACTCACACACACACACACTGTCATGTGCTCACTGCTATGGTTGTTTAGCTAACTGAATCAAAACATGTGGATCACAAAGATTAGACACCCTTTAGACTTCCTGGAAAATGCAAAACATGACAAACTGGTTTTCTTCTGTGGATACAGCCATAGCTGACTTCTAAGGATTGTTCCTGGCCCACCTACGGTTTGCATGTAATTAGACTAACAGAAGATGTTCACTTCCAGTGAAACACTGTGGACCAACACTGATCTTCTTCTTCTGCAGTGGGTCAATCCTCTTTGTAAACCAGTTACGAGTCTCACTTTCTGTCCATCCGCATGCTACGCTGTGCTGACTTTGCTGTGCGAAAACATCCCTTGTCACGTGTGCTTGTGTTTGTGAATGGGAAATGTGGTCGTCGTACACAGATTTGCAATGCATGTAGTTTTATCAGGGGAAACGGAGACAAGCTATCTTACCAAACACATTAGCACTAGACAGTCTGATCTGATCAGGATCGTAATTATTTTAATCAAATGGTCCTGCCCCCCCCCCCCCACACACACACACACTGTTTGGAAAACAGTTTTGAAATCAGCCTGACCAGACTGAAGCCCGTAAAAGTCTACACATTCCAAAAGGCCTTGGCACAACTCTGCTGTTTTCCTGCTGTTTCCTTCTCTTTTTTTTTCTTTCTTACTTTTTTTTTGATTCTGGCAGAGCACTGCGGCCCAGCCACCCTCTCTTGGCTGTGCACTGGGTCAAAGAAACCAAAGGGTCAGATGTTTTTAGTGTGACTTTCTCATGGTGTTCCCAGGAAGTCACAGTTCTAAAGAGCACCCCTTTCCACCTCAACACCTCAATTAAAATAAACGTTTTTCCCCCCAAACAACTCAGGAGGGATATCCTTGATTAAAGTCAAATTGAGTCAAATTCATTTGCTGAGCACATTACAAAAAACAAAAAAAAAAACAAAAACAAAAGGAGTTGCACCAAAATGCTTTTCAGTTACATAATAAAATAAATAAGAATAAAAAAATTAAGGATTAGCGAGGTTAAAAAAAACATAAAGAAAACAAAACATAACATACATCTGTGTCATCTAGTGCAGAGAGTCTGTACTGCATCTCTGTATGGTTATGTGTAACACTGGGTTTTGCTCTGTGGTGATACTCTGTTGTAGCTTGCTGTAGAAAGTTCCGGCATCTGCCCCGCTAAGGAGTAGTAAAGTGTGTTTTAGCTGGCTGGGTCTGGCCTCTCGGCTTCCTCCAACCAACCAACAGTCTCCAACCAGTGCAGGAACTCCAGAGCAGCAGCGCAGCGAAGTCCCACTCACTCATTCGCCCGCCTCTCTCTCGGCCGCAGGCCCTGCATCCGGCCAGCAGTGGCATTTTTGATGGCCACGCATCCAAGCAAAATAATCCGCTGTGTTTTGCGCATGGGTTTGTGTGCAGAGGCCCAGCTACGCTCAGCGGTACGACAAACTCTCTCCCATGAGGCCGTTTTGGGGAGAAATGTTTTTTTGGGGGGCGTGGTTGGGGCTCTCCCTCTCCCGTCAAGCTGTTTTGAGGGGCATGGTTGTTTTTTTTTTTTCTTTCTTTCTTTTTCGTGTACAAACTGAACATTGAGTCTAAGAAATTATATGGAAGAGGACACGAAGATTTTAGCTCAGGGACAGAATTGTGAGGGTGTTTAGGAACCATAACAGATCGTCCTTACATTGCACACCACTCCTGCCACTGAGAGAGACAGAGATAGAGAGAGATTATGTATATTATATCTATATCTAGCATATTATACCTTCAAATGCCACATAAAAGCACTATTTCCTTTCCCTTCCATCTGCACACACCTACACATCAACTAGTCACATTGTGTCTAAACAGCTGATGTCACTGCCATGCATATCGGTGTTTCAATATCGTTGAAGCTGATGGTGATGTTTACTTGTATGTGATTGCATGACACAAACTACTTAAAAAACAACAACAAATACATCACTTTGTTTAGTCCTTTTAACTGATATGATTCCAAAAGGAAAAGGGCAAGATGGCTGCCTGACTCATTCGAGCGTCGTACACGGACTTGTGCAAACAGCTCCCAAGAACAATATCGGCCTCGCCACAGGGCAGGAAGTGTCCAATGGCAGATAAGAGTAACTGCAGCGAGGAAAGGGGGAGCTCTCGGAGGACGGCACAGCAGTGCAAAAACGCCACATGCGGAGTTGTTCCCTCGACCGAGGATGCAGGAGTGCAACCTGAGCTGACCAACCCATCCCCCTCCTGTTCCCACCCACCCCGCCTACCTCCCTCTCCCCCCAAAAACCCCAAAAAGGCTCCTCTCCGCCACCTCTCCCCTCCCATCCCCCTCCTCCCCTCCTCCTGCAAATCATCTGGATAACCTTCACATACATTCACACACGCCTACACCCACCCCACCCTCTACTCCCCTACCCCCTACTCCCTACCCCATCCCCTACACCGTTATTCTCATCTGGTTTCCTCCCACCCCCTCGATATGTCTGCCGTAGCACAGCGATGGCTTTGTCCTGGAGGACGCTGCAGTCCTTTGATGTAGCATTTTGAGGGGGGGGGGGGGGGGGGGGTGGGTTGGGAGTGCAGCCTACTACACTTGGCCCAAGTCTGTTTTGCATTCAGAGGGGCATAACAATCTGTAATGGTTTGCATTCAGCACCGGTTGCCCAAGGACAAGGTATTTTTTTTTTATAGGTGGTGTGTTTTGTACTGTTTTCTTTCCTTATCACCTTTAATAGTGCAAAAGGATAGGCACTCTTTTATTTATTTACTCTTTTTTTCAAAAAAAGAGAAAAACACACACACACAAAACACAATGAAACAATCAATGGGTCCAATCAACTAGCCCTGAAGCATGAGGTTCATGTCAGTAGAGAATTCCTGAGTTCATAGTTGTGTTGAAGACTAATTGGTGATGGAATGGCAAAAATGCACAGCCAGGAGTCTGTGCAGCAAAATAGAGGAAAGTTATGCCATTGAGATAGGCATTATTGATGTTATGATAAAAAAATGTAGGCTATTTTATTTCTTGGTTGTACAGCTGGTTGTGAACCGCAGTGACCTGTTCAAACAAGTTCTACTTCTTTTCTCCAGATTATTTTGCTTTTGAAGCCCCGTGTCTACGAATGAATTTAGACTGGGTTTACTTACAAACTAACAGGGTGAGAACTGTACATAAATGCCAGCTTGTGTCCTGTTTTACTTATGTGCAAAAGATTGTATGTTTTTTTTAATCAAAATATCATTCGTGATATTGTGGTCAAATTTATACTTTTGTAATAAAGCTGCACCTTAAAACATTTTTTTGGGTCAGTAGTCAGTTCATTTGAACGAAACGGGTAGCCTAAGTATTTCTCCAAGGACATAGGCTACAGGCTATTATCTACATTACCCTATGATGATACTGGATAACTTGTGGATGTAACAGCTGGCGTTTTAACCAGCCATTTCATCAAATTTTCGAAAGACATAGAATCACTTTCATAGGTCTCTCGAAGGACGGGTGGAGTTGCACATTTTGGCAAACTTCGCCAACGCTTTGCCAGCTGAACAGAGGCGAAGTTAAAAAAAAAAAAAAAAAAAAAACTGTTGTAGGGCTAGATTGCTGGGGGAAGCCTGCACACTCAAATGAAATCTTTCCCGGCTATCAAAAACACGACATAGCCTACATCATCCTGGCGGTAATGCCCTGAGCCATTGTATATTTAATGGCTATATTAAATGGCTACATTGGTTCGCTACAGGATGTCGTTGCCACAGCGATTTCAAACAGTGTAGGCCTACAGCAAGGTTGTAACGCAATAAAAACGCTTATAATCAGCAGAACGACAGCATTCTTTGGCAAATTAAAAGCAAGCTATATGCAGTTATGTAATTTTGTAAGTAACTTTTTTATTCGCATATAGCTAATTGATCACATGGCGAAAAGACAACCAAAAAGTTACATAATCAGTAGCTGCCGATTCTCCACGGCTCTGTCGCCGCTGGCAAAGGAGGAGCCATAGCGAACCAGGGGAAGAGCACGTCTTGTCAATACTAAAACTAAAAAATGACTGGTACAATGTCCAGTCAGTCGCTTATTTCTAGAAAGATAAACCATACATTTACTTTGTATAAGATCTTTTAAAAAGGCATTGGGGCATCGCAGGAATTATGTGAGCTCCGGACCTGGAGCTTTATGGTGTGATGTTAAATTTACGAGAACACTGTTCGAATGGGTTGTTGAAGCTGGGCTAATTTTCTGGCGAGAAGTTGGCCTATGTTCGGTTGGCAATTTTGTTTCAATCATCCTGTGAATTAAAACATCAGTTGTAAATACAGTAAATACATAAACCCACTCAGGTCCGTCGATAGTATATTTTAGACGTGAGAATTGTTTGAATAATCAGACACACCTTCGAAATCCAATAGTCACGTCTCCTCGACGTACCAGGGCTTGTTTTTCTCTCGCACCGGCCGGCATATCGACGGGACACACCTCCGCAATGTTAGGAGAAAAAATGTGACATTTTCCAAACCAACCAATCAGCTTGCAAAGTGTAATGGCCGCATGCCAAAATTGCATGTTTATGTATGCCGACGACCAATAGGACTGAATGGAAGGCGGGACATTGCGAATCTCGCCTGGCTGCACGCGCAGGAGAGAGTGGGCGTGGCGTTCATTTGGGGGAAAAAAGCAAAACAATCTTTTATTCCCTGACCGGCTGGCTGGAGCTGCCTGTGGTGGTAGAAAATCTAGTGGGTAGTGTTGCGACAAGCTAGATTATAATCAGGACAATCTTGTTAAATGTATCATTTCTTCTTCCTTACTGAAGTCTATAGAAAGCTAGTTATCTTTCTCTAGATTCACTTTTCCTAACAAAGATGACTTCCAAGCGCCTTTTCGATAAGTCCCTAACCGGCATTCGGCTTGGTGGTGGGGCTTCCAGTCGAACTGGTAACAGCACGTATGCAGGGAATACAGTCGGACATGGCGAGAGTGTCACGGCAATGGATTGCGGAGTGATACTGACATGTAAAAAAACATCCTCGTCGGGCAGAGTTTTCAGTCCAGTTTTGGACAATAGCACTTTGAGAGAATGCATCAGCAAAGATTCACTTGTCAACGGAGTTGGTTTGAAGTCAGAGAGAGAGAAGCACCTTGACCTGAAAAAAGTAGGTGTCCTGCTGTCTCTAGTCTTATGCATGTGTTATAGTAAGTTTATGTGACAGTTATAGTCGAATGTCGAATAGGCTGCCTTGCTTGCTTGAAAAATTGTCTCCTGCTTATTAAAATCCTAAGTTATTGTAGTGCTGTTTTGATGAAAGTTTTACTGTGTGAGTTGATTGCACGTTCCGGCTTGGTTGCGCTCTCTCGCTTGCTCTCTCACTTGTGTCCTGCCCTGAGGAGTGTAGTGCTTGTAGCTTAGCAGAAGCACATCCAATACCCGAGACAGCAGTCCAGGAAAAGACTATACTATTGTATGAGAGACTACAGAAGCTAATACTTTAAAATGGCGACTTGTTCAAAGTTTAAAAGGAAAAGTGGGTTGGGACGTTAACAAAATCACCCCTCCCCCACCCCCGGTTTCTCAAAGCTACAAGCCTTGTCTTGACTGCGACACACCGACATGTGGCGCAGCTCGGTGAACGCGAGAAGGGGGCGTCACTGGTAGCTAGAGCCAACATTGACGATTCTGACACTGACATTTATTATGCTGTTTACTGTCGATGAAATGGCTACAGCAACAGTGTGAAAACACACATCGGAGATACGCAACAGACGATGACTATTGTTAGTAAACTCAAAATACATATTTTTGTGGTCTTTCACCTGATTCAGATTGTATCGTTTTACTCTGACTAGGAAGCCTCGAAAAATAGCCGCTTACCAATGTGGAAAAACAGTGTTAGAATTCTCCCGGCTAGTGACACGCCCCCACTCTCAACTTTGTTTTCTTCGATGTCAGTAAAGCCTTGATCAACGCCATGTTCATCCAGTGTTCTCAGAGGGGAAACGTTTGTGGTTTCTTTGCGCCCAAGATATTTACTTGAAACGTTATTTTCTTGAAACATGTTTATAACTACAACTGAAAACTTACTTGCACACCAATTAAACTCTAGTCTCAAAGAGGGGAATATTTCACGCAAGTCTTCCTTTAAAAATAGAGCAAACAGTGTTTTGCATATTTAGCATCCTGTGTATTTGACCTGACGTTAACTCCCATGTATTCATGTCATTCGAGATCATTTGGACTCCAGTTGCAGGCCCCTGCATTGAAGTTCAATATGCCTGTATCGTTGCAGGTTATTTTAGCCATTCACAAGTGCCTTTGAGATTTGAGACCTAATACTTAAGGAGTCCAAGAATTTGGCATATCAGTTAAGTGTCTTCTCCTTATAAGTACAGGGCTTCTCAGACAGGCACAGTCGAAGCAAACACTTACAAAGAGGCAAAGCCACTTCCAGCCACATGTAGTCCCCCTGTATGTGACACAGGTAGCCATGTTCAGCTGTCGAACGGCTCTATGCCCTGAACCATAGGACAGTTTGAAAGAGGACAACTTCTGTTGATCGATTAGCTCTTGACCTGAAATACATGTTTGTTTAAAAGTGTCATCATGCCTCAGTGGTCGTGGTCCGAATAAGAGTGACGGAGTTCTAAATTGCAGTTTGTCAACAGGTCTTTAATCATAGTTGCAACTCTCAAAATCTTTTGGGAAGTGCATCTGATTATC
>CM050206.1:14886577-14891577 GCA_027475355.1 Coilia nasus | reverse complement strand
CTCCGATATCCATGCAAATGGACTGCCTGCTTTATTTTCCATTTGTTTTGACTGACAGGAGTTTATGCGATCTGAGGTGATAAATCGCAGAATGGGGCCCCGACGACTGCCCGTGTGATCTGGCAGGGGTTCTCATTTGGTTTTACTGCCAGTTTTATGATCGCTTCAGCACTTGATACACCTGTCCTCACCACCACCCCTCCACCCCACCCCCATGTCTTCACAGCCCATGCTTCTAGGCATACGGTTTGTCACGGGTGTGTGTGTGTGTCTGGGTCTGTGTGTGTATGTCTGCGTGTGTGTCTGTGTGAATGTGTGGGTGTGAATGTTTGTATATGTGTGCCCGTGTGTGTGCATAAGCTTCTTTGCCATTGTTTTTTGTTGAAACACTCTACCCTGCCTGGTGCAGTGCAGTAGGTGGCATTAGGGTTTTTTCCTGGATGGCACTCTGCTGGCTGCTGGGGTTGTTGTTGTCTGGCTGGCTGTGGATAACTGTGCTGCTGCACAAAAGGTGATTTTTTTTCAAGACTGGAGGCAGCATAAACAAGATTACAAAAGACACAAAATCTTATAAATGAAATTGATATCATATAGTTGGTCTACTTTGAGTAGTTTTTTGGGTGTGCAATTTTTTAAATTTCATGGTTGGCATTAAGGACTACCACCACTGCTTGCCGATCATGTTCACAGTTGGGTTCCAATTCTAAAAGGCTGCTTGTTCACAGTTGGGTTCCAATTCTAAAAGGCTGCTTGTTCACCAAAGCAAGCTTATCTAACTGACCTTTACCGACTGGATAAAAACTCTTTTCAAGATCTTGTTTTCGCCAAAATCCGTCAGTGGGAGTCCCTCTGTGTTGTTAGAAATACCAACTTTTATGTGTGTGCCCAAAAGAAACAAGCCGGCACTGATCTGAAAAGCACACACTTGGAAACTTCAACTTCATGCCTTGTGGATTGGATAAGGCCGCTGCCATTGGCTGTGGTCAGCAAGTCATGTCTTTTTTTTTTTTTTTTGGCGATTTTTGCCATTGTCAATGGTGCGGTGGTGGAGTTATATACGAGTTTGACCTATCCATGGCAGCAGTATAAATACTGAGCAGCTCAAATAAAAAGTAAAGGTCAGCAAAAGATGGACTTGGAAACAGCACACTCATCCCTTGTGGACTAGATAGGGCAGTGCTGTTACCATTGGTCTGCTTGGCTGTGGTTTTTCCAAAGCCCATCCATTGGAGGTTCTGAATATGAGTAAAACACAATACACACACACACACACACACACTTGCACGCGCACACACACACACACTTGCGCGCACACTCACTCTCGCACACCCGCACACACACACACACACACACACACACACACACACACACACACACACACACACACACACACACATACACATACAAACACACAATCACATACAAACAAACACACACACACACACTCTCTCACATACACACACACACCCTTAGCTTTCAGGGTGCTGGAACCAAACAAAAGGTCAGCCAAATAAAGAGGGACTTGCAAACATCAGGTTTGGACCATGTGACGGATGACTGGTGTGTGTGTGCATCGGTCAGCTGCAGGAGGCTTGCAGTCATGTGTTGGGGTGGCGGGGGGAAGCACCAGGGCCCGTAGAATCAGCAGATGTTTTACACTGGCTCAGCCCTATGCAGAAATAGATGCGCTAGGTCAAAAGGTAGCAGCAACATCTGGTGGTTCTCTCTTAAAAGGCTGCGTTGAAACTTACACGTGTTGCACTCATACACACACACATATACACACACACTCATATACACATACATACACACACACACACACACACATACACACATACACACATACACACACACACACACACACACACACTCATACACACATACACACACACACCATGACACAACGCTTTCCCTCCCATCAGAAGACCGTTGTGGCGTGTCCTGTGTTGTTAACCCTTTAAGAGACACCCCTTATTATAGCTTTGTTGTTACCAGAATGGCAATGATCAAGTTGTATTGTGTTACTAAAGACTCTCTGTACTGTCGTAGTAATGTTGTAATGTAGTCGTTACATTTTTTTTTTCTGTCACAACGATACCGTGACCTCTAAATGGCTACACTATGTTAAATTACTCACTTTGTGGTCCAGTCTGAACTCTACTTCTTGTTCCTTCTTGAAGAGGGGCAGAGGTTGTACTCCTACACAGAGCAAGACACCTGAACTTTACTTCCTCAACCAAAACTCTGCTTTTTTATCTGTGGTCACTGGGCTGACTACCTGATGACCCAGTTTACATAAGCATATCCAATTGCAGGAGTTAGGTGTGCTCAGTAAACACACACAGGCTTTGTGTGTGCACGCGCCTGCTCGGAAGAAGACGGCAAATGCCAACCCCATTGTTGTCGGTTGAACATGCTTGAAATATTGCTGCAGTGTAACCATATGTGTGAAGATTTTTAGGGCCTGAGGGCTGCTACCTGATGTTCCAGTGCCTTCTGGTGTGTGTGTGTGTGTGTGTGTGTGTGTGTGTGTGTATGTGATACTTGAGCTGAGGTTCTGCAGGTGGTCATTAGGTCGATGGTTGGAATGTCAGGTGTGGCCTTTCCCTTGTTAAAAAGGTGAACTTGCTGAACTTTTGTCACCCCTTCCCCCAACGCCATCACACAGAAGCATCAGTAGCCATTTGTCTGTTTTCCGGTAGGTCTTGTAAAATCACATGGCTGTATTAAAGCAACACTAAAGCCCCTTTCCTCGGTCATCCTACAAGTTGGAAGTGGAACCGCCTTCCTCAAGTCTAATTTTTTTTTTCAAGTCTAACTACAGATCGGTGACCCCCTTTGGCTATAGCCGCAAAGCGAATTCAGAAGTGCCGTTCACCCATTTACGAGTTGAACCACTGAAACGGCATTGGAAACATTATTTTAAGGTTGAAAAAACTACTTGGTGTTGCTATAATAATGGAGCTGCAGTTAGAGTCTGTGCCGTTTGCGGGGAGGGAGGCAGAGACGTTTCTGATCTCTGATGCACTGATTTGGTAACAGGCTGCAGCGATGAAGTTCATGTCCACACCTCCCCACCTTCAGTGCTTGTCCTGCGGATAAGTCCAGGCATGCTGCAGTGATTGACTTGGCAGTCACACACACACACACACACACTCATTTATCCACACACGCACACACACACCAACTTATCCACACACACACACTTATACATGCACACACACACACACACACACACACACTCATTTATCCACACACACACACACACACACACCAACTTATCCACACACACACACACACACTTATCCATGCACACACACACTCAAACACACAAACACACCCATTTATCCGCACACATGCGCGCACACACACACATCTAAAAGCACTTCCACCAACCCCCCGACATCCACACACAGACACACATACATACACACACATACACATACACATACACATACACATACACATACACATACACATACACATACACATACACAAACACTGCAGGCTTGACTGCCCTGTGGGTTGTTGGGCTGGGCTGGGCTGGGCTGGGCTCCCAGGCACAGCATTATCCTTATCAGTGCTCCATTCATTGGGAACACACAACACACATTACACAGCACGGCCACACACACACACACACACACACACACACACACACACACACACACACACACACACATTTATTCACACACACAGCACGGCCACACACACACACACACACCCATTTATCCGCACACACACATAAACACACACACACCCATTCACACACACAGCACGGCCACACACACACACACACACACACACACACACACACACACACACACACACACACACACACACACATTTATCCACACACACACAGCACGGCCACACAGACACACACACATTTATCCACACACACAGCACGGCCACACACACACATTTATTCACACCAGAGCATGTGAGCGGAGCTGAGCGGCCAGAATTTCAGCTCCTCGCTCACGCGAGTGTTCGCTCCCTCGCTCAATCGCTCAAAGTTGAACCAGACAGCTTCGCTCTAAGACCGCTCTCCGCTCACCTAAAATTTCATTCCACTCCGGTGAAATCGCTCCACGCTCGCTCAAAACAGGGAGCAATGCCTAACATTTTCCACCGAATTGCATCTGGGACACGCTGCCTGAACGATGTGGCCTGAACTAACGCTCAGCGTCTTTGTTAGCCTGTTGATTGAAACCCTTTAAACTTCTTTTCCAAAAATCATGTAACAGATACAAATAATTTCATTGTGTGATCAACACTCACATGTGTATCCTCTTAATTAACCCTGTCATTTAGTTTTTTTTTTTTTTTTTTACTTTGATCGTAACCTGTCATATTTGGCTGAACAGCATATTTATCTAAAAAAATTACGTTACTATTTTAATGAAACACATGGAACAGCACGAATGTACTCCTTAATTATCATAATATAAATAGGCAAAAAACTACAAAATGTGACATGTCAGGCATGTATTTTGAGGAAATGTAGCCTATCCTATAATATAAAGAAGTCTCAGCAACCGCAGCATCAATCAAAAAATAGAACGTATTTATTTGAAACCAACACAAGTGTGAACATCCACGTTTTGAACCAAACTCCATCTCTCAACGATCTCTGTAGGCTAACCTTTGAAGGCACACGTGAGTCTGTGTAGACACGCCCCAGACTCGTGATGAGAGCGGTATCGGAGCGGAACTGGAGCGAAACAGAACCACCGCTCGGGCCTTTGGATTAAAACCCGCTCCGCGCTCCGACTATATTTCGCACGCTCCGCTTCCCGCTCGCTCCGTGCTCCGCTCCGCTCACATGCTCTGATTCACACACACATTTATTCACACACACACACACACACACACACACACACACACACACACACACACACACACACACACACACACACACACATTTATCCACACACACACACACACACACACACACACATTTATTCACATACACAGCACGGCCACACAGACACACA
>CM050206.1:14874077-14876577 GCA_027475355.1 Coilia nasus | reverse complement strand
CCAATGCTGGCACAACAACACGACACAACAACACCGACCGCCAGGCTTCTCCACGGTCGTATGTACTTGTTTTTCCATCTCGCCCCAGTGAAGGATGACACACGCCGGGGAGAAACGCAGCTCGATTAGAACTAATTGCTGCAAACATCGTTAGTCGATAATGAGATTGAGACAATGATAGCAGGAGTTTAATTGAATGTGGGCAGCACACGGTTTTATATCATGTTTTTGGGGGGTTAGATAGTGCTTCGGTTTGCTTTGCTTCCCTGCTGGAATGGTTCAAAAGCAGGAACAGTTAAGCAGAATGATCTGTTTTACTTTAGTTTGGGGCAACGGCTCGATACGCTGCTTATCATGCTGATGTGTAGTGGGGTGATGTCTCTTGCCAATCTGCCAAAGCCTGTGTGGGATCCCATCCTGCGAGGCAGGATCGTCTCGATGTGATGACACGTCCCATCAGACAATGTAGCATATGTGTCCAACCCACTTCTCAGCTTCACTTTTCACTTTACAGACACACACGCACGCGTGCACGCACACACACACGCGCACACACAACACACACACACACACACACGTACACACACACACACACACACACACACATACACATGTACACACACACACACACACACACACACACACAAACATCACTATGTATAGCACACACACACACACACACACAGACTATAACATGAATTCAGTGAGCTGGAGAGTGATCAATTTCAATAATTCTTGGGTAGCACTGCCATTAACCATAGGCCCCCCCTTCTCCATTATTCTTTTACCCCCTCCCCTCCCCCCCAAATGAAATAAGTGCTCTTCTAGGGGCCTTTATGGCTTTGCATCAATCTTTCTTCAGTGCGTGTGTGTGTGGGTGTGTGTCTGTGCATGCAAGTATGGTTTGTGTATGTATGCATGTTCTATGTGTGATGATATGAATATGTGTGTGTGTGTGTGTGTGTGTGTGTGTGTGTGTGTGTGTGTGTGTGTGTGTGTGAATTATTGTGTGTGTGCCTGTATGTGTGTGTATGCGTGTGTGTGTCTTCTTTCATCAGGTATTTCAGTGATCCGTTTTTGAAAGAGTGTTTCTTCTCAGCTGCTTTCTGTTTTCACCTCTTTGCTCAGAGGTGCCTGTTTGTCTCTCTCTTTCTCTCTTTCTCTCTCTCTCTGTCTCTCTCTGTCTGTACGTGTGTGTTTGTCCCTGGTCAGACTCGACTCCTTCAGAGCGACAGTGTGTCTGGGCCTGTGCTGTGTTTTCAGACACAATGTTTCAATGTTAGCCGTATGCTAATTCGCCCCACCGCCACGACCCCCTGACCTCTGTGGCTGCACACCACGCCAGGAGGAGGGAGGCACATGGAAATAGAAAGAGACGGGTTGGAGAGAGAGAGGGAGAGAGAAAGAAAGAGAGAGAGACAGAGAGAGAGAGAGAGAGAGCCATGGGTCTGGATGAGTTGGCAGAGCTATGCAGGTTTCACTTTCCTGCCCTCCTGAATGTGGTTGTGGTTGCTGAGGAAACCCTGCAGTTTGAAACGCCCACTATTTCCCCATACAGTACAGCTCCACCCACTACTACCACCCAGAGCCCCCGCCCACTACTACTACAATCACAGGAAGAATAAGAGCTCCACCCACCATCACCACCCAGAGCCCCGCCCACTAATTATCACATGCATTAGAGCTCCACCCACTGTCACACCAGAGCTCCGCCCATTATTACCACACAAATTTTGGAAAATAACACAGGAAATCTCAGTGAACAAAAAAAGGGGAAAAATGCATGGAATTGAATGGCTTGGCAGAGGTCTACACTGTCTGAGTGCTTTTCTAGTTTTTAAATGTTGTCAATGGCATTTCACATGTTAATTTTCCCAAATAGGTTGTGAGGTAGCCAATGAATGGATTGTCAACAAAAATGAATCACCTCAGGGCAGCGACAATGCTGACATACTGTTAACAATTCAGAATAAATGTTTACACCCCACAATCACCACAGACAGCAGAGCCCCCGCCCAAAATCACCACAGATAGCAGAGCTCCCACCCACAGTCACCACAGGCAGCAGAGCTCCACCCACAATCACCACAGACAGCAGAGCCCTGCCCACAATCACCACAGATAGCAGAGCTCCACCCACAATCACCACAGACAGCAGAGCTCCACCCACAGTAACCACAGACATCAGAGCTCAATCACCACAGACAGCAGAGCTCCACCCCACAGTAACCACAGACAAGCAGAGCTCCAGCTGCCATCAGCACAATCGTCTAACAGAAACCTCGGTGACCTCTGAACTCTCGTTAATGCACTCTTCACACACACTGGGATTGATTGGTAACATTGATTGGTAACATTACTTACAGTTGTTTGTGATGGGAATGACTTTGGAACAGACGCTCTTTTCCTTCCTAGGTCAAATGCGTGCCACACGTGTGTGTGTGTGTGTGTGTGTGTGTGTGTGGTGTGTGTGTCTGTAATGCGAGGGCTCTGGTTGGCT
>CM050206.1:14854077-14856577 GCA_027475355.1 Coilia nasus | reverse complement strand
GGTGATGTGGTGAGAGAGAGAGGGAGATGGAGAAAGGAGGGTTTAGCCTGTTAAAGAGGAGCAGAACTTTGAAGGCAGTTAGTGTGGTGGTCTTTAAAAGCAAAGTTAGTATGGTGGTCTTTGAAAGCAAAGTTAGTATGGTGGTCTTTGAAGGCAAAGTTAGTATGGTGGTCTTTGAAGGCAAAGTTAGTATGGTGGTCTTTGAAGGCAAAGTTAGTATAGTGGTCTTTGAAGGCAAAGTTAGTATGGTGGTCTTTGAAGGCAAAGTTAGTATAGTGGTCTTTGAAGGCAAAGTTAGTATGGTGGTCTTTGAAGGCAAAGTTAGTATGGTGGTGTTTGAAGGCAAAGTTAGTATGGTGGTCTTTGAAGGCAAAGTTAGTATGGTGGTCTTTGAAGGCAAAGTTAGTATGGTGGTGTTTGAAGGCAAAGTTAGTATAGTGGTCTTGGCCAGGAGCACAGTGACTGACAGGCCTGAATGTTTGTGTGTGCTGGCAGGAGCTTGTTTGTGTGTGTGTGTGTATTTGCATACATTTATATGTGGCTGTACACAAACACACACACAAACACACATGCTCCACTTCACTCATCCACTTCTTATCACACACACACACACACACACACACACACACACACACACACACACACACACACACACACACGCGCGCGCTTCAGTTCACTTATCCACTTCTAACTTTTCATCACATACACGAACACACACACACACACACAAACACTTAATTGACCGAGTCAAACAAATGAACTTAAACAATTACAGAAAACGGAAAAGGGGAGTTGATCCGATCAATCAGCTGTGCAGAGCGAGCGGAAGGCGAGCCGAGCGAGCGGGCGAGTGGAGGGGGATGCAGGGGAGTGCAGGGGGACGCGGAGCCGAGCGAGAGGGCGAGAGAGGGGCCATCTGGGCTAGAGCGAGTCTGTCAGTTTCTGGACGGGCAAGGGGCCACCTCCCCTCTCTTCTCTTCTCCTCTCCTCTCCTCTCCTCTCCTCTCCTCTCCTCTCCTCTCCTCTCCTCTCCTCTCCTCTCCTCTCCTCTCCTCTCCTCTCCTCTCCTCTCCTCTCCTCTCCTCTCTCCTCTCTTGTCCTCTCCTCTCCTCTTTTCTCCTCCACTCTCCTCTCCCCTCCTCTCCTCTCCTCATCTTGTCCACCCCCCTCTCCTCCTCTCCTCCCCTCCCCTCCCCTCCTCTCCTTCTCTCCTCCCCATGTGGGGCGTACCCCTCTCCTCTCTTCTTCTCCTCTCCTCTCTTCTGCTCCCCTCCTCTCCTCTCCTCCCTCCTCTCCTCTCCTCTCCTCTTCTCCTCTCTTCTCTTCCCCTCCTCTCCCCTCCTCTCCCCTCCTCCCCATGAGGGGCGTACCCCTGGGGCGTGTGCTAAGGCTGAGGTGTGGCATTCACACATGCTGATTTAGGGCTCTCTGACTGCGGCTTGGCTCCCACAGGCAGGCCTGTCACCCTCTTGCTCGCCTTCCACAATCTCCCTCTCTCTTTCCCTTTCTCTCTCTCTCTGTCTATCTCTCTCTCTCTCTTTCTCTCTCTCTCACACTCTCCTGCTCTTTCTTTTCTCATCCCACTCTTCTTTTTCCCCTCCACTGTTGGTTCTCTCTCTCTCCTCTGCTTTTCCTTAGCTGGGGGAGAGCCATGGACTTGGTCCAAGAATGTAAATGTGGTTTTAATATCAAGGAAGGCATTAGATACTCAATTTCTCTCTTTCTCTCTTTCTCTCCCCCTCTCTTTCTGTCGTTCTCCCTTATTCCCTCTCTCTCTCTCTGTCTCTCTCTGTCTCTCTTTCTGTCGTTCTCTCTTACTCCTTCTCTCGATGTCTCTCTCTCTCTCTCTCTCTCTCTCTCTCTGTCTCTCTCTGTCTCTCTGTCATTCTCCCTTACTCCCTCTCTGTCTCTCTCTCTCTGTCTCTCTTTCTGTCATTCTCCCTTACTCACTCTCTCGATTTCTCTCTCTCTCCACCCACCACTCTGTATCCCTCTGTTTATTTCTCTGTCTTCACCTTGGTGTGGGGGAGAGGTGGAGGGGATGGTGACAGAAGCAGTGCCCAGAGTTTGAGTCCTGTTTTGCTTTGGCGGAGGGAAGGAGGCCTCTACTAGGGCCTGGTTTCAGAAGCTGCTCAGGCACGGTGTTCCTCTGTGTCTACCCTCACACTGACGTTCCTTCAGCTGTCTCCAAGCTTTGCCTAAAGCAAAACGACAGATGCAAATACGTTTTTTTGGCAATGACAAGTCGGCTAATTGTTAACAGCAAGTACAGCTGTTAAACTCGCGTGGAGCCAAAAACAAAATATAACAGTAAATACGTATGACATTGGTTACAAGTTCTTACAGTCCAACAAACAGAATGTCTGTCATAAAGGAAAAGGGAGAAATTTTAGATTTTAGATGGAGGTAAATTGTAAACGAAATGTTTGAGGGTTGCCAGGTAATGTGACTATTGTGGCCACTTGAAGTGCCCATTTTGCTGTGTTAATGCCAAGCATAG
>CM050206.1:14836577-14849077 GCA_027475355.1 Coilia nasus | reverse complement strand
ACTAAATTAAATCTGCGGTGTCAGCCCCTTGAGAGCTGCTATTTTCCTCCTCTCTCTGTCACAGAAGCATGAAGTTGAAGTTGGGTTTGTCTTTGACAAGTTGGCTGTGTAGGGTTTTCGTGACAGAAGTATCCAGTGTCTAGCTGTCCTAACATGCCAGAGGCTAGTCATGTGTGCCACGTAGCGCAGTGAGGCTAGCGTGTGTGTGTGTTGATTAGCGGAGCTCTCTGTGAGTCATCACATAGGAGTGTGTGGGTCATTTTATATGCGCCCGCAAACGGTTTCTATGGCAACTTCTGTGCAATCTGTTTCAATCTGCAAGTCCGGCCGCTCCACTGGACTTGTGTGGGTGAATGTATGTGATGATGCAGAGCGTGTGTGTGTGTGATGGTGCAGTATGTGTGTGTGTGTCTGTTTGTGTACATGCAGCAGTGTGTGAGAGAATGGTTAAGGAGGTGTGGAGGTCTGGAGTGAGAAAATGTGTGTGTGTGTGTGTGTGTGTGTGTGTGTGTGTGAGAGAGAGAGAGATAGAGAGAAGTGTGTGTGTGTATGTGTTTGATAGAGAGAAGTGTGTGTGTGGTGGGGAGGCGGGTGAAAATGGTTATGTATATGTGTGTGTAGAGGCAGTGCGAGTGTGGGCAGTGTGTGTAGGCTCACTGGCTCACATTGTCTAAGTTTGGGTGTGATGCGTGACAAAACTCCTCTCAACATTCTTAGGCAGCAGACACTGTACCAAAAAATTCCAACGGCAGAATTCCGAGGCAAAAAAATTCCAGGACAGAATTCCGAGGCAAAAAATTCCAGGACAGAAGTTCGAGGCAAATTTCCTGGACAGAATTCCGAAACTGGGTTGTTCTTCCGCTGCTGCCAGCCCTGCACACCCTCTGCCTGCCCTCTGCACGAGTCTCACCTGCACACACCTACCTGTGTTTTTCCAGGCCACTGCCCCCGTCAACATTCCCATGTCTTCCGAGAAGCTTGAGAGCGAGAATGGGATCAGTGTGTCGTGGCAGTCTCCCCCTGTCATTTTTAAAGGCTTACCGGTGAGCAGCTTGGCCAATCACCATCCACCACCAAAACCTTCTCATCTCATCTCCTAAACCCCCACTCCTGCACTACACACTCATTCTGCAAACTATTTATACTTCACACACATACATACTAATATGCTGCTCATTCTTAGTAGTCATGCATTACTTTGCATACTTCTCTACCTCATACTTTATACATTGCATAGCCCTAGTAGACACTCACCACTCTACATACTTACACACTTTGTAAACATAGGATTCATACTGATTATACTTGCCTACCTCGTACCTCATATATTGCATAGTCCTACTAGACAATCAGTCCTGCTATGCGTACTTAATGTACTGTGTACTCCTAGTACACTCCCAGTATTACCCCGTGCACTTCTCTTCAGACACACTTATACACAAGTTGTCACAGTTGTGTAAATATACACAGTACTGTTTTTGTTCATACTGATTATATTTGTGCTCCTCATACTTCATATATTGCATATCCCTACTAGACCCTCAACACTCATACTTGTGCTGCATACTACTACAGTAGTACACATCGATTACGCTGTACAACACTCATACTTGTGCTGCATACTACTACAGTAGTACACATCGATTACGCTGTACAACACTCATACTTATGCTGCATACTACTACAGTAGTACACATCGATTACGCTGTACAACACTCATACTTGTGCTGCATACTACTACAGTAGTACACATCGATTACGCTGTACACTTCTCTACTTCATACTCACTATGCTGCAGAATCCTCTATTTTACAACTCTGCATTCTTGTCAATCTCCCTGACCAATGCATTTTGCCACACACACACACACACACACACACACACATACGCACACACACACACACACACTACACCATGCATGCACGCACGCAGACAGACACACACACACACACACACTTTGTAAATATACAAACTGTATACAAACCTGTCTACTCCATACTTACTGCTTTGCGTAGTCCATTTGTCATTAGTTTCTCTCTGTGACAGCCTGTGCTACAGCCTCCATATTTGACCGCACTTCCACACTCTGCTTCTCTATTTAACATGGCTGCATCTGTCTAATGTGTAACTCACCATATTAACATGCTGGCTTGCATTGAATGTATCTTTACTGACACCTACTTACCTGTAAACATGTGAGGACAGGGCTAAAGCAGAGTCCTTGTTAATGAGTTCTAGAACCCCCCAGGTGTGTGTGTGTTTGTGAGTGTGTGTGTGAGAGAGTGTGTGTGTGTGCTACTATCCTGCTCCAGGTCTCCTGGTGGGCTTTTGTGCTTCTGTGTAATTTCTAGAATCCCCTTGTGTGTCTCGCCTTCTAGAGTCTCCTGGTGTGTGTAATTCACGTTCTATTCTAGAATCCGTTGTTGGTGGTGTGTGTGTGTGTGTGTGTGTGTGTGTGTGTGTGTGCGTGCGTGTGTGTGTGTATGTGTGTGTGTGTGTGTGTGTGTGGCTTCTGCTGCTATTCTGCTGTTGCATGGCTTCCTGTTTCCTCCATGTTATTTCTGCTCACCCGCTCCAGTGTGACTGTGTCAGCTGCAGACAGCTGTGTGTGTGTGTGTGTGTGTGTGTGTGTGTGTATGTGTGTGTGTGTGCACGCATGTTTTTGTGTGTATATGTGTGTGTGTATTTGTATACGTGTGTGTGTGCGTGTGCGTGTGTTTGTGCCTGTTTGTGTGTGTGTGTGTGTGTGTGTTTGTATACGTGTGTGTATGCATTTGTATGTGTGTGTGTGTGTGTGTGTCACTGCGTTTATTTGTGCCTGTTTGTGTGTGTGTCTCCCACCTGTGCTGTTTAGTGGTACACAAGCCCAGAGCAGATTAGAAAGTGCACTGAGAGCTAGCTCAGTGTGGCCTTCCTGAGCAGCGAAGCCAGTTAGCGTTAGCGTCTGTGCTCTAGCCTGTGGCGTAGCTGGAAAATGCCTCAGGAAGTATGCAAACTCAGCTTTGTCATCCCTCGTAGCTGTTTGAACCTTGACCTCTGACCTGTGACCTGTCACCTGCTCTCCCCCTCCCCCCCCTCTCCCCCGCAGGGCCCCATGAGTCACATCCGCACGGTCAACATCGGGGAGAAGAGGCAGCTGGCCGCACACACACACACACACACACACAGCACCCTCGGCAGGGCCCACGTTTCCCCCGCCCCGCCTCTCAAACCGGCCTCTGGCAGCAGGTACAGTACAGGAAGCGTGTGTGTGTGTGTGTGTCTGTCTGTCTGTGTGGGTGTGGGTGTGTCGGCGTGTTGGCTATGAAAATGCCGTTAAGTGAGTGTGATGTGATTTGATGTGTGTTAGGTTGGTCTATTGTTGGCGGATGTGTACCTGGCGGTGTGTGTGTGTGTGTGTGTACTGTACATTCCATTTCCAGTTGACAGTCAGAATGTGGAAGCTTTAAAGGGAACACCCCTTTAATTCGGCAGTCCATTCCAACAGAAAGTAAGATGGCCGTGTGCATTAACAGCAAATAAAAGCTGTGATATCATAGTGTTTCTAAGCAGTTTAGTCCCATTAAATCACCAAGCTGGACTATTGAACTTGAATACTGAATTGAATTGAATCTGTGGACATGTTGCTATGGTTTTTGTTTGCACAGAGTGCTAAGCAATGCAATCTCATAAACAGGCACTGCTAGCAACTAGCTAACCAACATAGAAGCATAACCAACAAGTTCTTAGATTGTTCTAGAACACGGCCTGCTATCCTCAGTTCCAAGCTCTGACCTCTGAGGTGAATGGATTGCCGCTAGTCTCCGAGTGAGCAGTTTTATGTGGAAGCAGAAAGACAATAAACGGGGGAGAAAAAGACAGAGAGAATTGAATTTACTCAATTGAATTGACAGAGACAGACACAGAGAGAAAGAGAAAGAGAGAGAGGGAGAGAGAGAGACAAATGGAGAGAGTTTCCACAGCTATGTATTTAGTCAGTTGTCAGCGCAGGGTAGGTCTAATTCAGTGGCTTCGTGCTTACTCGCGGTACTTGTCCGCTGTGGCGCCACTGGACTGCAAGAAATGTTGTCTTGTTTTTATTATTTTTTTTTAAAATTATTATTATTATTATTATTATATTGATCTTGCCCCCCCCCCCCCCCGCCCTCCCAGGAAGCCGCGCGGCGAGGCCAAGAAGTGCCGCAAGGTGTACGGCATGGAGAAGAGGGACATGTGGTGCACCGCCTGCCGCTGGAAGAAAGCCTGCCAGCGTTTTGTCGACTGAGCCGCGACCGGCGAGCTGGAGCCTGAGCCTTCCTCTTCCTCGTGCCTCTGCAGCCCAGCCCAACTCCGACCCGGTTCTGGCCCAGCTCTTGGTTTGGGTCTGGGTCTGGGTCCACTTCCCCCCTCTCTACCAGCCTCTCCTCCATCAGCACTGGCTGGGGACACTGCTGAGGTGAGGCCCCTTCCCTCAACCACCCCGCTATGGGACTGACTACTTTTTCTTCCTCCATGCCACCAGAGGGAGCTCCTGTGCTCCAAAAAACACCCTCAACCAGCGGAACACTGAAAACGACATCTTTATCTTTATGATACATACAGAAAAAAACTCAAAAAATGTTCTTTTTTTAAAGATTTGTTTTTTTTCTCTTTTCTTTTTGACAAAACAAAGAACTGGTATATTCTGCGTAATGGGCAGTGTTGTTGATGGACTTCAGCAGTTTTGTTTTGTTTTGTTTTATTTTACTTTTCAAAAAATAATCAAAAGCAGCAAAGGAAAGAAAAAAAAGTAATACAAATCTTGATTCAGAAGTTTCAGATATTTCATTTGTACATTTTTGTTTTGGGCTGTCTTTAATTGAAGACAGAGGTTGAAAATTTCCAGTCACCTTTTGTATAATGTTTGTGTGTAGCATTCTTTAAACATGGCAGTCTTTACTGGTCAGCAAAAAGCAAAGTAAGCTTTTTTGTGTTTGAGCTATTCATGGATCTGACCTTTGCAACATTAATGTGACCTTTGCAAAGGCTGAGTCTCTGACTTTGATCAGTGCGGAGTCTAACACAGCTACAGGCCTGAGGGGAGGTAGGAACATTCAAGTTTCGAGTAGAGTAGTTAGAGTAAAGGCCTGGATATACTCGCCGCGCGCAGTGGTGCGCGCGAAAAAGTGACGTCAAAATGACGTCAGTGCACATCTGGCGCGGCGTTCTCAAGCGCATATTTGCCGTGTCTGCACCTCCGATTTTTTGTAACTTGCGCGCGGCAGCCCCATTGAAAACAATAGGCAATGGCTAGTCTGGTTTCAGCTAACTTTAGCCTAGTAACTACCAGCCTAAACATGTATTTTCCATTGCTACAAATCAGCTAATATTACTGGTAATATTACTTTTTGCCTTATCCTATCATCACTCATGAGGTCTTATAAAGCTGAAAACACTGTAAATATACACACTGACTCAAACCTTTTTGGATTTATCGAGTTTAATTCCCAAATCATGAACCTGCAATTCAGTCATGTTTCACTCCTCTGACATGCAAGGTTCCCGAACTACTGTGGCATTTGACACCTCTGACGAGGAGAAGATTGCCGTGTGTGTCGAATGAAGTATATATGGGCGCGCGGCGCTGTGACGTCACTTTTGCGCGCGCACTTCTGCATGCGGCGAGTATATCCCTAGCTTAAGGCTTTCCGCACACCTATGCCGACACTACTGCGGTGCACTCAAATATGACCATGCCACTGGCCCACACACACCAGCTGTTTAGTGAAAATCATCAACAGGATTTCATCTCCAACTGTCATAATCAGACCCCATGACAGTCTTGGCTGGGCCTGGGACAAGATAATCTGATGCCTCCTCCCCCCCTCCGTATTCCATAATGTAAGGAGGGACCAGTTCTGGGCCCCCCTTTTCCCAGGGCCCGGGACAAGAGACCCATTTGTTGACCCGTTTGCTTATCGGCGGGCCTGGTCATGATAAACGATGAATTCCACTGAGTGTGAGTGTGGACGAGATGGACCTGAATCGGAATCCACACACTGTCTACAGCACAGTGTGATACTGGTATGCAGGGTTGTATTGAAATCAATGGAGTCTAAACAGATAGAAGGTCTGAAGCACAGTGCACAGCACGTTGTCAATGGCGGTGTGCGGACCCCTCAACAGTTCTGCCATAGTATTGGTTCCGCTTAAATCAGTTGACTTCACTAAGGGGCTAATCTACCTGGCTGAACAGTTGTGCTGAATTAGACCCATCTGGTTTAGTAAGTAGATGGAGCGCTTGTGTTCTGAAGTCCCTCTTTTTGTCTACTTCTGGTTCTGAGCTGATCCAAATCTGATCCAGATCCCCGCCCCCCAAATTCCCCCAGGGATCTCTGCACTAACTAACCAACACCAGGTTGTCACAAACTCCCAGGAAAACCAAAGCCAGGAGCGGTGATCGCTATCCAGCGTGCGCTTCCATTCCTCACCCCAGTGGCTCCGGGGGGCGTTATGTAGCCCCTGCCAGTTTGCCGGACGGGAAGCAAATAGCGTAAACTGCATATGGTCATTGCTGTCGGCTTGCCTGCTCGTCAAGCAGAACCAGGAAACAGACTTAATCCCAAGCACCAAGTGAAATCATAGATGTTTTAAAAAGATGCGCAAAGACACACACACACACTCACACAGAAGCCCGCTGACAGTGTTGGCTAGGCCCGGGACAAGATAATCTGATGCCCCCCCCCCATGTTCCATAATTTACGGAGGGACCAGTTCTGGGCCCCCCTTTCTCTGAGCCCGGGACAAGAGACCCATTTGTCACACACACACACACACAAAGAAATATAGATACACAATGACATATTTTTCTTGTCCTTTTTGTACCTTTTTACTGATATGCACCTTGTTTTAGATTAGTTAAGCTCTTTGAGGTGGACAGTTTTGAATGTCCCTTTGAGCTGTAACTAAAATGGCTTCTGCAGCAGGACCTGGAGTGTCACATACAAAAATAGTATCCTTTTCAGGTGTTTATTTGAGGATATCTTTAGCTTAGAATGACATCTGTTCTTTTTTATCTTTCACTTCTCTGAGTTGTTGTTCTGCGTGTGTCTCACACGGAACAGATTTCTGGTGTTTTTTCTTCTTTGATAATCGTGTAGCTTTGTATTCAGCTAAACAGATCTATCAATCTGCAGTATTATTTCAGTCAGTGCGAGGCGGCTGGTTCTCAAACAGGTTTAGCCCTGCTTAGCAAAGACTCGTCAGATCCTGGCGAGAACCATTCGACAGCAGGGGCAGATCTATTGTAGTCTCAGCTGCTATTTGGCTATTTGGATGTTGCCTTCTTCAGATGATGCTAACTCAGCCCTGGAATTCAGTGTACTGTAGCATTAGAGGCTATAACGAGAACTCTAGGCTAGTGTTTGAGGACCATGCAAATGGTACCCTAAATTTGGAATGTCCCCATTTCGGTAGAGAAACAAGAATGCGTGCACATCAAACCTAGACCCACACAGGACCTCAAGACCCAGGGGAAGGTGAACCGCAGACTAGGAACATAAACTGCACTGTGCAGACATCTTGTCTTTTTATAACGTCTCACTTGGTGCCATGGAGTCCCATAGTTGCCAATCCATCATCATAAAAGACAAGTGTTAGTTCATCATTCATCCCACTCTGTGAAGAGACTATTTGCTTCCCGTGAAACTCTTCTTCAGCATTACCCTTTGACTTACACACAGTTTTGTTTGTTTCAACAAAAGCATTAGAAGGAAGGAAAAAAAAACAAGAGTCCATTTTTGTTTTGGAAAAGTGGATCACCGTTCTCCTAAATGCTGTCTTGATTGTAGACACTTCTTTGAATGTAGTTTCTGCTGTATGTTGGCATCAATTAGCTCCCGCCTCTCTCTCTCTCTCACTCTCTCTCACTCTCTCTCTGCCTCTCTTCAGATGCTTTGTTTTTCCCGAGTGCAAATTTCAGTGGCCTTTCGCGGTCACACACAAGACCGTTCACAAGCTCGCGTCCTCGATTGCAAGGGTCATCACACTCACACGCAAGTGTGCAGAGTACTGTGGGACTTCTCTCATGTGAGCCAAGCGCCACCTTTGAGCTGTCTCCATGGCAACTATACAACCTACGCAAAGAGAATCGACCGGCCAACCCGACTCCAGCCTCAGCTCTTTGTACGTAGGTCTGCACGAGCGTTTGTCAGAGAGCGCTTTGCGTTATTAAGTCTTTTATAAACGTTTCTTTTTGTTACTTCACACAATCTTATTGACCCGTCTGTGCCAATTTGCTCAAGTATCGTAGATAAGAAACAAACCAGTGCAGATGAGAAGCGTTGGTGGAGTGTCGGTGGTCATGGTTCGGTTCTCCTAGCGGGCCAGGTCGGTGCTGAACCTTAGCTCAAAGTGGGCCTTGGCCTCTGAAGTGGACAGAGAGTGAGGTTCCTCTCAAGGTCGTACAAAAAATTTGTTCCCTTAAATTGCCAATGAGAAAAACAACATCACGAGGGAAAAATAAGAGAAAAAATACATTTAAGACATGAAAATCGAATTGCACTAACTTGTACTGCACAAAGACGCATATTTCTATGTGAATTTGTTTTGTTTTGTTTTGTTTTATAATCAGAGCGCTATTTTGAAGTTGAGAGTTGAGTTGAGGGTCATGACTGCCACAGTGTGCTCGAATGGAGGAGGAGGGGCTTGGGTGACGGCCCCGCCCCTCCCTGACTATAAGCTGTTTGTGGGCGGTACTTTACGGCATCGGGCGGTTATGACCCCTTTGTATGGTGTGTCGGTTCAGCAGATGAAAGTGGTCTGGCTTTGAACCCGTTGAATCTGTTTGTTTGGCGTCCAGGCTGCCGGTATCCCAGGACTGCGCCACTGCCCTGCACAACGGTGCTGTAGTGTATTGTTATGAATGATAAAGAGATTACGATTTTTACACACACACACACAGAGCGGCACTCTGTCTCACATGCTATACCTTCAGAAAATAGCCCTAGTGACTTCGGCCTTATGTTTGAACACATTTAACTTGCTTCCACAGTTTTCTGTCTTTCTTCTAGAGAGGTGCTTTGCCAGTGCAAAGGGAAAATTTTGTGGACAAATCAGCTGTTTATGACCCATCCTAGAGCCTCAAGTCAGGCTTTCCTGTTAGCCATCTAAAAAATGGCCCAGGAGCTCAATAGCTCAGTTGGCTTCTTCCTTTATACTAGCTGGTCCTATTTATGCACAGCACCTTATTAAAGTTAAGTGTGTATTGCAATCTTAAATTGTTAATATATTATTTATCCTTGAAATTGTGTTTGTTTGATATGCAGCATGTTGTTGACTTTGCGTACAGAAGATCAATAGCTAATCATTATTGTGGCAGGAAAAGGGAATTTGTTGTGATCCAAAGGATTTTTATTCCCTCAAGAGGCTCTCTGAGGTGACTGGCCATCATGACAGCCTGTAAACCTGAGGAATGAGAGAAGACGAAAGGCAAACTCATTACATTCATTTCTCAAAATGTATTACACCAGTGAGGGTGCTTAATCTTCTTAAAACGAGGAAGGAACAGATTTTGTCTCAGTGTGGGTAGAGTACAGAATTCCATCCTACCTCTCGAAAATAGAGCCAATCAGAAACTTGGTTACACACTACCGGCCAGTCGAAGGAGATTGTAGGCATCTCTAACAACTAGCCAATCGTGTGTCCCCACCCTCACGGCCTCACACCCTCTGTAGAAGCAAAGCTTAATGTCCAGTCTTATGTTTTGAATTGCACTAAAAACTATCAAAGGAAAGAGGTCACACACTCAGAGTGAGCTGTTGGGCAGTGACATGTCTCTGTGGATACCGTGCATCATGTCAGGGCTTTCCTGGACAGTACACTAAGGAAACCATTAGGAGATATTTCGGTTTCGTGTTTTTGTCATCAGTTTTGTATTATGATATGAAAAATCCTTTTTTTGTTTCTTTTTGATGATACATTTGTTCAGTGAATTTTTGCAGGTTTTTTTTTTCTAAATGATTGAAAAGCTATAGTTGAAGAAACATGTAAATATTTGTTGTATATTGTTGGGTTACAGGGCAGAGGGGATATAAAATAATAAAAAAAAAGAAACAAAAACAAAACATTGAATGTAAAATCTACAAAAAAGATACTCCTGTCCTCTTCTGTTGCTTACTTTGTATTATTCTTGACTCCCCTATGGTGACCATCCTAGACTTTTCCAGCACCCTCTCTCCTTTTAGTGGTTCAGCCCGTTCAACCAGCGACAGTGTTCTAGCATTTCCCTGTGTGAAGTGACACGCTTCAAATGTACTTCAGAATTAACTCAAGACTTTCTCAGTTTTTCTTCTTCTTTCTCTCTCTCTCTTTCGCACTATGTCCCATTTTTCATTGCTCCAAATATTGATTTCAGTAACGGCAAATGTTTTGTATTTACATGTGTCTGTGTGAATGAGTAAAAGGAAAAAAGTCAAATTAGAGCCTGTATTTTGAAGATTAGCTTTGCTTGTTTTTTGTTTGTTTGTTTGTTTGTTTGTTTGGGTTTTTTTTTTTTTTTTTTTGCGGGGAGAATTTGTGGTGCCCTGCATATTCCGATCTGCAATAACGCTGTTGTCCCCGTTTGTGTCGCGTGCTCGTCCACATCTTGGGTTACTCAGATGGGACACGAAGCTGACATGTTTGTGCCCCCTCCTACAGCCTCATTGTCCCTAACCTTACCCAGTGCATTAAGCTAAAGACCCAAGAAATGTGTAGAAATGTGTCTGTCGTTCTTTCTTTCTTTCATTTTCTTTCTTTCTTTCTTTCTTTCTTTCTTTCTTTCTTCCTTCCTTTCTTTCTCTTTTTTCTTTCTTTCTTTCTTTCTTTTTTTCATTTTTTCTTTCTTTACTTCCCTTCCCCTAACGAGCATCATTCTCATCGTCAGAGTAATCCTATCTTTTTTGAAAAAGAGAGTGTATATCACATTTATGTTTTTTTGGTTAGCTCAACAGAGCAAGACTTTTATTTTGAACGCTTCCAGTGCCTCCTTCATCGACTCTGATCGATAAACACTCTTATTCTCTTAACTTGCTCTTCTTCTGGAAAGGCTATTTTGTCCAGTTGTTATTGTTCCTGGCTAAAACAAAAAAAAAACATGTTTTATCACATCTGCTTTAACTGATTTTGTTTTTCCAAGATGGTTTTTGTTGACACTCTGTTTATTTTGCATGTCCAGTACCACTTCTGTACTGTGTTGCCAGATGGGAAGGTTGATTGTGAAAAGTGAGCGTTCACTGTGGTGTGGGAGGATGGGATGGGGAGGCGGAGGGAGCGGTGTGTGAGAGTGTGTTTGTGTTTGCAGAGTTGTGATGGTCTGATACTTCTATGTGATGAAAGACAAAGAGAATAAATGCATCACACAGCAGTGCTGAGTATGTCTGTTTGCTTCTGTCCCTGCCAGACCTTTGCATTCTATTGTGCATGTGTGGATCAACCACTGGGCATCACTGGAGGGCAAGAGTCTGTTCTGTGTACTCAGATACTCCCCCTGGTGGTGAGGAGGGTATGTGCTGCCAAGTGCTTGGATTTGGCATTTATAGTATAACATTTATGGCTTGATAAGGAAATGGAGTTGTGTGTTTATCAAACCCACCTCTTTAACTGTGCTAATCACACTTAAAATCAGTTGTAAATGCTTTTTAACTTTCTATGTCACCATCTTACAGTCCCTAATGCTGCACCAGAAAGTATTTGTATGTCAGCTTGTTACAAGGTTCCAGATTGTGTGCCTCAGTGAATCTCAGACTTCATTGTCAGTTTTCATTGACTGGGTGGGTTTAGTGCAGATGGGCAAGGCAAGATGAAGGAGGAAGATGACAAAGACAGCAACCTGCCGAAACTAGGAAGCTAGAGAGATATAGAAGAACCAGAAAAGTGAAGAAGTAAAGTCAATGTGGTCAGGTCACTGCTTATACATTTGGTATTTAAAGAAAAATGTATGTATGTGTGTGTATGTATGTATGTATGTATGTGTGTGTGTATGCATGTATGTATGTATGTGTGTGTGTGTGTATGCAAGTATGCATGTATGTATGTATGTATGTATGTATGTATGTATGCATGTATGTATGCATGTATATATGCATGTATGTACACATCTGTATTTATGATACAGACACATAAGCTACACTAAGGTTATGTACCTAAGGTAATGGTGTTGTAGAGGCATCTGGCCCTTACCCTCTAGATTCACTACTATGAACAGAACAAAAACAAACAGCCACCACCATGTTGAGTACTTTTTCAGCAGCACTTCCCAAATTTATTGAAACTGATTGATTGGTTTTTGCGTATAATAATCAAGCTATTTTCACAAAACATGTAGTCAAAAAGGCTCAAAAAAGCGCATACTAGGCCCCTGGAATCTGGGCCTCTTCTGACCACTTTGTGAGTTTTCAAAACAATCACACACAGGACTTGAGCGTGAAGCACTTGTCTTCTCCCACAAAGATCATGAAAAGAAAAAAAATAGAGGGATATCTTCCTCCTTGATTGTTTGATAT
>CM050206.1:14824077-14831577 GCA_027475355.1 Coilia nasus | reverse complement strand
GCTAACACACACACCGCCCCCAACCGTCGGGGAAATAAATAACGTGACCATGATGGCCCTTTTGGCCGTGGGGGGGGGGGGCGGGACTAAGAGATCCAGGCGAAGTCCTTGTCACGGCCGGGTCGCGGATCGCCCTCCTGCGCCGAATCGCTCTCCTCCTTCTCGTTTCCATCGGTGCCGTCTTCAGTTCCTGAGTACTCTCTCCACTTCCCTCCTCCTCTTCCTCTTCCTCCTCTTCCTCCTCCTCCTCTTCCCCCACCTCCTCCACCTCCACCTCCTCCTCCTCCTCCTACCACTGCCTCCTCTTCCGGCTCTCCGAGGAGCATCTCCTCGTCCGCGTCCGGGTCGGGCTCTGCGTCGGCGGCGTACATCTCGTGCTCGGGCGTGCCGTCGGGGTCCTGTTCGGCGTCGATGTCCTGTTCGGCGTCCGCGTCCACGCCGGGGTCCAGCAGCGCCCCCATGCCGCGCCCCGAGCAGTCGGCACACACGCCGTGCCGCCGCGAGCCGTGCTTGATGCCCACGCTCGCCGCCGACATGAACACACGGCTGCACACTTTACACACGTACTTCTTGTCCTTGCTGTGCACCTGAGGACCGAGAGAGAGAGAGAGAGAGTCAGTTTTTACTCCGTACAGGAATATGCAGCTTTACACACGTACTTCTTGTCCTTGCTGTGCACCTGAGGACCGAGAGAGAGAAGAGAGACAGTGAGAGGGAGAGAGAGGGGGAGAGAGGGAGTCAGTTTTTACCATTCAGCTTTACACACGTACTTCTTGTCTACTGTGCACCTGATAGATAGATAGAATAGCAAGTGTTTTGTATTACTTACCTGATTAGTGTGTGACACTTTGAGCCTGCAATACCTAAGCTTTTCGCAGTATTGTAATTCTCTGAGTTTTTGGGTTTGAGGTTTTAATAAGCTGTAAATCATAATCTTGAGATATCTCACTTTGCATGTAATGAATCTATAAAATGTATTGGTTTCACCTTTTATGTTATGATTGCCTGAATAAAACAACTTTTACAGGATATTCTAATTTTCCGAGTAGTACTGTATAAATACAAGGTAAGGAAATGTGATGCAGGGTGATGCAACAAAATGTCGTAGATAGACAGATAGATAGAGAATGAAAGAGAGAAAGGGGAAGGGAAGGGAGAGAGAGACAGAAACAGAAAAAGTGAGTGAGTTTTCAGAGTTTGTACTCCATGCAAGAACATGCAGCTTCATTTCTTAAAGGCTGCACATGACAGACCATGACTGACTAAGCAACAGTAACAGCAACCCAGGGGTCTGTAACTCAGCTAGGAAAGGACAGACCTACCAGAGACACTGTGTGTGTGTGAGTGTGTGTGTGTGTGAGTGTGTGTGTGTGTGTGTGTGTGTGTGTGTGTGTGTGTGTGTGAGTGTGTGTGTGTGTGTGTGTGTGTGTGTGAGTGTGTGTGTGTGTGTGTGTGAAAGAAGACAAATGGCAGGGGGAATCCTACTTGGCATGACACAAATCCGTCCAAACAGATTAAGACATTCGTGGACTGGAACTGCGTGCAGTGGGTTTGAGAAGGACACAGAGAGAAAGATGAATGCACTGTGACAGAGGGAAGAAAGGGAGAGCAGTTACAGAGAGACAGAGGGAGACATGAAAGGAAAGGAAAAAGAAAAGGAGAGCAAGAGATAAGAAAAGAGAGTGAGAGTGAGAGATGGAGAGGGAAAAAGGAGAGAAAGTGTTTGTGTTTGGGAGCCATTTTGGAAGTTGTATTTGCAAAGGCAGTCAAGCCTCCATGTTTATCTGAGTCACTGAAGGATAGAGACAGGAAGTCAGATAAGCAGCAGACACCCGGCCCGCGCTGTGCAGAGCAGCTGATGGCTTTTCAGGCAACCACCACCACGTGTGTGTGTGTGTGTGTGTGTGTGTGTGTGTGTGTGTGTGTGTGTGTGTGTGTGTGTGTGTGTGTGTGTGTGCGCGTGTGTATGTGTGTGTATGTGTGCCTACATGCTTGTGTGTGTGTGTGTGTGTGTGTGTGTATGTGTGTGTGTGTGTGCCCACATGCTTATGTGTGTGTGTGTGTGTGTGTGTGTGTGTGTGTGTGTGTGTGTGTGTGTGAGTGTGCCCACATGCTTGTGTGTGTATGTGTGCCCACATGCCTGTGTGTGTGTGTGTGTGTGTGTGTGTGTGTGTGTGTGTGTGTATGTGCCCACATGCTTGTGTGGTGAAGATGTTTCTAACCCTCATAACAGATGTCAGGGCATGCCTTCATGTCTGTGCGCTACAGTAAACAGTGCCAGGCCGGTGGAGTTAGCATGTGGCAGCGGAGATTAGCGTGTAGCGTAGAGCTCAGCAGCACTGCATGGTGACCCACCACATCAAGAGGAGCCATTAGAACGCTCTACGCATGATGTGGTCTACAGCCTGGTGGTGGTGTGTGCCACAAGTGGCTATTTGCTGTGCGCACACACACACACACACACACACACACACACACACACACACACACACACAGACACAGCATTACTGTATACAACCGAGATGGTGGTGGTGTGGTTTTGGTAGTGGTAGTTCACAGAACAGCCCATGATGTAGCATATAGTATGAGGTTTTGGGGGAATGTTAGAGTCCCTGGGCATTAAGAGCATTAAGAGAGAGTCCCTGGGCATTAAGAGAGAGCAGAGCAGTGTTTCGGCCCAGCTCCTCTCATTAGTGAGATGGCGGTTCAGAGGCCTGGGCTTTATCAATCCCCCTGAATACAAGAGCTAATGACTACGGCTATTATCTTATTGGGTCATCAGTACGTGTGTTTGTCTGTGTGTGTGTGAGTGAGAGAGAGTGTGAGAGTGTGTGTGTCTGTGTGTGTTTGTGTGAGTGTGAGAGTGTGTGTTTGTGTGTGTGTTTGTGAGGGTCAGAGTGTGTGTGTGTGTGTGTGTGTGTGTGTGTGTGTGTGTGTGTGTGTGTTTGTGTGTATGTGTGTGTTTATATGTGTGTGTGCACAGGCGAATGCGTGTGTGTGTGTGTATGTGTGTTTATCTGCTAGATCGACGTCAGAGGAGGGCCATATGCAGGCCTGATGAAGGGCAAAGGTATTTGCTATCTGGCTGTTAATTATAGTGTGTGTGTGTGTGTGTATGTGCATTTGTGTTTGTGTGTGTGTGTGTGTGTGTGCTTAGGGGCAGAGCTATCTGCTATCTGGCTGTTAACTATAGGTGCTTTTGCTCTCTCTTGCATGTGGGAGTGTGGGGTGATGGATGAGATGGCTTAGTGTGATTACACAGACCAAGCAGAAACTGGTCGGCCCCAAAGGTCAAGCCATCGGCTGAGGTCGCGCCCTTTGACCTTGCACAATGAGCTCAGTGTCCAGCGTGGTCAGACGTGACAGGGACCTGATGTCTGACCTCAAACACACGCACACACACTCTCTCTCTCTCTCTCTCTCGCTCTTGCACTCTCTCTCAATCACTCTCTGTCTCACTCTCTCTCTCTCTCTTTGTCCCTCCTTCTTTCCCTCTCCCTCTCGATCTGTGTTGTCCCCAGTGTAGGCCTATGAATTCAATATTATTCTAAAAATAGTTTCCTCCTCTGTGTTCACATGCCTGGGATCGCCCTGTGAGCCCTGAAATTGAACTCATCTTCTGATAGTCAGCAACAGAAAGCTGGAACTGAAGCTGGAGCAGCAGAATGACGAAACTGGCCTCGTCAGTTTCCCTTAAAGATCTCTGCTCATCAAAGACCAGGATGAGGAGACAGAGAGGGAGTTTCCTTTCCCCTTGCCGTGAGGGAGAATAGCCCTTATGACTTACACACAAATCTCACAGACTGACAAATACACACATGGTGCTATCAATGTTTTCAAATCTTTCAATTTCTTGTGCTATCATTCTCCGTGTTAATGTAGTTGTTTTGTGTGCGGATCCTGTGCAATAGGATGTTATTCTGCTCTGAACGTGTTGTATTTAGCTCCGTTGCGGTTTGCCTACCCTCTGGCTGAGCAAAGTTCCCACATGAAAATGTTACAATGTTTAATATTGTGTTTGGTGACGTTCAGAAACAATAAATGTAGAAGCACAGAGCCGTAGTGTAATTGCATAGCATACTAGATGTATGGACGGATTTTTTAGATTGTTAGATTTCAAGTAACATCAGTTGAGTTGTATTAGGGCGGATAGTAACCTAAAATACAAAAACGGAATGTCACGCTGCCCATGGTCTCTTCCAGAATAAGGTCAATATGTCATCTATGTTTATCTGTTTACAGACAGCGCATATATTAACTTATTATTATTATTATTATTATTAATTAGTGTTTACTTTTGTTCTTTTGTTCGTACTGCCAGGCAATTAAACAAACCCCAGGTCACTGTAAATGTAGATGGACATTGTATATGAGACGAGCACATTATTTGCCAGGTCAGTCCACCTCTGCTCCTTTTACCCTGCAACCTGACAGTCAGTGGGGTTGGCAAAACCAAAGGTTTGAGTGGGTTTAAAATATCAAAACTACATCCTCTACACGACTTAAGACTTAAGTGTTGGTGCTGCCAGTGCTGCTGCTCAGTGCTGCCCTCTTGTGGACTCACCAGGGTGTGGCGCTTCATGTGCTCGCGGCGGGTAAACTTCTTGCCGCAGATCTCGCAGGGGTAGGGCCTCTCGCCCGTGTGCGAGCGCATGTGCCTCTTCAGGATGCACTGGTGCATGGCAGAGAAGCTGCAGTACGGACACTTGAACTTCTTCCTGATCACCGTGAAGTCGTTCACTGCGGAGGGACAGAGAGAGGAAAGAGAGAGAAAGAGGGAGATGCTCAGATATGTAACAAAGCTCACTAGGACTTCATAGCTACCATGAACTTATTTTGTGTGTGTATGTGTGTGTGTGTGTGTGTGTGTGCGTGTGTGTGTGTGTGTGTGAGAGAGAGAGAGAGAGAGAGAGAGAGAGAGAGAGAGAGAGAGAGAGAGAGAGAGAGAGAGAGAGAGAGAGAGAGAGAGAGAGAGAGAGAGAGACAGAGAGAGAGACAGAGAGAGACAGAGAGAGAGAGAATGTGTGTGTGTGAATGTTTTGTCTCCCAGGGTCTGGTTAGATAGGCTTCCCTTAAGCGGGAGTGATGTTTTGAGACTTACAGGTCATTTCATGCTTAATGACGACTGCGCTTTCTCCAGCATGCAAGCCAAAACAAAGACAGAGAGTGAGACAGAGACACAGACACAGCCAGAGACAGAAACACAGCCAGAGAGACAGATACAGAGACACAGACACAGACACAGACACAGCGAGAGACAGAGACAGAGACAGAGAGAGAGAGACAGAGACAGAGACAGAGAGAGAGAGACAGAGACAGATACAGAGACACAGACACAGACACAGACACAGACACAGCGAGAGACAGAGACAGAGAGAGAGAGTGAGAGACAGAGACACAGACAGAGACACAGACAGAGACAGAGACACAGACAGAGACACAGACAGAGACATATACACAGACATATACACAGACATATACACAGACAGAGAAAGAGACAGAGTAAGAGTAAGAGTAAGAGTGTGCAGAGTAGATAAGACAGATCTATGGAGGGGTCTCTTCCACATACTCCTGCCTACTGCCTCCTGACACTCATGACACATTTACTGCTCCACCCCAGGCCAATGCAGGGCCTATGATTGCCCCCCCAAACACACACACACACACACACACACACACACACAGGCACGTAAAAACCCACACACACACACACACACACGCACACACACACACACACACACACACACACACACACACACGCACACACACTGATGCACATACAGATACACACGAGGGAATTGCAGAAACCCACATGCATACACACACACACACATACACACACACACACACACACACGCACACACACATACAAACACACACACACACAGCACAGCACAGCCTGCTGCTTCATACTGCCCAGACATCTCTATTCCATTCCTGCTGGTGTGTTTCATTCAATCAGTGCTCCAGCTTGCACGCACTATCAACAAAAAGCAGAGCCCCCATCCCAACTGTTTCCCTGGTAACAACCGGCTGCAGCCGTTGTCTCCCGAAATAACACTTGAAACAAGGATCTTGCCTTCGCAACAAGTAGCCCCAAGTTCCACCCCTCCCTCCCCCTCTATTGCTTTCCCTGCTATCCTTTTGTCTCTGATATGAAGAGTTTTACAAGTCAATGAACAAAAAATGGCATACATTCAGAGTCTACAGTGTGCTCGCTCTTCAAGGCTGTTTTTTGCTGTCTTTTGGCTTTAGGAGCTGTTTGGTCCAAGGTAATTGTCGTTAGATAAAGAAATATCGCAAACTCTGTACTGACCAAGGCACGTCTTGAGTAAAATACCTTTATTTACCTAACATTTAATGACAAGTAAAAAAAATGCTCACACGTGCCCACGGCCTTTTGAAAGAAAATATTTCCTGATTTGAAATTTTGCTCTTTTTTTTCTTCCTGCCAGGGTCCACGGTAGCCTGGTAAACCCGCCCCTCGTACTTCATTTCATTTTGTACAGAGGGTCTGGCCTAGCCTGGTAAACCTGCCCCTCGTACTTCATTTCATTTTGTACAGAAGGTCTGGCCTAGCCTGGTAAACCCGCCCCTTGTACTTCATTTCATTTTGTACAGAGGGTCTGGAGTGGAATCTCTTGAGGGTCATTTAGTCGGCCCCAGCAAGGCTGATCCAATCAGCGAACAGGTGTTTGTTAGCCATGACGTTGACCTTGTGTGCTACATTTGAATTGTAGTGCGTAGGTAGGCTAATTGCATACGTGACGACCATTGCGTTAGCGATTGGGTAAAGGCAGAGGCTTGTTTTAAACTTCAGCAGAGTCCACACCTTCAGGAAGAAATCGTTTCTGACGGTGTCTGGTCCAGACCCTCTGTACAAAATAAAAATGAAGGGAATGGGGATCGGGGCGGGGTCTGGAGTCAGGGGGCGGGGTTTGGGGGCAGAGGGCAGGGTTTGGGGCCGGAGGGTGAGGTCAGAGGGCGGTGGGGGGCTGAGGGCGGTGCGTAGTCCTTCCTCTCCTGCAGCCACTCCTCTCGTCTCGTCTCATTCCTCTCAGGGCTAATCACATTAACGAGCGGTCTAGACTGCCACTGAGCATAAGCAGATGAGCGGGGCGAGCAGGCAGGGCCAGACTAGGGGAGGGGAAAGGAAGGGAAGAGGAAAGAAGTGGAGCGGAAGGGCCTGGTAAACCAGCACCTCGTACTTCATTTCGTTTTGTACAGAGGGTCTGGCCTTGCAGCCGCTGACATTCATGTATTCTGTAGTGCGTAGGTAGGCTAATTGCATACGTGACGACCAGACGTTAGCGATTGGGTAAAGGCACAGCCACTTGTTTTAAACTTCAGCAGACAAACTCCAGGAAGACATCGTTTCTCATGGCCTCGACTCCAGACCCTCTGTACAAAATGAAATGAAGTACGAGGGGCTGGTTTACCAGGCTAGGCCAGGGCCAGAGTAGAGAAGGGAAGGGGAGAGTGGGGGAGAGAAGGGGAAAG
>CM050206.1:14814077-14819077 GCA_027475355.1 Coilia nasus | reverse complement strand
CCGTAACACACTGAAAAAAAAAGTTTCCGTCTTGAGGGCTTTCTAAAATAGACCTATTGGTGATACCTGCCCTAACTGCCGATGACACAGATACAAATCCCCCCCCCCTCTCTCCCTCTCTCTCTCTCTCTCTCTCTCTCTCTCTCTCTCTCTTCTCTCTCTCGCAAGTGCCTCACCCATCAAACGCTAACACAGGGTGTTCAGAAACCACAGCTCTTGTAGACGTGCATCGCTGCACAACCGACACAATGTGGAACCTACTTAAAAACAACAACTGCTTCACCATTGCTGTTCCACATACGTCTGTCAGAACTTTCATGTAAACACGCAACACAAGAACAGCAAAAACTGACACGACATTCAAAACTTGACACAATAAGCTAAAACAATATAAAGATATGTGTTGTGAAGTAAGACCTACAGCTCTTCTCCTGTGCCCTGCATTGTTGCACATGTTGTATATACAGATAAACTATTTGTACTGGAATATTTTGAATATGTTTCAATATTTCACTTTTATTCATGAATTAATTCATGAATTTATTGTGTATTAGCATATATGTATGTGTGTTTCTGTGTGTGTGTGTGTGGATGTATTTGTGTGCATGTGAATATGAATTTGAAGACTATAATGGTATGTGAAATAACAACATGTAGTGCATAAACATGGATTATATAATGGGTTTTCTGCTTCGTGTTGTTGAATCTGTAAGTGTGCTATTTGCTGTCACGTTTGGTGCAGGAGTTTGGACAGGACTGCAGGAGGAGTGATGAGCCGATGAGCTGTATCAGGTAATGGAGACCCTAATAAAACCATGCTCCTAATATCTACACAGCCCACAGCCCATAGCCCACGACTGATCAGGCTGGGGCTTTTTGCAATTATGCAAATCCACGGTGCCTCAGCAGACAGGGTCCTTCCTGTGCTGGGAGATCAGGCGGACGGATGAGTTCTCCTAAAGCCCAGAGGAGTGACGGGTCTCTGGGTTCGACTCCTGGCCATGAGGACACTTGCGGAGTTAGAGCTCCATCCAAATGGAGATGCTCTTAGCCTTAGCCAGGTTGACTGATCTCTTTCTCTCCTTCCTTCTCTCTCCTCTCTCCCCATCTTTTTTCTTTTATCTCTCTCTTTCTCTCACTCTTTTTTTTCTCTTCTTTTCCCTCTGTCTGTCTCTCTCTTCCCCCTTTCTTTTTTCTTTTCATCTGGCTCTGTTCTCCTATCTGTGTTCCCTGTCCCCCCCCTCTTACAGTTCTGCAGTTCTCCCTCTTGGCCTCTCTCTTCATTCCTTAGAGAGCAGCTCAGAACTTGAGAGAGATAACGCTTCCACATTTTTAAGGAAAGAATGTCCTTTTTTAATAACCGCATCCTTTCATTTTCTTTCAACTTTCAACCTTGTTTTAAATACATCTCTCTCTCTTTCTCTCTCTCTCTCTCTCTCTCTCTCTCTCTCTCTCTCTCTCTCTCTTACATACACACACACACACACGCACACACACACACACACATACACACACACACACACACACACACACACACACACACACACACACACACACACACACACACACACACACACACACACACACACACACACACACACACACTCACTCCCTTTTTCTCTCTCACTTTCTTTCTTCTCCTACCACATATTCCAGACAGTCTTCCTTCATCTCACTGGCTTTTCAGACAGGGCCTATTCTCACCCCCAACACACACACACACACCGCCAGCCCTCGCCCCCCTGCATGGACTAATGGGGGGGGGGGGGGGGGGGTCCCTGACAGCGAGATGTCCCTGCAACATCTATGCATGTATGAATGATATACATAGTGATGTTGGGCAGTGGAGGGTGGAAAAAATAAAGCAACAATCCGAGGCTTTGTGTGTGGATTAGGCTTTCTCCTTAGACACCCGACCAGCCCCGCCCTGCCCTGCCCTGCCCTACCCCAACCCAGTCCGGTATGTGTGTGTGTGTGTGTGTGTGTGTGTGTGTGTGCGTGTGTGTGTGTGTGTGTGTGTGTGCGTGGGAGCAGAGGTCTCAAAGGTGGCCCCACAAAAAAGGGAACCCCAACGAGAAGAAATGAGGAAAAACTGCCTTGGGAAAAAGAGTCCCAGACATTCTGTGTCTGAGCGAGGTGGAACAAGAGAGTAAAAGACCGACAGAGAGAGAGAGAGGGGGAGAGAGAGTTAGAGCGGGAGAGAGAGAGAGGGAGAGAGAGAGAGTGAGAGCGGGAGAGAGAGAGAGGGAGAGAGAGAGAGAGAGGGAGAGAGAGAGCGAGAGACAGCGAGATAGCAAAAGAGAGGGAAAGAGACAGTGACAGAGAGAGAGAAAAAGTAAGTGAGAGAGCAAGAGAGAGTGAGATAGAGAAAGACAGAAAGAGCGAGAGAAGAGAGAGTCTGAGAGAGAGAGAGTAAGTGAGAGAGAGAGAGAGAGAACGAGAGCGAATGAGAGAGAGAGAGAGAACGAGAGCGAGACAGAGAGAGCGAGTGGACGAGGCTGTCTGAGATGAGGTGGAGTTCAAGCAGGGCGTCTGCTAACCGGTGTTCTCCGACACTACCAATGGCTCTCACCTCTCCCTCACAATCTGCTCACAGCTCAATGAGCCGAGCATGTGTGTGTGTGTGTGTGTGTGTGTACGTGTGTGTGAGTATGTGTGTGTTTGTGTGTGTGTGTGTACGTGTGTGTGAGTATGTGTGTGTGTGTGTGTGTGTGTGTGTGTGTGTGTGTGTGTGTGTGTGTGTGTGTGCGCGCTGCGCGCGTGTGTTTGTGTGTGTGTGTTTGCATGTGTGTGCGTGTGTGTGTGTGTGTGTGAGTGAGAGGCAGACAGGTGTGAGAGAGAGAGTGAGAAGGGGAGGGGAAAGAGGGCCTGTCTGTTTCGCTTTGATGCTCTGCAACTGACATCCACGCATGCTGGTGTTAGCATTAGCTCTAGCCCAGTGGTGCTCCTTCACCACCACCCACACTAACACCGCCCCTCCCCCATCCCCACACCGCCCTTTGGAGCGGGGTATACCCTGTCTGAACCCAGCCATGGATCTAAGCAAGACAGAAGGAGGGAGGGAGGGAGGGAGGGAGAGAGAGGTAGGGGGGAAAGAGACTGAGATAGAGAGAGACACACACACAGAGGGGGAGAGAAACAGAGACAGGGAGAGAGAGAGAGAGAGAGAGAGAGAGAGAGAGACAGAAGGGAAGAGAGAAACAGAGAGAGAGAGAGAAAGAGAGTTAACCTACTTGAGTAGCATATAGCACACGTAGCCTATAATGCAGGCCTGCCAAAGTCCACATGTAAATGCTGTCTTCTGAACTATTCTTGGATTTACACGATGAGCTTAAATAATTGAGCTTTGGTAATGAGCACAGTACAGATGACATTTTCAATTGTATAATTTTTTCATGACCAAAAAAATCACAACTAATAACAGATTTTGGGTACACACATACGCAGACACATACACACATACATATACACATACATACATACATACATACATACATACATACATACATACATACATACATACATACAGTACAGGCCAAAAGTTTGGACACATTTTCTCATTCAATGCGTTTTCTTTGCGAAAGCGTCAAAACTGTGAATGAACACATGGAACTTGAAAAGCATTCGGAGAGCCAGACCTCTGCCAAGGCAGCTGAGATCTCTACCTTATACCATCCCCTCCTAAAGACTTTTTGTTTGATGGGTAAACGAGCATTCTGCACATTATTTGTAGAGTGATGAGCAAAAATGTCCAAATTGGCAATGGTAAAGAATCCTTTAAAAAAATCCTGGATCCGGATCACCACAAAAAACTAAATTCACAAAAAAGTGTGAAATAACTTAAAACATGTCTTATATTATAGTCATGAAAATAAAGAAAAAACATTGAATAAGAAGGTGTGTCCAAACTTTTGGCCTGTACTGTACATACACACACACACACACACACACACACACACACACACACACACACACACACACACACACACACACACACACACACACACATACATACACACATACATACATACATACATACATACATACATACATACATACATACATACATACATATATGCCGTGCAAAATGTGTACTGTATTTATGGTGAGTGTATATTATGTCATAACTAACAGGTGACCTATGTACTGGTGTAGCTGGTGTAGCAATCTGTGATTGCATATAGTCTGTAGCAAACTGCTATATGTTAACTGTTAACTGGCATATAAATATCACTGTCAGTTTGCCAGAGAAAAAATATATACACTTCTGTCATTCTGACCGAACTGTCAACTGATTTTCCAGTGAAGCTGGTGATGTGTTCAAAGCACAATGGCAGAATCTCCTCAGGCTTCAGAGCACGGCTAAGATCGCCCACCGAGACTGTGTTTCCAGTGATGATGCAAGCGGTGGCCCACTGAAGAGATGATTTAGCGTCTTACACAAGAACGGTTACACCATTCACCATTTTTTTTCAACATACTGTATCATGTGGTGTATTTATAGGCTGCATTTTACATAAGCCACACAGTGTATGTGTTTCTTAAACTGACATAAATGTGAATTTTGTCATGGACTCCCACAGAGGAGAGAATGTTGACACCTTGGATGTCGTTACAAAGATGTCAACCTCAGATGTCTCTTCAAACAGATCAGCTCAGCCTCTGACACTAAACATTTTGTGACATACAGCATGTTGCGTCATGATACTCAAAGTTGCCCACATTATAAAACTAAACAAAAATAGGAGCATGTGGAAAACCCAGGGAACCTTCGCATTAAAAGGTGCCTTTGTCAGGGCACAGGTGTGGGATGTGGGACCTTCCTGAGGGGAATTGTAAAATAAAATCCCCTCACCGGTGAAAAACTCCATGCTGCCCAGGTGTGTGAGTGTCCACTTCCTGCTTTGGGTTAGTGATAGTGCTAGTGCTGCCCTCAGTGGAGAACAGAGGGACACTATGTCCTCATAGCAAAAGCAAAAGCCATGTTCCACACCAGACAC
>CM050206.1:14779077-14809077 GCA_027475355.1 Coilia nasus | reverse complement strand
GTAGTCTGCCATAGGATCACCTCTCCCACAATGCAGTTCTAGGCAGCGTGGTGCCAAAAGGCCAGCCCTGTCAGTCCAAATCAGTGCGATGGACTCAATATTTGGCAGAGAGGGGCACCCCAGAGTGTTCTCCCCCCTATTCCTCAAGGGTGGAAGGCAGCAGGGGTGATCTCTGTGAGCAAGATGAGGGATGGAGCACTCACCCATAAATAAGGCTGCCCAGCAAAAATTGGAGTGTTAAAATTTCAGGGTTAATTCTAACTCCCAAAGTGTAATTTTAACCCTTTCGGATTTAAATGGTGTCCAGAGTCAGGGTTATTTCACGTTTTGGAACCCCTCAAAATTGCTAAAATTAACTCTGTGGGTGTCAATTTAACACTGGATTTTTTGCTGTGTGAGGAGAGGTGTGAATGCACCCCCAGAAGAAGAAAATCCCTCTCCCAGTACACTCCAACCTGTGACCTATTTATGTATCGTTATCCCAGTGAGGCAGAGGTTGGGGTGGGAAGCCTTTGTGCATTTAGAATACCCTTACACATCTTAGTAGCACATAAAAGCATGTGTTTTAAAATAATTTAAGGTTCTAAAATTCCACACAATATTGTATAGACCCCTGATATTCTTCAGTACGTTTGTTTGCAGCATTCCTGTCTCACTGGGGTGACAGCACCCACATCTCAGTCTCTCTCTCTCTCTTTCTCTCTCTCTCTCTCTCTCTCTCTCTCTCTCTCTCTCTCTCTCTGTCTCTCTCTCTGTCTCTCTCTCTTTCTCTCTCTCCCTCTTTATGTGAGGACCGCTTTTGTGTCTGTCTTACTACTACACAGCTTTTAGTTAAGTGTATTCTTTAATAGTGTCTGTTTGCTGTAAATGTGTTGCTGTATACATTGTGTGACTATGGGTGTAATAAATTGCTTGCTTTGAGTACAGTGCGGTTCTGCAGGTTGTGAGTGTCGTTGTATGTGTGTGTGTGCATGTGCGTGTGTGTGTGTGTGTGTGTGTGTGTGTGTGTGTGTGTGTGTGTGTGTGTGTGTGTGTGTGTTGTGAGTGTGTGCGTGTGTGTGTGTGTATGTGTGTGTGTGTCTGACGGGGTAAAGATAGAGATCGATAAATGGGGAAAGGGAAAAAAACAAACTGTAGAAACATGGCTGGAGTACATTATATGTTGTGTGAGGGGGTTATTTTTAATCTATTCATATATACCAATATTTTATTATGGCGCTCCAGAATCTTCACCACCACAGATATGTTGCCATGGTGAAAACACTTATTATCTTAAGCCAGTCACATGTGCGCTTGGTGCGCTAGGAGTCTTCATCTCCATCGCCTGTAACACCCTGCAAACCTTACATTGTGCAAGTGGCTCCCACATCTGAAACACACGCACACACACACACACACACACACACACACACACACACACACACACACACACACACACACACGCGCACGCAGGCTGGTGCTATTTATAGCAGGAGCCAGTTTGGGCAGTGTGCGTGTGTGTGCGTGTGTGCGTGTGTGTGTGTGTGTGTGTGTGTGTGAGGAGGGGCAGCCTTTTAAAGGGTGTGGGGGACGCACGGGGTAGTGTGTGATGTAATAGGAACTGAAGCGCTCCCTGGTCGTGCAGTCGGGACATTTAAAAGATTCATCACGTTTCTTATGGAGAGATGGGCAAACTGCAGGAGGGAGAGCAACAAGGATGTGTGCATCTCTCTCTATCCCTCTCTTTCTCTCTCTCCCTCTCTTTCTCTCTCTGTCTCTTTCTCTCCCTCTCTCTTTCTTTCTCTTTCCTGTGTGTGTATGTGTGTGTGTGTGTGTGTGTGTGTGTGTGTGTGTGTGTGTGTGTGTGTGTGTGTGTGTGTGTGTGTGTGTGTGTGTGTGTGTGTTTGTGCGCGTATGTGTGTGTGTGGGAGAGGGAAGAAAAGAGAGAGAGAGTGGGTGGGTGTGTTGGTGGAGATGGCTTTTAAAAGGCTACTCTATAATAAATCAGCCCAGCCTAGACCAGAGTACAACCAAACCAGAGGAAAGCAGGATGGTTTTACACAGAGAATAGAGAGGGCTAGTGTGTGTGAGTGAGAGAGAGAGAGAGAGACAGACAGACAGACAGACAGACAGAGACAGACAGACAGACAGACAGACAGACAGACAGACAGACAGACAGACAGACAGACAGAGAGATGCTCTGAGTTTTTATTACGCACCTGTGCTGTGTGGATGTGTTTACTGTACTGCATTTACAAATAATCACAACTGAGAATGCTGATATAATTGTACATGTTTGGGTTTTTAATCAATAATTACGAGAGGGAGTTGGGGAAGATGATTCATCCACCAGCAGATGGCAGTAACGTTCCATTCCAGTACTGTAATTCTCACCTACAGCAGCCTACCGTTGAAAAAAATACTGATATCAATGGAAATGATTTCAATCTTGTTGGGGTGATTGTTAAGGTAAAAAAAATCCTAATAGTTTCTGTTCACAATAACGTGTATTGACATGAGTTTGATAATAATAAACATGGTGACGATTGAAATTAGGTAATCATTATTTAAATTGTTTAGTAACTGGAATGGTGATATGTAGACATATAAACATAGACAATGAAATGTAGCAATACATATGTTGTTTGTATATATTTGCATTGCAAACTCAACCGTGTGTCAACTAGTCTTCTAACTAGGACGTGACAGAACGATAACCTGGGAAAAACCTCTCGTCGGGATCAGAAGGGGGCAGTTGGGCTCACTTTGAACTCTCCCTTCACTCCCCCATTACGCCCCGCTGTCGAATTTAACACGAGCCTCAACCAACGTGCGCGACACTATCACACACACACACACACACTCAACTTCCAGCCACCGCACTGGCCGAGCGCAGCCATCTCGGTGTCCGCTAACTCACAGAAAGTCTTCTGGAGGTGGATATTTAAAGTATGGAAAAGCATTACGTGGGCTGGATCGCTATCGTACTTGACAGAGTCTGACTATTTTCTCAATTTTCGTTCCTGCTGTATCGATGAGGTCCCAGTGACTACAAGACTTCTCCCGTGTGATCAAGATCTGTTTCTCGTGTTCTAGCATATATAACACTAGGCTATTTGTGATACAATGGGTTGCTGCACTGGACGCTGTACTTTAATCTTCATCTGCACATTCCAATTGGTAAGTACATTTACTGTTGTCTTTACTGCAACGAGATGACAACGTCTGACCTGAGTCCTTACTGGTGCTCTGTTGTATTTGGCTAACATTACCGTTACTGGCCGGCTCGACTGCGCAAGGTCTTTGTTATGATAGCTTTTGCCAGTAGGCTAATTGCAAAGTGAATGAGTGGGGTTAACAAACGGACTCAACAACACATGGCCAGGTTTCTAAAGAGAGTCGCGTTGTCCGATTTGGTCGTATGCTTTGTGGGCGTTATTGTTATTAAAACACGGGACGGAAAGGATGGGGGTTTGGACATATGTTAAAAGACTGTCAGAAAAGCCCCCGGAGGACATTTGAGTGGCCCTCAAAGCAAGTCGTCGCCTGATTTATGACAAGCCAACCAGCGAGAGCTAGCTGTCCGCATAGTTGTGTGTTTGTCGTCTTTGGTGTTGTTGAGAACTTTTAAACCCCCCATCAGCTGTATATGCAAGTATGCCAATGTTGGGATTACTTGAATCATGACAACAATGACAGTGGCTTATGATCTGTGGGGTAGTTAAGTAAGCAAAACAAGTTCTTCTCTGTCGTAACGTCAGTCATACAACGTTAATGGTACTCGATTGTAATAAATCTTATTGCAGTTATCAAAGAAAACAAACAGTTGTCATTATTATTAGCGTATTCCCCACCCCATTTTCTTTGTAGTAAAACTGTGTTGTTACTATTGAGTAACACATTGGTTGACTTTAAACACTTGATTATGACATGTTATAATGACCACTACACTGTTTTATTAGCCTGTCGTAAACGCAGGCGACATACACCTACATCTCGTCGCACCAATTTAGCTGATAGGCTATTCAGGTATTCGTGGAACTCCTTTTGTGAACATTGTTATGCATAAAGGGTTTTTAAAAGTTGGAAGCCCCTGCATTTTCACTCTATAGCCCATCAAAGTGTTTTTTTCTCACTGTCTAGATCCTCTGACTACTTGAGAAGCAATAATCAGGGCTTTAAAGTATCTTTGTGGAATGTAAGCCAGTCGCTGGCTTATTGAGCTTCTGTAGTCTCAAGAGAAATTGTAATGAAAGGTTATTGGGTACAAACACACAGAGGATTTGCTCTTTCTTACACTGAGGCTTCAAAATGACTATAAGATGGATAAGAAAAAAAAACTTCCAAAGTGTGTAAATTTAATTTTGCCTCTGAGTGAGATAAAGTGTGATGGTCCTTCTCAGCCTTCACAGAGATCTGGTTTGAGAGCTGAGTGATGGCATTGTTTTTGAAATGTGATCTCCATCAGCGATACTGTGAGCAGCAGACATTGCTGTCTTCCTCTCATCCCTTTCTCTTTTCCCCTCTCTTCTGTTCTCTTCTCTTCTCTTCTCTTCCCTTCTGTTCTCTTCTCATCTCTTCTCTTCTCTTCTCTTCTCTTCTCTTCTCTTCTCTTCTCTCCTCCTCTATCCTCTCTTGCCCCTTTCACCTCTCCTGTCATGCCTGCAGTCTCTCTGCTTTGCCTGTCACTCATCAACCCTTCCCAGAATCCCCTCTGACAGGGGCATTAAGGGCCGCTGACGTCTTCCCCTCCAGGGGCAATGATGTCAAACACTTCTGTAACTCAGACTGGCATAGAGCAGACACAGACACACACACACACACAGGCGTTCACACACACACACACACACACACACACACACACACACACACACACACACACACACACACACACACACACACACACACACAATACTGTACTTATCGTATGACTACTGAAGTCAAGCACTTACACACACATATATACACACACACACACACACACACACACACACACACACACACACACACACACACACACACACACACACACACACACACACACAAATATCCTGTTCAGACACACACACACACACACACATACACACACACACACACACACACACACACACACACACACACACACAATACTGTACTTATCGTATGACACCTGAAGTCAAGCACTTACACACACATATATACACATATACACACACACACACACACAAATATCCTGTTCAGACCTCTTCACCTGAAGGTTACTCCCTATGATGCCTTCATTCACCTCCAATCACCTGAGGGCATAGTGAGCCAGCAGACTGGCCTGTGCTCCGTTTCCCAATCCTTTCAGTCGCAGCCATGAATACCAATGTATTCACACACACACACACACGCACACACACACACACACACACACACACACACACACACACACACACACACACACACATTTTGGTTCTCTCTCTCTCTCTGTCTGTGTTGCACATACACGACAAGGGAGAACTAGACACCATCCCTACCCCACCCTGCCTTCGTTCTGCTCCTGAGGAGTGTTTGTCTCCTAGGCTAAGACTAGGCCCTAAGAGTAGTGAGTGTGTGGGTCCTGAGAGGAGTGTGTGGGTCCTAAGAGGAGTGTTTGGGTCCTAGGCTGAGAGTAGTGCTTAGGTTCTGAAGAGAAGTGTGTGGGTTCTAAGATGAGTGTGTGGGTCCTAAGAGGAGTGTGAGGTTCCTAAGGGGAGTGTGTGGGTCCTAAGGGGAGTGTTTGAGTGCTAAGAGGAGTGTTTGGACTCTAAGAGTGTTTGGGTCTAAAGAGGAGTGTTTGGGTCCTAGACTAAGAGGAGTGTTTGAGTGCTAAGAGGAGTGAATGGGCTCTAAGAGTGTTTGGGTCTAAAGAGGAGTGTTTGGGTCCTAGACTAAGAGGAGTGTTTGAGTGCTAAGAGGAGTGATTGGGCTCTAAGAGTGTTTGGATCTGAAGAGGAGTGTTTGGGTCCTAGACTAAGAGGAGTGTTTGAGTGCTAAGAGGAGTGAATGGGCTCTAAGAGTGTTTGGATCTGAAGAGGAGTGTTTGGGTCCTAGACTAGGAGGAGTTTGAGTGGCAGGAGGAGTGAATGGGTGCTCAGCAGTGCTGGGTGGGAGAGGCGTCCCCTGGAGGCGTACGTAAATAGGCTGAGAGACCCGTAAGAGCAGAGATTTTATTCACGTAAGAGGAGATATCTTACTCACGTAAGAGGAGATATTTTACCCACGTCAGAGGAGAGATTTCACTCGTGTAAGGTGAGAGACTTCACTCACATAAGAGGAGAGATTTTAGAGACTTCATTCACATAAGAGGAGAGATTTCAGTTTTGTAAGAGGAGAGCTTTTGCTCACTCACACCTAAAAGCCTTTTCACACTGACACTGACATGACTCATCCTCTGCCAACATGGCCAGGGCCTTTCCTTTCATATATAGGGCCCTATGATTTACACGATGCGGAAAACATGGGCGGAATTGCGAAATATATGTATTACTGTAAAACGGAATTTTGTTACAAACGCGGAACTGTATGGAATTTGCAGAGTTAAGTTATTGTAGTGATATTTATTAGCCCTTTCATATCAATCTCAACATTACTAAATTACTAAACACTGCTCCTAATCAGCATAAACACACCATCCGATGCCATTTGTGGGGGCACTGTTCTTGTGGCGACCGGCAGTGGGTGTTGGTGTGCGTCCTGGACAATCTATGTTTTGCTGTGTTCTTTGTAGTGCCTTGCTCCAGCTTCATTTCAATAAATACATTTGACTCGAGTTGGGAAAATCAAGTACCAGATTTCTTCTTCGTCTTCTTTTTCTTCTTCTTCTTCTTCGTCTTCATTTCCTGTTGCCCGGACGTTCTGTCGTTCCTCCTGTGTTCTTTTGCCCTTTCATCTTCCCTTCCCTCCTGCACTTCTTTACCAGGATCTTCTCTCTTCCTTGTCATTTTCCCCTTCTTCCTCTTCTCGTTTTCTTTTTCACTCGCTCCCCTGCACTTCCCTTCCTGCTGTTGTGGGAAGAGGGGAACTAAAAACACACACACTAACACACACACACACACACACGCACACAGACACACATACACACACATGTGCACACACATACACACACACACACGCACACAGGCACACGTACACACACATGTGCACACACATACACACACACACACAAACACGTGCGTACACACACACACACACACACACACCTGTTTCTGCTGCAGGGTCTGGCCCCTGGAATGTGAGCTGCTCTGGGAACGCTCAGGGAACGCTCAGGGCAGCGGGAACCAGAGCCCCCGCGGAATCCACACCTCAGCACAAACACACCCTCTCCTCTCACAGCGCCAGGCATGGATGCTGACACCAATACAGATGTTTGTGTGTGTGTGTGTGTGTGTGTGTGTGTGTGTGTGTGTGTGTATGTGTGCGTGAGTGTGTGAGTGTACTTGTGTTTGCATGTGTGTGTATGGGCCAATGTGAGTGTGTGTGTGTGTGTGTGCATGTGTGTGTGTATGCACCAGTGTGAGTATATGTGTGTTTATGTGTGAATGCGTATATGCATGTGTGTGTGCGAATGTGTGTACGTGTGTGTGTGTTTTTGTGTAGTGTGTGTGGTCAGCTTTTTCCCTTTGAGCGTAAAGCCACACCTGCTTTTCCTCTTCTGCTGCGCGCTGTGGCTCAGTAGAGAAACACAGCAGAGGAGTTTGTGTGCGACGCATGAAGCTGTCAGCGCTGCACTCGTAAATGCCCCCATAAGACCCCTGAACTAACGGCACTCCTGACCTGCTTAAATGCCCCATAAGACCCCTGAACTAACGGCTCTCCTGCCCTCCCTAAAGGGCCCCATAAGAGCCCTGAACTAACGGCTCTCCTGCCCTCCCTAAAGGGCCCCATAAGAGCCCTGAAGTAACCTAACGGCTGTCCTGCCCTGCTTTCCTGTCCTCCTCCTCCAGCTCTGCTTCCCCACGCTCTGTGTGACACACTTGGGCTACATGTGAATCTTATTGTACGTTTGCACCGGGTGCTACTGAAGCGATAGAACAGCTGAAGATGCCCTAACAGCAACGTTCTTGATCGCTTATGTCAGTCATGATGTGAAACATCTTATAGTAAAATGTTCAATTTAATGGCTGTCTATAGACTCAACACATTCTACACATTCCAACTGGTTGCTGTCATAGCTCATTACCATAAAGTTCAATAGGTACATTTTAACTTCGGCCTTTTGCTCTGGTCCCTGAAGACACTTTGCTGACAGCCTTCTCGGCCTTGCCACCCCCATAAGGTGCCATCTTTCCATAGTCAAAAAATGGCTTCCACTGGTGCGGTAGCTCTTTCTCCCAGTGTGAACGTACAGCGGCTTCCCTCTGTGGGGGATGGTACTGTGTTGTTGTTTGTGATCATGTGTTTAACCCATTAGGTCTTCATTGCTCTGGGGAAGGAGGTGTTGTTAGGAGTTTGGGGTCTCATGTCAAGTAGGCTAGTTCAGGGGTGTGGGAGTGCTCACCCCAGCAGGGCCCTAGTAATTTAGCCCCTTTGATCAGCTCTGAAAGGGTTAACTGTTCAGCGAACCAGTGCAGAGATTGCCTTTGACTTCATTCAGCTACTCAACTCAGCATGGCGAATTCTCACAGCATAAAACACATTCTCAATTCTCATTCTTAAGGATGGCATTCTATAGAACGCCAGAATGGTGGAATCTCATTCCAAAGAACGCTAGAACCTCAGTCAGCAGATTCCGAAAGCCGCCCCTGTAATTGGGCCTGTCACAAACGGACGAGTTTCTCTGGCCATTGTTGCAGTGTTGGCCAGTGTTGTAATTGAATTGTGGCCAAACGTGCCGACAACAGGCAAAAAGAAAAGCCAGTAATATCCTGCCACCTCCAGGATAATGAGCTTTTATTGATTAAAAAAAAAAAGAATCTCTTCCCTACGTCGCAGTCGGGCTCTTAGATCGCCGTCTCCATTGTAAGCGCCCAGGGGAACGTTGGCGGTCGCTTTGTTTTGTGGCAATTCCCCCCACTAATAAAAATTCATTGACTTAACCGTTTTTCAAACCACCATGTTGTTTTTTTTATAGTTCAGGCTTCTCTATGACTAGCCCCTGCTAACAGGAGGTCAGGCAGCCTTTTCAACAGCTGCTGCTACACACACAGTAAAAGCCAATGCCAGCCCCAACACACACACACATATGTACACACACACACATGCACATACGCACACGCATACACTCTCACACGCACATACACACACAGCATACAGTCCCTATGTTTGGGTTTGAAGTTCAGTTCTTGCAATAAGATCTACCAAAAGTCAACAAATGGTTGAGGTAGAGTCTATGGAGGGAGTGAGAGAGAGAGGGAGTGAGGGAGAGAGAGGGAGTGAGGGAGAGAGAGGAAGTGAGAGAGAGAGAGAGAGGGAGAAAGAGAAGGAGAGGTGATAAAGACAGAAGGAAAGACAGGAGTGATGAAGTGGAGGTGTGAGTTAGGGGGTGGGGGTGACGTTACGGGAGAAAAGGAGATGGTGTGATTGGTCGTTCTTCGCCATGTTTGTGTGTGTGTGTGTGTGTGTGTGTGTGTGTGTGTGTGTGTGTGTGTATGTGAAAGGGAAAGTGACACAGCACTGCTGAATGGGGTCGATAAAGGCGGTGATTGATGGACGAGGCCTTTTAATTGGACGGCATGGCTTTGTCCAAGCGCTGAAAAGAGGAGGGGGGGCAGCAAAGGTCTGCAGTCAAGAGACCTCAGGGGGCGTAATGCTTCCTCTGCTCAAGACAACACCTAGGACACTAGCTCACACACACACACACACACACACACACTCACACACATGCACGTACACTCACACACACATTGACACACACACACATATACACACACACACACATTTAGACACACACACACATGTACATACACACACCATACACACACATTTACACACACGCGCATACACATACATACACACACACATTCACCACAGACACAGACACACACACATCCAGAAACTTAGACATGGACACATTAACACACAGTGTTGTGGCAAACACACAAATAGCTCCAACAAATAGCCACACACACTTACACTTACACACACAAACCCACTCACGCACTCACTGAAGCGCAAGGCTGACAAAGTATGAAACACAGCGGTGTAAGAGAACCTGTACAAACCACAACCCCCCTTTTAGTAACACTTTCCCACACACACACACACACACACACACACACACACACACACACACACACACACACACACACACACACACACACACATACTGGAGTTGACAGCGCAGCCAGTCTACTGTCTTTGTAGGGAGACGGGAGATTGTCATCACACATTTCCCGTTCCTGTACCCCTCTCAACCCAGGCCCCACACGCGCGGGCACACAAACACACACAAACACACACACACACATACACACACACACCACCATGCCCTCTCTCCCACCCCCTTCTGCTTCCCAGCAGGGAGGGTGCAGTTGGCACGGGCGCTATAGTCAGCAGGCCTGGCCACGGCGAGAGGAGAGGAGGAGGAGAGGAGAGGAGAGGAGAGGAGAGGGGAGAAGAAGGGGAGAGGAAAGAGGAGGAGAGGGGTTGAGAGGAAAGAGGAGGAGAGGGGAGACGAGAAGAGAAGAGACAAAGAGGCGCAGGGGGAAAAGAGGAGTGATGGGATGGAGACTTGGTTGGTTCCAAGAGGGAAGAGCTGCCTGCCCATCACCCTGCATGCAAGAGAGGAGCAGAGAGGAGAAAAGATGAGAGGAGAAGAGTGGAAGAGAAGGAATGGAGAGAACAGAAGTGAAGCAAGAGAAGAGAAGGAGAGGAGAGGAGAGGAGAGGAAAGGACAAGGAAGCTGAAGAGGAGAGGAGTGAAGAGGAGTGTCTCTTTAGGTCTTTTAGTCAAGTTGTGTGGCAGCATTACAGTCATTCAGTCTTTGAGACATTCGTTTCCAAAGCCACCTGTAGCACAAATAGACACGTTCATTTTATTGCACTGCCAAGCATTTGGGGCTCTGTGAGAGAACATCATAAGCCAATCCCACCACCCCTGACTTTCTTTCTGCCAAATGCCCCCGTCCCATCCCCGATCCCCACCCACAGGCTTGTGGCAGTGAGCCCTGGCCCTTCCTCTGTTATCCACAGAGACACACAGGACTAACAACATAAGCTCACGGCCTCTCTGATTTCCCCCTGCGCCAAAGTGCTGATTGCACCCACTGATGAAGTGTGGGCCTGCTGTGCTGCTGTGCTCTGCTGTGGGCAAAGGCATCTGCTGGATGAAGGCATCTGTCCTGTGTTCCGTTTTTACCAAACTGTTGAAGCACATGTTCAGCGAGGTCCCCCTTCACTGTGCTCCCTCAAAAAGTGCCATATGAATGCAGTGTGACAGAGTCGTTGTTGTTGTTGTTGTTATTGTTGTTGATGATGGGTTTTAGACGTGACACAGAGACAGAGAGTGGGGCGATGTGTTATGGTGCTGTGGTTCTGCTTGTCCAGCACTGTGGTCAGCTGTTGTTGGTGTTTTTACAGTGCTATAAATATGAACATGTTGTTGTTTTTAAAGTGCTATAAATTATAAATAAAGATGACTCGACTTGTCTATTGTGTTGCTTAGGTAACAGGTAGGTAATGCCCCATTCACATACACTTCTAGGGAAGTGTATGTGAATGGGGCATTTGTTCTGATATGTAAGAGATGTAGGCCCAGTTGGAGAGAGGGATAGAAAGAGAGAATGAGAGAGACATAGCATGGGGGTAGAGAGAGAGGAGGAGCAGGCGAGATGCCATTACTATGTGTGGTCTCCTACCCCCAACCCACGCCCCCCTGCTTGCCTCTGCTGAGAGAGCATGTGTGGGAATAAGTGTTTCATTATGGGAGGAAAGCTGCTGAGCTTGTCTCCTCGGTGATGGGACCCTGGGACCTCCCGCTGCCCCCCCCCCCCCACCCCATCCTCATACATCTCCCCCGCTCATTTCCCCTCGGCATTCTGGGAGCATCAGTTCGTCATGGCGACGCCCGCATTGCCTGCCATCCCTGCTCATGGATGAATATTTATGAGCTGAGGAGCGAGCCCATCCCTGTACACACACACCGCACACACACACACACACACACACACACACACACACACACACACACACACACACACACAAAGGCATGTTAAATTGAAGACCACACATACACCCGCACACAGGAATGCACACGTTCTCTGAAACACTCACACACAAAAATGTGCACACATACACAGATGCCAACTGGGGACCAAAGAAGCAGATAAACACACACACACACACACACACGCACACACACACACACACACACACACAGGGACACACCCAGTAACACAGTGCAAGCTGGGGCAGAGAGTAGCACCCCTGCTGTGATTTGCCAGTGTCTCAGAGTGTCATTAACACGCGCCGACTGTCATTAGGCATAATTACTGCAGCTGGACTGAAGGAGGATGAGTCAGTCACACACACACACACACACACACACGCACACACACACATGCTGAGAGGGGGGATAGAGCCGTCTCACCCCACTCAGACACATTAATGCTGGAGTAGAGATACATCAACAGCAGGAGTTGAGTGTGTGTGTGTGCCTCTCTTTCTGTGTGTGTGTGTGTGTCTTTTTCCTTGTGTGTGTGCACATGAGTGTATGCATGCCAAAGTGTGTGTGTGCTTGTCTGCCTGAGAGAGACTGCCATGTGTGTTCATGTAGGGAAGATTGTATGTGTACTGTGTGGGTGTGTGTGTAGGGCAGATTGTCTGTGTTTGTGTGCGTAGGGCAATTTGTGTGTGTGTGTGTGTGTATGTGTGTGTGTGTGTGTGTGTGTGTGTGTGTGTATGTGATGTGTGTGTTTGATGTGTGTGTGTGTGTGTGTGTGTGTGTCTGTGTGTGTGTATGCGATGTGTGTGTGTGTGTGTATGTGATGTGTGTGTGTGTGTGTGTGTGCAGGGAGGTAGGGGGGGTTAATAACAGGGCCATAACTCACCTGAGGACGTTTCTGCTGCAGATGATGAAGCACCAGCTGATGTGGTGAGCGCTGGGCTATGCTTTGCTATGGAGCGCGCTCAGTAGCTCCGCCAGGCTGCAAATGGAACATTTGTCGCGCGGTCCGCCCTCTGTGTAGAACGCATGACATCCATTACACCGCGGGGACGATTGAGATTAATTGCGTGCCCAAATGTGAGTGAGTGCGGGTGTGTTTGTGTGTGTGTGTATGTGTGTGTGTGTATTTGTGTGTATGTCAGGTCTTGTGTGTGTTGTGTTTATGTTTGTGTGTTTTGTTTACATTCTGAGGCATCTGTGAAGGTCCCCAGGTTCAGGTGTTAAATTGATAAAAGTAATTATCCTCGGCGACGACAGGCCCATCTGCGATGCAGGAGAGATGGAATGCATCAGGTGCAGCCTGAAGCACGTCCTTGCCTCTGCGAACCCCAGGTGTGTGTGTGTGTGTGTGTGTGTGTGTGTGTGTGTGTGTGTGTGTGTGTGTGTGTGTGTGTGTGTGTGTGTGTGTTGCAGGCAGGCAGCGGGCGTTTTGGGAGTGAGATTCATATCCACCATCACAAAGATTATTCATACGCTCCTCTTTTGTCTCACTTGGGATGTCTCTACAATGGCTGCCAAACATGATTAAAAAAACACACACACACACACACACACATTCCAGAATCTTATCGCACAGATCTGGAATGCACACTTCACACAATGGTTTTACTTGAGTTCATTATGCCATCATTAAATGAAAACAGCAATCACACACACACACACACACACACACACACACACGTGTGCGCACACAGACAAACACACACGAACCCGCTCATCTTGCTTGCTCATGTTGCTTGCTCAGAACAGGACCAGCTAGTTTTTTGAAATGTGGAAATAAAATTCTGTTTTATGACTTCTGGGACGCACGGAAGACGCTAGAAGAAGCTGCCTGCGCACTTGTCTACATGATTCACTGTCTTCTCCATCTCCATCTCCAATCGCGTCCTTCGCTCATGCAGTTGTTACAGAGTGTCTAAGCCACGGAGAGTTGTTGCTGAATTGGTTCCTTTGTTGGGAGGCTTCTATTAGTCCGTGTGAGTTCTTTCAAAAGGGAGTGAGGGATCGCTCGCTTCTTGCTGTGTGTGTGCGTGTGTAGGGCAGATTGTGTATGTGGGCGTAGGATGAGTCTGTGTGTGTGTGTGTGTGTGTGTGTGTGGGTCGGTGGGTGTGTGTGTGTGTGTGTGTGTGTGTGCTTGCGGTGTTTTCTGACGGGATTTCAAAACAGTGTGTCACTGTCGATTGGACAAATGGAAACTGTATCTCTTGCGCTCTCGCTCTTTCCTTCTCTTCTACTCACTTTGCCTCGCCTCCTTTTCCCATCTCATACTCCAAAGTGCACGTACACACACACACACACATGCAAACACACACATACACACACACACACATACAAGCACACACACAAGCACAGACACAGACACACCCACCCACACACACACATACAAACACACACAAGCACAGACACAGACAAACCTACACACACAAACAAACACAGACACACACACCCCCCACACACACACACAGACACACAAGCACAGACACACACACACACACATACAAACACATACACACACACACACAAACACACACACACACACACACACACACACACACACACAGAAAACGTTATGAACAGAGGGGAGTTCCCCCAGAGGTCACCTTAGCCTTGCGTGTGTGATTGTGTCTGGGCGTCGTGCTGGGAAGATTGCACCGTGAGCCCCCACCGCTGGCCTTGATTGCAGCGCAAAGCTCCTCTCATCCCCTCGCACCCTCAGTCTGATTGACGGCAGTCTAATGGGGTGACCCCCCCCCCCCACCCAGCAGGACTAGCGATAGCTATCACCTGTCTAACCTTACATGGCCGTGAGAAGCACTAACACACCTGTACTGCTTTTTTAAGACTATGATTCACTCTCGGTTTTGTAGTATTATGACAAATTTCTATGATACTGAAGATTTGTGTGGGAGGTTAATGATGATGATGTTGTTGTTGATGAGGCCTGAGGAAGTTTTTGTTGAATAGCTCTCCTCTGTCAGATCTGCTGACTAGGCTAGGCCTGCACCGTTAAGCCAACAGCTGCTTGCCAAATTAAATTCTGCAGCTTAATTAGCTGCCTCCCAACTAGTTTCTTGGAAGGGGGAATGTGTGTCCCAGTTGGCCTTTTTTATTCCGACATTAAACTACTGGAAAGTGTAGAAGACAAAAAGCAGAGGAGATAAAGTTGGAGCCGAAAGCAGAAAATGGCTGGATGCTGGCTGGTTTAGGCTAACCCGTCTGAAAGCAGAAAATGGCTGGCTGCTGGCTGGTTTAGGCTAACCCGTCTGAAAGCAGAAAATGGCTGGATGCTAGCTGGTTTAGGCTAACCCGTCTGAAAGCAGAAAATGGCTGGCTGCTGGCTGGTTTAGGCTAACCCCTCTGAAAGCAGAAAATGGCTGGATGCTAGCTGGTTTAGGCTAACCCGTCTGAAAGCAGAACATGGCTGGATGCTAGCTGGTTTAGGCTAACCCGTCTGAAAGCAGAAAATGGCTGGCTGCTGGCTGGTTTAGGCTAACCCGTTTGAGAGCAAGTTTGTTAACTGAGCAAGTCATTCCAGAATCCTATCACACAGATCTAGAATTTACACTTCACACTTTTTTCACTTGAGTCCATTATGCCATCATTAAATTAGCAATCGGCATTCATACACACACACACACACACACACACACACAGACACCCACCCACCCACACACACACACACACGTGTGCGCGCGCACAAACACACACACGCTCAGTCAGCAATCATACCTAATTACACCTGTGATGATGCTGCTTTTGGCACCTAATGTCTGTCTAGCCTTGAATGCTTATTGCACATCAAGAGTGTCAGCACTGAATCACTGGGCATCTGATTCACTCTCATCATAGTCAGACTGTGTGTCTGTGTCTGTGGCCTGGCCCGTTGCATTCAGGCATACTTAATACGAGAGCAAATGGCTTGGTACGCTGTCACTTTCGTTTTATAGAAACGCCGGAAGATTGGAGAATAAACACGCTTCTTTGCCCGACCTTCCTTTATTCCCGATCTCCATCTTCCATTAGCGGTGTGTCCTTGAGGCCTGGGGGGATCGTCTGGAGCTAGCGGTGCAGACTAGTGGTGCAGACTAGCGCAGAGATGAATGGGGGTCAGGACTGTTGTCTTTCCTCCCTCACTCCGTGACAGGCCCATGGACTTTGCAGTCTCACAGTGATTGTGAAATGCCCCGCCCCCTTCCATTCAGAATTCATGGTCATATTCTCCCCCCTCCCTTGCTTTGCCCTGACATCCAAATTGATGGTCCTACGCTGCCCTACAAAGGCAAAATGCAGCAACTACATGAACATAGCAACTGAGAGAAATGCCTTTAACCTTGTCATACTGCCCAGTCCAACATGTTGCAGGTACCACATAATAGTGGTGATGCTTTTATGTAGCCTACTTTCTTACAGTTTTTCTCAATTGTTTACACACAATTCCTTGTACTTCAGACATAATGACCACAACATGTAAGTCATGCACCAACCCCATTAACCGATTCTGCTAAACTACAAACACAATTCCTGCTTTGCACTGAAATTGCAGTTCTAAAACACACCTTTTTCAAAACACTATAGACAATTCTCTGCATTTGGCACAATTTTCATGACAGAAATCTCTTGTTTTCACAAGGAACACACAGTGATTCAAAATTCTAAAGTCAATTGCCCTACTATGTACACTGACTCATCACATCGGCAAACACCTGTCACACAGCTTTACAATTAGCTATCAGAGCTTTGGAAGAGGCAGAGCCACAGCTAGAGGAGTGAGAGTAAGAGGAGGAGGACGGGGAGGACACGGACAAGGACGAGAAAGGACCGTAATCTCTGATGAGATCAGAGCCATTTTGGTTGACCATTTGTTCAATTAAATTATTTTACAGTAGTTGTTTAGTTGTTTACGTATCTCTCTCCATATTCTACAATCCTCAACACAATTGAGGATTTTTTTTTGACTGGAGATGAAAGTGTATGACCAAAATCCACAAATGCGTGTACCCTTTCTCTAAGCTATGGAAGACGCATATGGAAATATAGCAATTGATGCTTTTCATGGATGGATTTGCTGCTAGGCCAGGAAAAACATTGCATGTGATGTGGATGAGGTGCTGTGGCCACACAAAAACAGAAGAAAGGATGCAGCATCATTTTTTTTTGTAATGAATAGGCTACAGTAAATTCTTCTGGTCTATTGTATGTAGACCACTGTAGGTGCAGCTTTGTGTTGATTGGGATGCACAGTGTGTACACGGTTTTTGTGTGAAAAATAAAATATATTTGTAACAATGTATATGTGCGTTCTGAGTATAAAAACAATATTCTAAAATATAGCACACTTATGCATGTACTGTCTGTAGCAAGTGTAACACTGAACAAAAAAAGGCCTACATCATTATGATGAATGGAGAAGAAGTGTTTTCCATTTATCATAGTGTTTTACATTAAGCACATCAGGGTTCAAATGGTTGTTATAAATGTCTATTCATGTGATGGTTTGTGTTTGTCATTTGACAACAAAATAGCATTTTGAGAAGAAATAACATTGTTTTGAATGCAGAGTTTAATTTTGCAGGAGAAGTGAGTGGTTTTGCCCATTGTGTGTGTGTTTTTTCGATTTGTGTGTAGAGTTCTGAGAGTATGAGGCATGCTTTCAGGAAATGTGTTGAAACAATTGAGAAAAACTGCAATAGTCACAAGTCACAAGACAAAGGAGGTGTTATAAAGTCAATTTCTAGTCTAAACTCAATTTGATAAAATATGTAGTTACTGTCCTTTGGCTTTGTAGAGCAGTACACTCCACTTCAGTCTTACTTTTGGTAGGTAGGGCTAGGATGTAGTTGAGATATTGCGTTATACTTTTTGATGGTAGAGAAGGTGTTTTGGGAGTTCTGTTCCCACTTTTTGAAGCTAGATGAGGTATTCGGGACGCTGATTTGATCTCACTTTTTAAAAGGTAGGCAAAGTACTCAGGGGGCTGCAGTGTGTGTGTGTGTGTGTGTGTGGCTGGCCCCTGCTGCTTTGAGTTTGTTCCTCACTGGGGCGCGATCTGGTTTAAAATTCACAGCTGCACACCAGCACGATAAAACATACAGTGATATGCTGATATATCTTTGCAGCTTTTGTTATGTTATTGAGCAACTACAGTAACCCCAATCCCTCATACTGGTCGATCTATACCAGAATGGCAGATACAAGGTGACTCTCCATCCAACATAATGGATGACTGTTACGAGGATAAGAGAGACAAGGAAGTCTCCATGACCCCAGGAAGAGGTAGCTCCTTCGGTGTGGAGTTTGATTTATTTTCTCCTTTTTAGACACATGCTGACCATGGCCTCCCAACAGTTTTTGAAAGACACGGAGGACACACGTGTGCAGGTGTTTTTGTTGTTGTTGTGTGGGCAGCCTTTGCCTGAGAGAGAAAAGGGAGGATCTGAGGTCAAGGTGTCTGCTTTATTGTAGACCAAGACCTGTGATGGGGCCCCTTACCTTCAAAACCCACAGTTTCCTGGTACTGAATGCTGGTGTATGAAACCTCTTTTTTGCTCTCTCTCTCTGTTTCTCTCTTTCTCTCTCTCTCTCTCGCTCTCTTTTGTTCTTTGTTTTTCTCTGTCTTTGATCCTGATGCTCTCTACTTTTGTTTCTATCTCTCCCTTGCATCCTGTCGCTCCCTCTCTCTTTCACTCACTCCTTCTCTCTCTCCTCTCTCTCTCTCCTCTCCCTCTATTTTATCCCTCTAAACTTTATTTTCACCTGTCTCCTTACCTTTTTTCTCTCTCCTCCCTGCTTTTCCCTCTCTCTCAATGCTCTTTTTCTCGCCCCTCTACCTCCTAGCTGTCCTTTTTTCTTTTCTCTCTCTCTGTTTCACCTTTCTCAGTTTCTCCTCTCCTCTCTCAGCACCTCATCTCTGGCTCAGTCTCTGGAGAGGGCGAGGGGTAGGCTGTGTAGCATGTGTTTGAATTATTGATTGGCTTTTGTGATTTATCATTTGGACTCTGGTCTCTGGAGGAGGCACAGGGATGTGTGTGTGTGTGTGTGTGTGTGTGTGTGTGTGTGTGTGTGTGTGTGTGTGTGTGTGTGCCTGTGTGTGTGTTAAAAGCCTCATTCCCACCGCTGCTTCACCACCAATTATTAGACTAAGCGTAGACACTGCAGAGCTCTCTTTCCTCCCCTCTCTCTGTCTCTCTCTCTCTTTCTCTCTGTCTCTCTTTCTGTGTGTCTCTCTCTCCTTCTATCCGCCTCTCTCTACCTCTCTCTCAAGCGCAAGGGTCTCATTCTCTCCTCTGCCCCGCAAGCATTTCCTGACACATCGCCCCTTTCCCCCATGGGTCGGTTGCTATGGTAACTGCTTAAAACATAGCGTTTAAGAGCCCTATTAAGGCAAGGGGTTGTACACAGCGTGTGGGTGGGGGGGCGGATGGGGCTGGGGGGTGGGGGCAGTTCTGACATGCTCAGCTGGAAACACAAAAAGCCCTGGAGAGGGTAGGCCCAGCTCACATGAATACATCAGGAGCAAGGCCGGTTCCCCCTCTACATGGCTTGTAGGGGTTATATTGGGGGGGGGGTTACATGCATAAAATCCACACTGAAGGTGGTTGCCCCCACGTCTCTCGGCTGAGTAGCCCAAAGCAATGAATATGAAACGTGTTTGCTGTTCCACTAGATCCTCGACACCACAGGAGCAAATTACCACTTCGGGGTTCTTCTTGTTCAAGTCAGTGTTTCAGCAGTATAGAGAGGCAGGCGTGTCCATATCACCCCAGCAAAATGATTGTATGCCCTGACTAGGCTACGTGTTCACTTTGTGTCACCCTTGAAATCCTCTCCACACCCGGGCCTGATTGATTGTTTCAACAAGACAGGTTAATTTAAAAAAAGACAGTCTTGGAAAAAGCAGGTTATTAGCCCGGAGTGAACCCAGGGGTTTCGGGCCAAGCATAGATTTCCAGTCTCACTTCATGGATTTCCACTTTGGAAACGGAAACATTTGGCGAGCGTTGTCTCTGTGACAGGCAGCTATTACCTCTGCACACCTATTATCATTTCAGCTCCAGTGCTGCATTCACACACACACACACACACACACACACATTATCATTTCAGCTCCAGCCTCACATTCACACACATACGCACACATATTCACACTCGCATACACATGTGCACACACACACCTATTATCATTTCAGCTCCAGGCCCACATTCACACACACACACACACACACACACACACACACATACACATGTGCACACACACACACACACACACACATACACACACACACACACCTATTATCATTTTAACTCCAGCCCTCCACTCTGCTCTACAAAGACAAAAGGCAGTAAGTACACATCTTGTCAAAACTGAGTTTAGACAGTAAGTTGACTTTATAACACCTCTTTTGTCTTGTGACTAGGCTAAATATCTTCTTCCTGTTAAGAAAGTACATAAAAGCATCACCGCTGTTATACCTACTGGACTGGGCAGTATGATGACTTTGAAGGCATTTTTCTTAGTTTTACTGTTCGTGTAGTTACTGCACTTTGCCTTTGTAGGGCAGCATTGACTGGAGGTCTAACTGTACATACAGACCAGGAGCGACCAAAGCGAACAGGTCACCGAGGTCGCTGAAGATGCTTTGATGTTGAATTCGCTTTGTTCGCTTTGTGCGGTCAAGACGTATCATTTCGAATGTTGGATTTAGCTCAGTAAATAACAGACGTTGGTAAATCTATGTATTCTAGTTGGTTTTCGCTGAACCACGTTATAGCTCATTGCCATAAAGTTAACTGAGTTTTAACTTCTCTTTTTCGCTCTCGTCGCCAAATTCGCTTCGCTGCCGGTGAATTCCCTCTGTTCGCCCAATTCACCGACTCCATAGAGAAATAATGACTTCCTTCGCTCTGGTCGCAGCGACTCCTTATCCGCCAACTGTGAACTCGACCGTCAAGGCCTCCGCACAGCGGCTTCGCCATTGACTGGGGTGCACTTTTGAATTTTAAAGTAAGAAACATTAGAGAGATATTTTTTGGTTATCTTTCAAAAAGTTTAAGCACCCAGCCACAGAAACACGGGGTGTTGAGTGCGCTTGTCCTTGTTTTTCATTTTTGCACTTTTGACTTTGACAGTTTTGTTTGCCGAACATACACTGGCCTTGCACAGGGTCTAGCAAATGTCACAGTGATTTCCAAATGATTTGACCTACAGTTCAGTACTGTTCAACTCTGGTGCACGGAGAGATGTGTATTAAAAACAGTGGAATCGTAGTGAAAAGCACTGCTTTATGTCAGTGGCCTTGGCAGGAGGTGAAAGAGGTGGGGAATCTTTTTTTTTTTTCTTCTTTTTTTACTCTGAGGCTTCGGTCTTTGGAGTGGGTTGTGTAAATGACGGTTGGATGGATTTGAACCAGGGTTTCTGTGGGCAAGTTTAATGTTGTTGGTTTCTCCATAGCTCTCCTAGAGGGGTAGTTTTCCTCCAGATCCCCGCCTCTGACATTGTCAGATGGCTAAAAAAAAAGAAATGCTTTGTCTTTGTCTTTTTTTCTTCTAATGAAGTCTCCCTCAGTCTTTCATTCACTGTCTTTCATTATTGTCACTCTTATGTTTATTTTTCTGATTTCTATTCTTCCTTCTTTCTTCTCAGCCCCAGCCTTCACTGCTCATTTTTTTGCAGCCCTAGCCATATCTGTGTGTCAGCACAGCCTTAATGAGGCCCTTCCATTATCCCCCCCCCCTTCCCCCATCCATCCCTTATTGGATGTTACTAGGAATTAAGCTTTACTGGGGCACTGTCCCCCCAGCCTACCCCCCCCCCCCATCCTCCCCGCTCCTCTGTCCAACATGCACAACACAATGCTAGGAGACGAGGGAGCAAGGTTTTTCAAGGTTTCCTTGTGTTTGTTAATAAAGTCTTTAAACATTTTTTACTGGGCCACGTGCCCAGTAAAAAAAAAAGCCTAGTGATGCCCATGCCCCCCACCACCCCTGAACCCATCCCACCTCCCACCACTCCTAAACCACAGCCCCTGAACACCACTACCCTCCACCCCTAAACCACCTTGCCTGAACCCCCACCACCCCTAAACCACCTCCTCTGAAGCCCCACTACCCACCACCCCTGAACCACCTCCCTTAAACCCCAACTGCCCATCACCCCTAAAGTACCTCCCCTGGCCGTGGGCCAGTCAGCCTGCCTGCTCTAGTGCCGCACACCTTACTCTCACGGGCAGCTAAGTTTACAGCGGTTCGAGGGTTCGTTAACTTGGGCGCCACGCGGAGTCCATGCTGTAAAAGGGTGGGGGAAGTAATGGATGGAGCTGATTTATATGCTAATGAGCAGACCTACCGCTGGGACTGGGGCTGGATGGGAAATGAGAGCCATTACTCCTAACGATGTTGCTAATCTCTCCCCACTGCAGATCCCACCACAGCCACACCCATACCCAGGCTAGCCGTTCAGCCTGCGCAACTGGAGGCTATGCTATGCCATGTGGTGGAATGGCTCCCTGCAGTGCTGCTTCACCTGATTTTTTAGTAGAGCACGGCTTCATTTCAAGTGTATGGTACAGTGGGTAAATTAAGTCAGAGTAAGGGGGTAATCTCTCTAATAGAAGAGCCTTGTAGATTTTGTTGTGCATGGAGAAGGACGGCGTATGGTCCTTCTCATCAAGGGTTTACGGCTCACTCAGAGTTAATACCTAGTGTTGTCACTGAACCTCGCACTTGAAACACACCCCAGGCTGTCTTTAGCATAGAGGGAAAGCAGAATTGTCTTTCTTATGTCTCATTCGAACTACAGATCGGTGACCCACTTCTGCAAACTGTGTGGTTATAGCCCATGGAGGGCTGCAAAGCAAATTCACAAGTGCTGTTCACCCTGTTATGAGTTGACGAACCACTGAAATGATTTTGGAGACATTATTGTAGTGTGTAAAAAACTACTTAATGTCGCTGTTAGAGTTATTTTGAAAAAGGTGAAAATCTTAAAGGGCGGATGCTGACAATAGGAGTAAATTAATATAATTTCTCGACTAATGAAAATGGAGTGTAATTTCTTATAAAACGATCGATGAAAAATGAGTTGCAGAGCTCAAGTTTAAAGTCGGTGGCTACTTTTGCATGCTGAGACGGTCTGTGAGCGAGCTCAAAGCCAGCTCGTGTAGGGCACTGATGCAACGTCCTGTAAGTTCGGGCGAGGAGCAGAACTGGGTTTTCTCGTCCTGGTAGCCCCACTGCTGTGAAGCTCGGCAGAGGAGACAGTCGTTCGGGTACGAAATTGGAGTTTGGAGAGGAGGGTCAACGATTCGTTTTCATTTCACTCCTCGTTTGTTGCAGCCTAGTTCTGTCAGTTCGTTTGCGACGTCAACGCGATGCTGGTGGTGGGAGAGCGTGTCTGCTGAGCCGAGGGAGGAAGCTAAAGCTTCACAGAGAGAGAGAGTGCTTAATCACCGGCAGTGATGGCTCGTAATGATGACATCACAAGTGTGGCCATGAACCGAGGGAGGAAGCTAAAGCTTCACACAGAGAGTGCTTAATCACCGGCAGTGATTGCTCGTAATGATGACATCACAAGTGTGGCCATGAGCCGAGAGGAAGCTAAAGCTTCACACAGAGAGTGCTTAATCACCGGCAGTGATGGCTCGTAATGATGACGTCACAAGTGTGGCCACTTCTGACAGCTGAGGCAGGCTGAGGAAACGAGTTATCGCACACAGCTTGGCTGTGTAGGTCTGGGAGCAGAGTCATCCTAACTCTCCATGGCCATAGAGCACACAATAGCTTTACTCTTGTCCAACACCTTCAACCACATCTTTGTCCCGAACACTACACTTTGTGTGTGTGTGTGTGTGTGTGTGTTTGATTGTATGAGTGTGTCGGGGTGAATTGATCAATTGGAACAAAAGAAAGTAGTGTAGAGATAGGTTACAATGACGTACACCAGACCAGAGGGAGCAAGAACAGGGATTGTCGGTGTGTGTGTGTCAGTGAGGAGTGTGTGTGGGGTGTGTGTTTGTGTGTGTGTGCAGTTATCAGTAACGGAAGGCAGAGACGAGTCTGAGCTTTATCAGCGGGACTCTGGGAAACGTTATGTCCTCCGGGGGCTTGACCCATCGCTCGGCTACCCCAGAGGACACACTGGAGCTTAGCGGTTGGCGTGTGTGTGTGTGTGTGTGTGTGTGTGTGTGTGTGTGTGTGTGTGTGTGTGTGTGTGTGTGTGTGTGTGTTTCTGTGTGTGTGTGACCCCACCCTCATTTCTTCCAGCTGAATTGAGCAGTGATGCGGAAACCTCACCCTTTTCCATCAGCCATTACGTGTGGGGTGAGGGTGTGTGTTTGTATGTGTGTATGTGTGTGTGTGTGTTTATGTTGGTGGAGTTGATCTGTTCTGTGGGTGTGCAGCTGATAAGAAATTCATTAACTTTCATGTCTGGCTTAGGGGGTGATGGAAAGAGAGAGTGGGAGAGAGGGATGGAGAGAGAGAGTGGGAGAGAGAAGGGATGGAGAGAGAGAGTGGGAGAGAGGGATGGAGAGAGCGAGTGGGAGAGAGGGATGGAAAGAGGGAAGATAGAGAGGAAAACAGACATGATTTTCTTTCCATGGTGTGTGTTTGTATGTATGTATGTGTGTGTGTTTGTGTGTGTGTGTGTGTGTGTGTGTGTGTGTATGTATGTGTGTGTGTGTTGGGAGGAAGATGGCAGGAGACAGAGAGTGTGTGTGTAACCAGAGAGCCTGTCTGTCTGTAGCGCTGGCTGAGAGCAGCATTGGCTGTTTACTCACAGCCTCTGAAATGCCAGTCACTCTAGACACACGGCTCAGCTCCATATCATATCAAAGGCCACAGTTAAACAGCTTATTATGGGATTCAGTGGGTGTGTTTGTGTATATGCACGTGTGTGTGTGTGTGTGTGTGTTTTGGGTGACTTTGGGGGCATGTTTTTGTGTGTGTGTGCTTATGTGTGTGTCTGGTTGTTATCCGTGTGTGTGTGTGCACTTTTACATCTTCCATAACATGAAAGCCAAACCAGCTCTTTAATTAAATTCCGGACCATGTTCATCATGTCATGTCATGTATGCATGTGTCTGTGTGTGTGTGTGTGCGTGTGTGTGTGCAAATGGCTCTTTCAAAGCAGCCCGAACCCTTAAACGCGTTAAGAAAGCCATCCTCCACACGTTAGCATTCTCACGGGCAGCCTATCTTTTGTCTTGTCACGTCGCAACACAAAGACACATTGCCGTGTCTGACAAATGCACTGCGTGGAGTGCCCAGCACCGCCATCACGAGAGGGCCGTGATAAATTAATCCATTCCTGCCATCTGAGTAAGGCGGTGGCGGTGTCGTCGTTGTCAAGTTAATCATCCATGGTTTTGTCTGGCCCCTACTGCCCTACAAAGGCAAACTGCAGTAACTACGTGAACATAGAAACTGAGAACAATGACTTTAATGTTGCGTTACTGCCCAGGAAAACATGCTATGTGTATAGTAGTGGTGATTTACTTACAAGGCAAAGGGGGTGTTATAAAGTCGATGTCCAGTTTAAACTCAATTTGACAAAATACGTAGGCTAGTTACTGCCTTTTGGCTTTGTAGAGCAGCGTAGGAGGCAGAGATGGAAATTCGCCTCAGCCACCAGCCAAATGCTGGCAAAATATGAAAGTGGCTGGTCAATTTTGGACACCAAATAATTAGTAACTATTGAGTGGCTGGTGAATTTTATTATTTATTTTGGTAAAAGTTCACATTTTGCAAGGTTCATTTCCAGCCGTGGTAGAAGGGCTTTTAGACGAGGCGACAACACCAACCAGCCCTTGCTATATTGCTACATTGCTACATTGCTACATTGTGCCCAACACAGTGTCTCACAGTGTCCTGTGGAGAGATTGCTGCAACCTTGAGGTGATTATATTGTTGCATTACACACTCATTTTTTCTCTTGAATATGACTATCATAGGGTGAATAAACTGTATTGATAGGTGGATAAACTCTGTTAAGAGGTGAATAAATTCTTTCTCTGGCATTTGAGAGATGGGTAAACTCAGTTTACTTGTGTTTATCCTCCACTACATGCCTGGCGACAGCACCAAGCCCTTGCTACACTGTGCCCACCACACAGACTCACGGTGTCCTGTGGACAGATTGGTGTAACCTTGAGGTGATTATATTGTTGCGTTGCTCATTGTACAGCTGAATAAGACTGCGCAGGAATGCACTCATTTCCAGGCTCAACAAATGAGCATATCTGTAAACCGACTGGCATCATAACAGCGGCATTGTTCAAAAAGTAAAAAACACACACATACATGCACCTGCACCTGCAAACAGACACTTAGTGGTCAGAGCACACACACACACAAACACACACACACACACATGCACACAAATACGCGCACACACAGCACATAAACACATACACATATACACACATATTGCTTTTATTTGGAACTCAAAGGCAAGCAAGAAACACAAAGTCCAAACACTTTGGGAACACACACACACACATGTGCGTACACACACACACACACACACACACCCCTATTGACACTGAAAACAATAGGCAATTCTGCCACTCTCCTTCTCGGTCAAAAGGCTTATTAATCGTTGTTTCCGATTCCCATTGTTTATGGGTATCATTATTCATGAATGTTTTTTCCTCCCTCTCTCTCTCTCTCTTTCTCTCCCTCTCTCTTTCTATGTGTGTGTGTGTGTAGGTGTGTGTAGCACATAACTGACCTGTCAGGGAAGACAGATATGATCGTGTAGAGACAAAGCAAGAGGAGAAGATGGCCGCTGTGTTGGAAAAAAGGGAAAAACGCAAACTCAATGAGCGGCCTTATGACGGCAATCAATCAGGGCCAAAAAGGTGCATTACGCCTGACGGGTTGATGAGAGGGCTAGGCTACGAGCGCCCGATCGCATCGGGGATGGGGGTTGATGAGAGGGTTAGGCTAGGAGCGCCCGGTCGGATCTGGGATGGGGGTGGGGCGGGGGGGATGGGGGGGCATGGGGGTAGGTGCGATGGCTTATCTGGAGGCAGGGCCGGTGGGCCAATTGGATCAGATGGATCACAATCCTCTTCCAGGAACCATAGCGATCCATAGCACACACACACGCACAGCACTGACTAACAGCATTAGGCCCTACCCCACACATGTGTTAATGAGTCCCACTGGTCTGCGTGTGTTAGGGTGTGTGTGTGTGTGTGAGGGTGTGTGTGTGCTTGTGGTGATTTGTGCAGGAAAGAGAAAGAAAGAAATGAACAAGTGTGTGTGTGTGCGTGCACATGTGTGCATATCTGTGTGTGTGTGTGTATGTGCAAGAGATGAACAGCACTTTTACATGTGTGTGAGTGTGTGTGTGTGTGTGTGTGTGTGTGTGTGTGTGTGTGTATGAGGCTCCTCCATTTTCCCTCTTAATGCCAGACAATTAGCGGTGTGAAATGGCAGCATCAAAGCACTCTCACACTCTCACATTTGAAATTCTTCACTTCTCCACTTACCCCTCTCTCTCTTTGTGTTTCTCTCTCTCTCTTTCTCTCTATGTGTTCTTTCTCTCACTCTCCTTTTGACACTGTGTTTCTCGCCTCATTTTCTGACATTATATGTTATTTGCCCCAATATCTCATTTCCTGTTTTTCTTTAAGCCTCTTGTCAAGTCTGCCACTCTATTTTAATCGTTTGCCTCAGATATGTTTTATGCTTTGTTTCCTTTCTTATTCTCTTCTCCTGACATTTCTCTCTCTCTCTCTCTGTCTCCCTCTGTCTCTCTCTTTCCCTCTTAGTCTCTCTCTCTCTCTTTCACTCTGTGTGTATGTGTGTGTGTGTGTGTGTGTGTGTGTGTGTGTGTTTGTCTCGTTCTCTCTCTCTTTCTAGATCCTAAACAATTAGTGAAAGTTTTAATGAATTTCCCTGGACTGGCAATCTGATACTTTGTCCTCTGCGAACTCAGGCAACTTTCCTTTTTTTTAATTTAAGTTCCTGGCACTCGTGAGTGTGTATTGGAACTCGATCTATCTCGTCACATCATTATATGTGGAAGCCAAAGACTCCATCTCACCATTACAGACACACACACACACACACACACACACACACACACACACGCACACACGCACACACACAGAGGAGAGTGAAGTAGCCTGTCACAGCCCGGCTAACACATGAATGATACCTCCCGCTAATGGTTGGCTAACTGTAGCTCATATTTTATAAAAATGAATGTTTGAAGAGAGAGGAACTGGGCCCACTACAGAAGAAAAGGCACAGATAAAAGGGGCAGATATAGAAAGAAGTGAAGAAGACAGAGGCAGAGAGAGAGGGAGAGAGGAGATAAAAATGTATTTCAGGACCAAGCATGTGATGAAGAGAGAAGGGAGGATGCAGACTGTATAGAGACACTTGAAAAAAGATTTTTAAAAAACGTTAAGCGGAAAGAAAATGAGAGAAGAGGGCTGAAGTGGAAGGATAGATGAAAAAAGATGAGTGAACGAGGGAGCCAAAAGAGAAGCAGAGGCGCAGAGGAGGAAGGGGGAGAAAGAAGGCAGACAGTGAAGAAGATGAAGAGAGAGAGAGAGAGCGAGAGAAAGAGAGACAGACCGTGAAAGAGGTAGCGTCGCGTTTAGACGAAACGATTTGAAAGCCAAATCTGTGATGAGGAAAGGTAGTGGAGGGGGAGATGAACAGAGCAGAACGAAATAAAAGAAGGGAAGGGCAGGAAAGAGAAATGAGAGATGATGAAGGAAAGAACGGAGCAGAGGGAGAGAAGAAAGAGGGAAGAAGAGGGAAGAACGAGAAGAGAGGGGCAGTGGAAGGATGACAACACAAGATGGATGGAAGAGGAAGGGAAGAGAGGACAGCAAAGTGAAGAAAGGCCCTCCGAGGAGGCAGCTACTCCTCTCTGGCCCACAACCCTGGCCTAGAGGAACACACACACACATACATACACACACACACACAGACATACACATACACACACAAATACACATTGTAGCAAAAGGGAGGAGAAGTCACCCCACCCAGCTTCGAACCCGGGTCTCCGTGGTACCAAACAGGGGCTCTGACCGCAACGTCAAAGAGCCAGGCTCATTGGGATGGCAGCCAGAGCACACTCACAACCCTAGTGATGGTCACTCCATCACACACATACACACACGCACACACACGCACACACACACACAGACACAGACACAGACACACACACACACACACACACACACACACACACTGACAGGGACTGACAGGACCTCTAATAGCTCGTTTCCACTGCCACAGTGCCAGTGCCGGTGCCCAATTTGGAACTGGTTCTGCTTGTTTGGACTGAAAGGTGACAGGTGCTGGTGGCAAAGAGCTGGCACCGGCACGGCTCCCTGAAGTTTCTGGTCCTCAAACTCGGAACCCCAGTGTCACAGTGCCTGGTTCTGAAACCTGTGGAGATGCTTGCCGCTGCTGGTGCCAGTGCCTGACCAGAACTAGCTCAACATTATATGTGCCTGTGTGTATATTGATGTCTCTGTTGTACAGGTCCACATATTTCTATTTGTCTATTGTATTTATTGTATTGTATTGTATTCTGTACTGTATTATTACATATATGTATGTTTATATGTTGGCTGTATAGAGAGCTAACATCTACAGGAGTCAAATTCCTTGTAAGTGTACTTGGCCAAAAAAACTGATTCTGGTTCTGATTCTGATTAGCACTGGTACCGGTACCAGAATACTCTTGGTGGAAAAGAGGTATAGGGCTGCTTAAAGGCCACAGCTTGCTGGCCTGACCCAGTTACAGTAATTAGTCTTACAGCAGTGCAGCTCCAGCATGATGTGACGCAAGGCTTTGGAATGGCAGGAAGTTCACACCTATATCCTGGGGCACTCGCGTGGAAACTGTGATAAAATAGTTACAGGACATTACTGGATACTGACAT
>CM050206.1:14764077-14771577 GCA_027475355.1 Coilia nasus | reverse complement strand
CTGGAGAGGCAGGTGTTTGACTTCCTGGGCTACCAGTGGGCTCCCATCCTGGCCAACTTCTTCCACATCATCGTGGTCATCCTGGGCCTCTTCGGCACCATCCAGTACCGGCCTCGCTACATCGTGGTGGTAGGTGTCCGCCCGCCTGCCCGCCCGCCTGCCTGCCAGTAACGTTCCTCAACACAATAGGAGGCTACTACTTTACTGTTTTTGAAAAAAAAAAACAGTCCAGTTTAATTTTATTTAAATGTGGTACCTTAATTGTGCCACCTTAATTGTGTGTTAAAGGTGCGTTTAAATTCAGTTTAGTTTAGTTTTCTTTATTTTACTCTGACTGGTGCTTGTTTGTCTGTCAAACAAAACGTTAAGTTACTTAAGAGGTAATTCCGTCCACCCAAAACACACATGCATACTATGCATTAGCTTATTTTGCCACCCAACATTTCCCCCATATGCTCGTCTCACATTCTAACACATACACACACACACACACACACACACACACACACACACACACATACACACCCTAAAGCTGATCTCAGAGCTCCTGACACATTGTTTGGTCTCCTAATCTGTCCAATCCGCTGGTAATTACTGTTAATTAATTGATTTAGACTGACTCGCCCAGCACGCCACTGAAATCTGCCTAATTGCAGCTTCAGCCTAAATCCTCCTGGATCACTTTGGCTTTGCCAAACCTGCGTTTAGGTTTGGGATAAAAGATGAGAGGGAGGGGAGAAGAGAGCAGAGGAGAGGAGAGAAGAGGAGAGGAGAGGAGAGGGTAGGGGAGGAGAGGAAAGAAGAGGAGGGGATAGAAGAGGAGGGGAGAGGAGAGGAGGAGAGCAGAGCAGAGAGGAGAGGAGTGGAGAGAAGATGAGAGGAGAAAACGGAAGAGAAGAGGGGAGGACAGGAGAGAAGAGGAGAGGAAAAGAGATATAAGGGCAGGGGAGGGGTGGGGAATGGAAGGGGGGGCAGAGAGGGAGGGGGGGGTGAGAAGAAGAGAAATAAGGGGAGGATAGGAGAGGGATAGGAAAAGAGAAGAAGGATACGAGACAAGACAAGATGCGAAGGTGGAGAGAGGGAGGAGATGAGAAGACAGGGTGAAAGAAAAAGAAAGAGAAGAGAGGAGAGGAAATGAGAGGGGAAGGGGGAGGAGAGGAGAGGAGGGTAAGGGCAGTGCTGGTGGGTGGGGTAGTAAGGGGTGGTAACGTAGGTAGGATTTGGATGTTGTTATTTTTAGATAACGCACCCAGCAGCACATGCAAGGGGTGTGATTTGGTCTGTTCAGTTGTTCATTAATATTTAAACCCCTTGTCCTCTGCCTCATTCATATGCAGAGAGTGCAGAGAGCAGGGAAGGGAAGAAGAGGAGAGTGGGGAGGAGGGGAGGAAAGGAGAGAGGAGAGGAGATGAGAGGCGAGAGGAGAGGAGGAGAGAGGAGGGTTGTTGTGGGTGGTGGCGTGCTAGTGTGTTAGCGCTTGTTAAATCCAGATAAAATGCTGTTATGCGGTTGTGTGAGTGTTCAAGCACCGCTGCGTAAATTCTCTCCGCTTCAAGGGAAAATGGCACACGTTCGTACAAAGAGAATGAAATAAGACTAATTACTGTACTAATTACAGACTAATTACTGTAGAATTGTTGAGGAATACTGCAGATACAACGAAGAGGTGACGAGTCATCGGCAGGGGAGATGGAAAGGTAGAGAAGCTGGGTGGTAGGGGAGAGAAGGGGGGGGTGGGGGGGGAGTAGAGAGTGTTGGCTCTGGTGGTGGTAGGGAGGTTGGGGGGGGGGGGGGGGGGGGCGGGGTCAGTGTGCCTGTCTCAGCTCGCCCTGTGGGGGCCGAGCATGTTTATCTCAAGCTGCCAATCATCTGAGTCACACGTGTGATCACGTCAACGCAAAATGTGATTCACCTTCACTCCACACACACATCACACACGCAAACACACACACACACACACACACACACACACACACACACACACACACACACACACACACACATAAATCTGGCATCACACCTTTTTTCAGAAAAAGCACCTCCGCCAGTCAGATACACACTAACACTAAAAATACACACATATTGTATATACACACACATACAAACCACAATTAAGCTAGGTGTATACTCGCCGCATGCAGAAGTGCGCGCGCAAACGTGACGTCACAGCGCCGCACGCCCATATATACTTCATTCGACACACACGGCAATCTTCTCCTCGTCAGAGGTGTCAAATGCCTTCAGTAGTTCGGGAGCCTTGCGTGTCAGAGGAGTGAAACATGACTGAATTGCAGGTTTACATCATGATTTGGGAATTAAACTGGATAGACCTCATGAGTGATGATAGGATAAGGCAAAAAGTTAGCTTAATAAACGAACTGCAGGTTTGCACCTAAGTTGGTTTGTGGATAAAACTGAACAAAATCCTAAAAGTTTTTAGTCAGTGTTTGTATTTCTTGTGAGTTTCCAGTAATATTAGCTGATTTGTAGCAATGGAAAATACATGTTTAGGCTGGTAGTTACTAGGCTAAAGTTAGCTGAAACCAGACTAGCCATTGCCTATGGTTTTCAATGGGGCTGCCGCGCGCAAGTTACAAAAAATCGGAGGTGCACGCACGGCAAACCTGCGCTTGAGAACGCCGTGCCAGATGTGCACTGACGTCATTTTGACGTCACTTTTGCGTGCGCACCACTGCGCGCGGCGAGTATATCCAGGCCTTTACATACACAGATACACACCTACCCGCCTACCCACACACACAGAGAGAAATAGAGATAAAAAGGGGATGGAGAGAAAGAGAGAGGGACAGAGAAAGAGAGTGAGAGAGAAGGGGGGGAAGAGAAAGAAAGAGAGAGGGGCAGAGAAAGAGAAAGAGAGGGTCAGAGAAAGAGAGAGAGCCAGAATGAGAGATAGATAGAGGGACAGAGAAAGAGAGAGTCTTTAAATAGAGTTCACTCAATGCCTCTCAGTCTCAGTGACTTTACACTTAAATGGGTGGTGGGCAGCCTCTATTTGCATTTCAATTGTCATCCGTGCCCATAAACCCAGAGTGGATTGCGCCGTGTTGTAAACAGAGCACAAAGGCGAGCCGTCGAGATAATGAAGGCACAGGGCTTTTAAGTACATGATGCTGGCGTATACTAGGGCCTGATAACACACTTCAGGAGATAAAGGAGAGGGTTGGAGGGGGGAAGGGGGTATTGGTTTAAGGGAAGCTTGGCCGGGGTCGTCTTCTTAATTAGCCGAGGTGACCAGAGAAGAGGCTTAGCTTTACACGTCTCAGTACCCACCCCCTCAGCATGCACTTCCTGAAGTGACTCAGTACCCACTACCTCAACATGCACTTCCTGTAGTACAAATCCCCTCAGCAAGCACTTCCTGTAGTGACTCAGTACCCACCCCCTCAGCATGCACTTGCTGTAGTGACTCAGTACCCACCACGTCAACATTCACTTCCTGTAGTACCCATCCCCTCAGCAAGCACTTCCTGTAGCGACTCAGTACCCACCCTCTCAGCAAGCACTTCCTGTAGCGACTCAGTACCCACCACCTCAACATGCATTTCCTGTGGTACCCCCCCCTCCCCTCAGCATGCACTTCCTGTAGTATCCACCCCCTTCGCAAGCACTTCCTGTAGTACCCACCCTCTCAGCAAGCACTTTCTGTAGTACCCACCCTCTTAGCAAGCACTTCCTATAGTACCCACCCCCTCAACATGCACTTTCTGTAGTACCCACCTCCTCAGCAAGCACTTCCTGTAGTACCCATCCCCATAGAAACCCCTTCCGGTAGTACCCACCCTCTCAGCAAGCACTTTCTGTAGTACCCACCCTCTTAGTATGCACTTCCTATAGTACCCACCCCCTCAACATGCACTTTCTGTAGTACCCACTTCCTCAGCAAGCACTTCCTGTAGTACCCACCCTCTCAGCAAGCACTTCCTGTAGTACCCACCCTCTTAGCAAGCACTTCCTGTAGTACCCACCTCCTCAGCATGCACTTCCTGTAGTACCCATCCCCTTAGCATGCACTTCCTGTAGTACCCATCCCCTCAGCAAGCACTTCCTGTAGTGACTCATTTGTTACATTAAGGTCTGTCTCTTATACAGTGTGGGGAAAATCTGACACATGCAGAACTAGATGATTTTACTAATGGATTGGTTAGTAAATGGCTGAAAAAAATACTTGGTATGGGATTGTAACTTGAAGTGGGAGAACAATATTATAATTTATGATAACAATACTTTAACTTAAATATTGATTAAAAGGCAGCAATAATTCAAAAATACACACAGTATATGTATTAAAATTGTGAGTGAGAGGGGTATTTTAAGGCTTTAAAATAACATGTTTTCTATATGGTATCTATATCACAGAATTTCACCTACACCATTTGGAGTGCAAACGCTAATGCACAAGCTAACGATAACTGTGTTATGTGCCTCTTTAAGCATTTGGAGTCCAGATGCTAATGCTCATGCTAGCGCTAACTGTGTTATGTGCCTCTTTCACAGTACACCATTTGGAGTATAGATGCTAATGCTAATGCTAACTGTGTTATGTGCCTCTATTAGGGTGACCAGATTTGGGTTTGTGAAATGGAGGACGCCTGTGTGTGCGTGCGGGGGGGGGGGGGGGGGTCACATAGTATTGCAAAAATGAGACAAATACCAAAGAATAGAATAGAATAGAATAGAATAGAATAGAATAGAATAGAATGACTTGTCATTATACAAGTATAATGAGATTACAAGCTTCCCCATAATGTGCACACATAAATAACCAAGGAGAGATATGTACAATAAAACTACTATGCAAACTACTAAGTACAAGAATTAAGTACAAGAATTTACATACTGTACAATAACTAATATGAGCTACTGTCTGTAAAAAGTTGCATAGACTGTGCATAGACTTGTGCAAAGCCTGGAAGTAAACAGGCACATATCAGCAGCAGGTATGACAATAAAGTGACTGGTGTGACTGACAGCATAGATGGAGGTATCAAGGCATTTTCACCCACCTATTCCAATATGTGCATTAGGCAGCTAAAGAAACAGATGGGCTGTCTTATAGTGCAATTGATAATTAACAGATAACAGTAAAACAGATGCAGAGTGCAGATAGCAGTAACATAATGGTGCAAATGATTACAGTGATAATATAAAATAAATAGGCTAAATGATAATTACAGTACGCAGAGCGATGCCTGTCAGGTTGGCTGTCTTAGAACGTAGTGCAGTGTTACAGTGTTATTGACTTCAGCAGACCAGTACGAAAACATGGGAATTTCTTCTTCAACTCCTCTGTAAATCTTCATTTTTTTTGTTTCGGCATAGCCGCTGTAGATTGTACCTCATCGTTGGAGAGGCTCTTAAACCTGTGAATAAACTGTGTGTGTGTGGTAGGGCTTATTTTCCCTCTCTTCCCTCTCCCTCGCTCTGTCGTTCACTCGCTCGCTTTCGTTCACTCTTTCTCTTTTCAGACTTACTCTGTATCTACCTCTCACACTCTCAATCTCCATCTTTCTTAACTCCTTTCCACATCTCATTATTTTGCCATATCTCTCTCTATCTCTCTCTCACTCTCTCTCTCTCTCTCTCTCTCTCTCTCTCTCTCTCTCACACACACACAGACATACACATTCACTCTCACATTATCTCTCTGTCTCTCTATCACTTCTCTCTCTCTCTTTCTCTCTCTCTGAATCTCTCTCTCTCTCTGTCTTTGTGTCGTCGTCCTCCTGTGCTTCTTTTGTGAGTTTTCAGCAATCTGCATAGAGTGTGTGTCAGTTTCGGGGGAGGAGGGGAGAGAAGAGGAGAGGAGGGGAGAGAAGAGGAAAGGAGGGGAGAGGAGAGGAGAGGAGAGGGAGGGAGAGGAGAGAAGAGGAGAGGAGAAGAGAGGGGGAGGAAAGGAGAGGAGAGGATTGGAAAGGAGAGGAGAGAAGAGGACAAGAGAGGAGAGGAGTAGAGAGGAGGGGAGAAGAGAGGAGAAGAGAGGAGATTAGAGAATGGGAGAGGAGGGGAGAGAAGGGGAGAAAAGAGGAAAGGAGCAGCAAGAAGAGGATAGAAGAAGAGAGAAGGCGAGAGGAGAGGAGAAGAGGACAGGAGAAGAGAGGAGAGGATAGGATAGGATAGGAGAGTACAGTAGAGAAGGAGAGAAAGGGGAAGACGAGAGAAGGGGAGAAAAGGAGAGGATAGAAGGGCAGTGGATAAGAGGAGAAGAGAAGAGAGATGAGAGGAGAGGAGATGAGAGGAGAGGAGAGGAGAGAAGAGGAGAGAATGGGAGAGGAGATGAGAGGAGATGACAGGAGAGGAGAGGAGAGGAGAGGAGAGAATGGGAGAGGAGAGGAGATGAGAGGAGAGGAGAGCAGAGGAGAGTATAGAAGAGGAGAGGAGAGGAGATGGGAGGAGAGGAGAGGAGAGGAGAGCAGAGGAGAGTATAGAAGAGGAGAGGAGAGGAGAGGAGAGGAGAGGAGAGGAGAGGAGAGGAGAGGAGAGGAGAGGAGAGAAGAGCAGAGGAGAGGATAGGAGAGGAGAGGAGAGGAGAGGAGAGAGAAGAAGATGTAGTCGTGTTGGTTGCACAGGCAGTCACGCCACGCCGTGCCACAGACACCCCCTCGTGTTCTGGACACCCGCACACTGACTCACCAGCCGAGAGCCTCCACACCTCTCTCCCCACCACCTCTCTTTCTCTCTCTCCCTCCCTCTTTCACTCTCTCTCTCCCCACCACCTCTCTTTCTCTCTTTCCCTCCCTCTCTCACTCTCTCTCTCCCCACCACCTCTCTTTCTTTCTCTCTCCTCTCTCTCTCCTTTCCTCTCTCACTCTCTCACCACCACCCTCCCTCCCTCTCTCTCCTCTCTCTCTTCTTCCCTCTCTCACTCTCTCCCCACCACCCTCCCTCTCTCCTCTCTCCCACTCTCTCTCTCCCCCCCTCCTTCTCTCACTTCCCCCCACCCTCTTTCTCTCCCTCCTTCCCTCTTTCCCTCTCTCTCATCCTCCCACCCTCCCTCCCCCTCTCACTCCCTCCTCCTCTCTCTCCCTCCCTCCCTTTCTCTCTGACTCTTTCGCTCTGTCTCTTACTGTTGTTCCAATCATGACAATTAGCTTAGCGACAGACGCCTCATGCCTGGGCATGTGTGGGACTGTGTTGTTTGTTTGTCTTGGCCTTCATCTGGGACTCTGAAAGTGGGATAACCCCCCGCCTCACCCCCACCACCCTTCGCTCTCCCAGACCCACTCGCCAACCCCACCCCCACCCCCAGCAGCCCCACCAAACACACACACACACAAACACACACACACACACACACACACACACACACACACACACACACACACACACACACACACACACACACACACAGACACACACTCGCAGTGCTAGGGTTGGTTAGTGGCCATCCCTTATGGCCCAATGCTTACAGCCAGCGCCCCGCTGTCACGAACGGACTTCAGGGATGACATCCATGACTACCACCTCCAGAGGGTGCTCTGA